>CM056387.1:6286255-6685347 GCA_029718625.1 Synaphobranchus kaupii
TCTTTCTCCCCCTTTCCCTATCTATCTCTATCTCTCTGTCTCTCTCTACTGGTCAGGGATCTTCTTTCTCTGTGCTGGTCAGAGACTCAAATTCAGGTTTGAATTTGACACTGTGCTGGTTAGAGACATGTTTTCTCTCTCTCTCTCCCTCTCTTTCTCTCTCTCTGCTCGTTTGGGACTCTGTGCTGCTCAGGGATTATATAGTGTGTGCCATCTAACAGCTTGCTGACATGACCACTGTGCACTGGATTCTGGGTGATTTTTGCGTGTGCGCCTTCTCTCCCACTGATACAGGAGTGCTTCAGTACACTGTAGACGGTGTGCCACTGTCTGTGTTTGTGTGTGTGTGTGTGTGTGTGTATGCACACGCCTATGTGTTTGTGTGTGTGTGTGTTTGTTTGTGTATTTGTGTCTGAGCATGGATTAAGTTATATAGTATTAAATTAAACAATCATTGTAGAGGAAAACCATGTGGAGTCAGAGATACAAACCAAGAAAATGTTCATCTTGAACGTGGCTTAAAAATGAAGCCTGCCATTCCTTTATATTGTTCTTTAAGAGTTCTGATAATTGTGTGTGTGTGTGTGAGAGTGTGTGTCTGTGCATGTCCGTGTGCATGTCTGCATGTATGTATGTATGTATGTATGTGTGTGTGTGTGTGTGTGTGTGTGTGTGTCTGTGTGTGATTGTGCGTGCCCATTAGTGGGGGTGTGTGTATGTGTGTGGATTTGTGAGTGTGTATGTATGCACATGTGCATGCAAGCATGTGTGTTCATGCATATGCATGAGTGTGTTTGTTTGTGTGCATGCGTAAGTGTGTGCGAGTGTCAGTGAGTGTGTGTGTGTGTGTGTGTGTGTGTGTCTGTGTGAGAGATTGCGCCTGTTCCCGTTAGAGTAACCCGCTGGTACCCCCCCCTCCCCCCCAGATGAGCCGACGAGCCCGAACATTGACCTGCGTGCCCGCCATGTTCCCGCCTCCTCCGTGGTGTCCAGTGCCATGAGCTCCATCCCCGCTGCCTTCAGCCCCGCCTCCCCCACCTTCTCCTTTCCCCCCACCAAGCTCTTCTCACAGGACTGCAGTGAGTGGCCCCGCCCCTTCCTCTCCCCCAGCCCCACCTACACCTTCCCCCTTGACAAGCTCTTCCCACGGGACTGCGTGACCCCTCCCACACCTGCAGGCCCCACCCCCTCCAGGGCAGGGGTGTCGGCCATTTTGAGGAGAATGAGAAATGTGTCGCTTCTTCAGCCTGAGCTTGTAATGCTGCCGAGGTGATGACAATGTGGTTTTAACAACGTGGGACACTTTCGGGGGGAAGACTTGGTTGAGGATTCCTGGGGAAGTGTTGATTGGCTGACTGTCAAATTGATGTCTGCATCACTTCTTCATGGTTTGATGTTCTTAAATGAAGCAAAGGGCAGTCTTCTTATGGCTCTGTCATGCTTCAGAAACTACACCAGAATCACAGTAGAGAGTGAAGTGACCTAAAGTGGCCCTCTACCCTGCCCCCCCCCCCTCCTCCTCCTCAGCCGTCCCACCCTGTCCTGCTTGCAGAAACCCCACCCCCACCCCACTCTGGTAATGCCTAGAGTCACCTGTCCTGCATCACCTGCTTTATTTCTCTCCTTCTCCATCTCTTTCTGTCTCTCTTTCTGTGAGCAGGCAACATGAAGTCCAGCCGTCGCTCTTCGTACCTGCTGGCCGTCACCACGGAGCGCTCCAAGTCGTGCGACGAGGGACTCAACACTTTCCGGGATGAGGGCCGCGTGTTCTCGTGAGTTTTCGGAGAGGGCGGGAGAGTGGAGGGCCTCACACACCTCCAGATCCCCAGATAGGACCACACACTCTCCCATAATGAGACACATGTATAGGGCAACTTAAAAAAGACCTCTCCCCTCCTTCTTCCCAATGGTTCAGTCCGCTCATGGATTGATATAGAGCAACATTCTTTTAACTATTTATCAATGGGGGCTAGACTCTTTTGAAAAGATTGTGTTTACGGGCCAAACGTTTTCCACGTACTATTCACAAAACAATGTACAGGTAAGTAGTCTAAAATGTCTCTATGGTGTCTAAAATGTGTTTAGACACCATAGAGACATTCAGAAATGTGTGTAGATATTATGTATGATTCTGTCACTGTCAAGTGGGAGGAATACTCACACCAAGTAGATGCACACCTGGAGAGTCATAATTTTTGATGTTTTGATGCGTTAGGCCTCTGGGTCTTCGGTTCGATAGCCCTGATGTACGGGGTCTCCTTATAAGAGAGGGGCAGGTGTCTCATTTTGGTGTTTCTCCCTGTGAGGTCGTCATCAAAGAATGAGGGCTATCGCGGAGAAAGCTGTTAGTTTTCATGTACTGCGTCTCATCCTCCAAATTAAATCATGTGACAGAAACCTCTTTCCTTTCTGCAGGAGACTGCCAAAAAGAGTCAAGAGCTTTTTCACAGATGGGGTGAGTTCCCTTCTACTTTATGTTGGCGAGGTGCCTGTACAATCTCAGCTTCACGCACGACAGGCTAAAAGCATCGCTTCTTCCCCTGGCCAATGATGGCAGAGATAATGCATCAGATTAACCTTGGAAACCCAATCTTTATTTGTTTGGCCGATGGCCAAATCTGCCTGTCGATCGAGCTGGAGCAGCTTTGATTGCCTCAGAAGCGCAATATCTGTTTGGCCCTGGAAGCTAAACCAATGTATGGGTGTCACAAAAACAGCTGGAGAAAATATCCCAGACATTTTCTTTGCACACTCAAACAGTCGCACCCCCCCCAACATTCCTGTGTGTATGACCTTTAACCCCTCCATTCCCCAGTCTCTGGACAGCCTGGCGACAGAAGAGGAGTTCAGGATCAAA
Organism: Synaphobranchus kaupii; assembly: GCA_029718625.1. Classification (NCBI taxonomy): domain Eukaryota; kingdom Metazoa; phylum Chordata; class Actinopteri; order Anguilliformes; family Synaphobranchidae; genus Synaphobranchus; species Synaphobranchus kaupii. The sequence goes on from CM056387.1 coordinate 6,289,113, forward strand.
CGGCACTCCACTTCTGAGCTCGGAAACATCACCTTCAGCGACGTGCGGAAAGAGGGCTGGCTCCATTACAAGCAGATTGTCACGGAGAAGGGCAAGGTGAGGCCCAGAGGAGAAAGGGAGGTTAGCGGAACGGAGGTTAGCGGAAGGGAGGCTAGCGGAAGGGAGGCTAATGGAAGGGTTGTTAGCAGAATGGAGGTTAGTGGGAGGGAGGCTTGTGGAAGGAAGGTTAGCGAAAGGGAGGATAGTTGGAGTGACGCTAGCGGAAGGAAGGTTAGTGGAAGGGAGGTTAGCGGAAGGGAGGTTAGCGGGAGGGAGGCTAGTGGAAGGGAGGCTAGCGGAAGGGAGGTTAGCGGAAGGGAGGTTAGAGGGAGGGAGGCTAGAGGGAGGGAGGCTAGCGGAAGGGAGGTTAGAGGAAGGGAGGTTAGAGGGAGGGAGGCTAGCGGAAGGGAAGCTAGCGAAAGGGGTAATGGTTTAGCTCTGAAATGAACAAGCACAGCTTTAGCCCGGCCAATGACAGTGTCCCCAGTCCAATCAAATCAAGCTCCTTAATTGGGTATTGCCTCAAAAAGGGATGCTGTTTAGCTGGTTATAATTATTTAATCAAAACACATGCACACACACATGCGCACTGCATGTCTGCCTGCAGTATGAGTCACTGAAAAATGGAAATACTGCTTTATCTCACAGCTATGTGTGTATTCAGTGATACAAATTTTTCTATTTAATTTCCTCCCTCCATCTCTTGGTCCCTCCCTGTCTCCCCTTCTCTCTCTCCCTCCCTCCCTCTCTCTCTCTCTCTCTCCCTCTCTCTCTCTCTCTCTCTCCCTCTCTCTCTCTCTCTCTCCCTCTCTCTCTCTCTCGATTTCAGAAGGTGGGCAGCGGCATGCGTCCGTGGAAACGCGCCTACTCGGTGCTGCGCTCCCATTCACTCTTCCTATACAAGGACAAACGTGAGGCGGTGCTTCACGGGGCAGCGGCTTTGGGCGTGGGCGGAGCTGAGGACGAGCAGCCTATCAGCATCCGCGGCTGCCTGGTGGACATCGCCTACAGCGAGACCAAGCGCAAGCATGCGCTGCGGCTCACCACGCAGGATTTCTGCGAGTACCTGCTGCAGGCCGACGACCGCGAGGATATGCTGGGCTGGATCAGGGTCATCCGCGAGAACAGCAAGAACGACAGCGAGGTCAGTGCCGGGGTACCCTGGAAACACTCCGCAAAGGGGCTAAACGCTAATGTGTGGAAAGAGTTAAACAATGTGCATTAGTGTGTTAGTGTGGAAAAGGTTAAACTCTGCGTGCTAAGCACAAAGCAGCGTTGGTGTAATAGAGTGCTAAACAGTAGGTCTGCACATTACTTTCAGTGAGGGAAGTGATGAGAGTTCCAAATAAATGCTGAATTTTCAGAATGACGTATGTATGAGACTTATAAGCCTCGTGTGCTTGACACGCCTGCTCTTTGTTCCCGGGCACAGTACATAAGGAGAGACTCACTGATTAATTTCATGTATAATAGGCTGCATCCAACACATTATATTCTGTAAATACTTTGTATTTGGGCAGAATAAACAGATTCTTTACTTGCCAACACATTATTTGGAAAAAGTAAAATAAAATGTATTTACTAATCAGTTCAAACCTGCTGGCTAATGATATTTGACATGGGAAAAGTAGCCAATGCTAGATACAGCTTTATTTAGTCTTTTGGAATAGAATTTTCAGGTGTTAAGAAAGGGATGAACTCATAGAAATGAACACCAGTTAATTTCTATAAGTGTTAACCTCTTGCTGACCACTGAATTTTGCTGGTGTTGCCTGACATTTAGCTGGTGGTTTTTAGAATTAAATCAGTATTAACAGCAGTGCTGACAGCTGTGTAAGAATAGTTTCTTTTTTGTTATTTTTCATATTTTAACCTTTCTCCTGTGCCGTTCCCTTGTCTGTTTCAGGAGTTGGGCATATCTGGCCAGGCACTCATTAATAAGAAGCTCAATGACTACAGGAAACAGAGGTAATATACCAAAACTTCAAGCACCGTCCCCAAGTGTTCAGAAGAGAAAGTCACCAGGTTGTCCTTGGCTGTGTCCAAAGAAGTGGCTAAGTGTTCAGGCTGCAGGTTTTCAGGGGAATGTTGAGGTTACTTTCTACAGAATTCTTCCATGATGGGGTATTGTCAGGGTATGGTAAAGACAAACATGGTACTTTGGTTGGTATTACTTGGTTAAGAAAATTAATCTAGCACCTTGAGGAAAACACTACTAAGATTCTGTAAAAGGGCAAATCTTAATGCATAAACACATATTTAATGTATTTTAGCTGCCTTTTGTGTGATGTGTTTCACTCAGATGTTTTAGTGTATTTCTAAGCTCATGATTTGTAGATGCTAATGCATTATTTCATAGCTCTTCTTGTTCTTTTGCATGTGTGAATCTGTGTGAGCAGTATCTCTGTCGCCCCCTGCAGTCCGACAGGTGGCAAGCCAGACTCCTCCCCCAAAGTTTCCCGAATGAAGGCCTCCTTCCTCCTGGCCAAGCCAGACAATGTTGGGGGGGCGCCACGCTCCCCCAAAGCGGACAGAAAGGGTGAGTGTGTGTGTGTGGCATTACTGAACTTTGACTGACTGTCGCCTTTCTCCGCCAGAGTTTGGGCGCCTTCCATTTTCAATTCATGTCAATTCACAAAATGGACAGAATTCTCCTCTCTGGAGGGAGAGCGTTAATGGACAGGCTGGCGTGGTGTGCGTGGTTTTGATGGGTCCTGATGAGGCCTGACGGAACGGGTCCCCCCTCTCTGTCCTTTACAGAAGAGAGCAGCCCCCCGAAAGCTCCCTGGGGCATCAACATCATGAAGAAGTCCAAGAAGGCGGGGCCCAAAGCCTTTGGGGTGCGGCTGGAGGACTGCCAGCACGCTGTCAATAACAAGGTCAGCGCACGCATGCTCCTGTGTGTGCGTGTGTGCGTCTGTGTACCTGTGCGTGTGTGTCTGTGTCTGTGTGTGCGTGTGCGTGGTTTGTGTATGTATGCACGTGCGTGCGAGCGTGTGTGTGCTTTATGCGTGTATGTGTATATGGGGTGTATATATGTGTGTGTGTATATGGTGTACAGTATGTGTGTGTGTGTGTGTGTGTGTGTGTGTATGTGTGCGTACGTGTGTGCATGTGTGCTGACTGTACCCTGTGTCCCTGCACCCCCAGTTCATCCCTCTGCTAGTGGAGATCTGCTGTGGGCTGGTGGAGGAGATGGGCTTGGAGTACACAGGGATCTACAGGGTCCCAGGGAACAACGCCATGGTGTCCAGCCTGCAGGATCAGCTCAATAAGGGCGTTGACATCAACCCGACAGAAGAGGTGAGGACCCTGATACCGCCCTCCTCTGTCCCTGACCCCGCCCTCCTCAGACCCTGACCCCGCCCTGCTCCGGCCCTGACCCCGCCCTCCTCTGGCCCTGACCCCGCCCTCCTCTGACCCTGACCCCGCCCTCCTCTGACCCTGACCTCTCCCTCATCTGGCCATGACCCCGCCCTCCTCTGGGCTTGACCCCGCCCTCATCTGGCCCTGACCCCGCCCTCCTCTGGCCCTGACCCCACCCTCCTCTGGCCCTGACCCCACCCTCCTCAGACCCTGACCCCGCCCTCCTCAGACCCTCCTCTGATCCTGACCCCGCCGTCATACTCCACAGCTGCTCTGACACATCATGACTATGCTGTGCATGTCGTATATATAATAAGCTGTAATATTACGAACTGTGTGTTTGTGTTACTAATGAATGATTGGTGTTCGTACTCGCTGACCCGGGCCTTACCTCCGCCTGTGACCCTGCTCGTCACTGACTCACATTTGCCTCCACAGAAGTGGCAGGACCTCAACGTGATCAGCAGCCTGCTCAAGTCCTTCTTCCGGAAACTGCCGGAACCCCTCTTCACCGACGGTAAGCCTTCGCCACACTGCCCATTGGCTGCACGTACTCCGCATTTTCCCACATCTGTGACGTGAGCATGACTCACACTTTTGACACCCATTCTCATACATTATTAGCATTTAGCAGATGTTCTTATCCAGAGCGACCTACACAAGTTTTGAATTTTACATAGTATCCACTTATACAGCTGGATATATTCTGAAGCGATGCAGGTTAAGTGTGTTGCTCTTGGGCACGACGGCAGAGCCCTACCTGAGAATCGAACCTACAACCCTTAAGGCTCCAGTATACTTAAAACGAAATTGAAATTGGCGGATTCGCACAGGCCGTCGAAACCGTTTTTCGCTGGTTTGCGACCAAAACGAAGTGTCGCATTGGGCTTCGATTGTCGCAGTGTGTGCAGGCTGGCTAGCCGAGCTGGTCGAAATTTTCGCACAGCCTCGTTCACTGTCGCCCAATACACCCTCGGCTGCAATTTGTCAACAAGGCTAGTCTTGCTGAAGCTGTTCAAGGATATATCCACTTGTATGACCATGCAAGCAGGGACTAGAGAGACACTGAAATTCCATCTTTAAAGAAACTCTTTTTTACAACTGATAAATTGATTTTACTCCCCGTTTTCTTCCATTTTCTTAACAATACAGTCGCCGTATCAGCGTTGTGATTTTAAATTTGTAATTATTTCATCAGTGTTATACTACGTTTCCATCCCGCTATCACTTTTTCAACATAGCAATACTTCAAATGCCTATGTTGTGATTATAAAAGTGCGCTTAGATTAGTTTCTTTAGTTTCCAGATAAGTGTGAATAGTCTCTCTCCTGCAAGAGCGCATTGATGCATTTGCATTGATTATGCAATGATTGTGATATCAAAACTTTTCTAAACGTTTCTAATCCATCTGGCGTAGAGTGTCATTAAACAAACAGACCTCAAGTCGCAGTGAGTATCCTGACGTTTTCTCCCAGCGCCTTATTCGACAGCAGTTCGACAGCCTTTGCGAATCCGCCAAATTCAATTTCGTTTTGAGTATACTACGGGCCTTTAGGTTAAAAGCCTTGCTACAGTTCCGTAACTATTATACTACACTGCCACTCACATCAAATGTGTTGAGTTAATTAATGTATGTCGTACAGATATGATCAGGTAATGTGAAATACAGATATATTTTTCTTCTGAGTAGGAGCTGCTTTGAATGCACTGATGCTCCTGGAAGGGGCGGTACTGGGGGCAGGGGTGGTTAACTGTGATTGGGTGGGCTGTACTCATCTGCGTGTATTGCCCAATGTCCCGGCCAATCAGTGGCGGTGTCCTTCTCACCCTGTCCTGCAGACAAGTACAACGACTTCATCGATGCCAACCGGATGGAGAATGCAGGGGACAGGCTGAAGACCATGAAGAAACTGGTGAGTAGAGAGAGAAAGTGTGTATGTGCGCGTGCACGTAAGGATAAATCTACTATCTCTATGTTCCCCCTGTACTCATCCTGTTGCTCTCTCTCTCTCTCTCTCCCTCTCTCTCTCTCTCAGATCCATGACTTGCCAGTGTACTACTACCACACTATGAAGTTCCTGGTGGGCCACCTTAAAACAGTGGCTGATCACGCAGATAAAAATAAGGTTTGTGTTATACATACACATAGTATAACACACAACTTCACCAAAAACAGAATACACAACATCACAAACACACACAGTACACAACTTTACGAACACACATTATAACACACAGCTTTACAAACGCATTATAACACACAACTTTACAATGATAGATTATAATACACAGCTTCACAAACATATTGTAACTCGTAGTTTAAAAAAATAAATAAAATTATAACACAGTGACAGTTAAACTGCTCTGGCTGGATTTATGTGGTGTAATGCCAGTATCTGCCTGCAGATGGAGCCGCGGAACCTGGCACTGGTGTTCGGCCCCACCCTGGTGCGCACTTCGGATGACAACATGACGGACATGGTCACTCACATGCCCGACCGCTACAAGATCATAGAGACGCTCATCCAGCACGTGAGTCCTGCCTCCACCACTGACCTCCACGCCCCACCCTGTTCCACCTCCAACCATAAGCTCCACCTGAACCAGCCTGAACTCTGTCCTACCCCCAATTTCACCCAGGGCAGCTACCTCCACCCTCAGCTGGTCTCAACCAGCCCTGCTCTTGCCAGCAGGAGCAGCCATGACTCCACTCTCCCCACGTTGGGGCACTGCTCGGTACTGACTCTCTCTCTCTCTCTCTCCCTCTCTCTCTCTTTGTCTCTCTCGCTCTCCTCCTAGTATGACTGGTTCTTCTGCGAGGGTCCGGACGAAGATGAAAAGGTATGAACTAGATTTGGATAATGGCGGCTCTTGATGATGATGATATGAAGGTGTCATATGGCATGATGTCATGGCTTAAATACTTGGTTCTGATTGGTTGAGATAACGTTTCATTATTTTCCAATAACCTGCGCACAAATGATTAAGAGTAGTTTCAATGTAGTGCTAAAACAATTCAGTTTAATTGTGTTTGAGTGTCAAGTTATTTCTGTTGCAGGCAGCCATGGTATTAGAATAAACCACTCTAGTCTCCAGCCTCTTCAGTGTGGTGAAAGTGATTGTTCACTTTCTGGGGTTTTTCAATATTATTTCAGGTTTAGTGCATGATTTTGATTGGCCTACACAGTTTTAGTGCATGATTTTGATTGGCCCTCACAATCTTTATGTGCAATGAAAGATATTTTTGTTACAGACATTTCTGGCTACCAGCTGGTTTTACAGTGGTGGTTATGGGAGCCACACACTAAGACTGAAATAATATTTACAAAACCACAGAAAGGGAAGCATCACATTAACCACTAGCAGGCTATGAAATTAACTTTTTCACCCACTGGCTTGAGTGGCTCGTGGATTCTAAAAATCACCAACGACATTCAACATTTTACCTGGTTGGTTACCGGCCAAAGTGGCTGCTAGAGTAAAAATCTTTACCAGCCACAATCAAAATTTTGCCTTTGGACTGTATGGCACCACGCTGTCCTGGTTAATTTAACATGTCTGCCCAGCCCGTCATGTGCCTTGCTTACATGGCACCAGTGACAGTTAGTGGGACATGGATACGCCCAGAGTGTGATGGCAACCCAATATTCACACACTTACCCTCCGCCCACAGACCCCAGTGGAAACGGTGGACCTGCTGCCCATCCCCAACATCGACCACCTGCTGTCCAACATCGGGCGGACCGCCATGCTGGGCGAGGCCTCGGGTGAGAGAAACGCCCCCACACCCCACAGGCAGGCCCCGGGTTCACCCCCACACCCCACAGACAGGGCCCGTGTTCACCCCCACACCCCACAGACAGGGCCCGTGTTCACCAGCACGCCACACATTACAAACACAACCTTAACCAAAGAACAGTGCGGAACAAGGCATGGTGTTTTTTGTTTTCGGTTTTCCAGACATTGCCGTGTAAACTGCTCTTGTACTTTTTTCTATTTTTCCCTGTTTTCTCATTTCTTTTTCATTTACTCACTTTCCTACTTTCTGTCTCTGTACGTTTCTGCATCCCTCTCATAGCTGAAGCTGTGGAACAACCACTGCGGTAGGACCAGAATAATATGTGTGTGTGTGTGTGTGTTTGTGTGTCAGAGAGAGAGACAATCAGAGTGTTGGTATTTGTGAGTAACGGACAGGCTTTATCTGTTAGTGTCTGACGCTGTCTGTTTGTTGCAAATGATGCTGTTCACATCTTATTGACTTGAGACACTGTGCATTCAAAAACAGAATCTTTTTATTTTTTTTATTATTATTTTTTTTCAGATAAATATAAATAGCATCCATACATGCACTGTTCTAGTGCATGGATGGATGGGCCCCACATTCTGTTATTACATCCAGACCGCACCATTGCTGACTCTGGCCGGCAGCCCCACAGGATGACAATTGGCTCTTGCGCCACCTAGGGACAGGAGGGATTAAGTCGGGCGGGATTTCCCACTAGTCAATAAAAAAATTAGAACAAGAGGGATTTACCGTGTTCACGTGTTCAGCTACATGCCTTCCTCCGACTCATGTGTTTGCGAGCCTGAACCATGAGGTCCGGTGTGATAAGAAGAGGGTGCGACTTTTTGCCTTTTGCAGGAGAGCACGCGCTTGCCTGCGCTCTCCAGATTCGATAGCAGAGGTTGCAGCAACGAGCGCTGACGTACACGATTGTGCTTTCCAGTTTTAGGGTTTTTATTTATGAGGTGAAGGAACACTGATTATTGATTATTTGTAGTATATCATTGTCTCGCGCTGTAGCTCCAATGCAAAAACAGATGACTGCACAGTGTCTAAGTGTCTGTGAAAACGTCCCGCTCTAAAGGCTCTAACCAAATCGGATTAATTGATTAACTGATTAATGAGTTTTTTTTTCTTTTTTTTTCTGTAAAACGCCGCGCTGTTGCCTTACACAGTAAAAATCCTTGTTTGGCTTTGACCCGCACTAAACAGACAGAAGGACTGTCACAGGCTGTGTGTGTGTCTGTGTGCTGTGGTAAGTGTAAAAGTGGGTGGGTTATTTTTATTGCGGATAAGTGAGTGTGTGTGTGTGTTCTGTGATGTGTGTAAAAGTGGGGTATTTTTATCGTGGATAAGTGAGTGTGTGTGTTCTGCGGTGAGTGTAAAAGTGGAGTGTTTTTACTGATAATGGGCGTGTGTGTAACTGGTCTTTCAAACACCCTCACATTCATTACTGTTTCTGCCCTTGCTCTCACTGCTTATCTCACTGCTATGATGTCATCAGTGTGCGTTGTGGTGTCATCAGTGTGTGCCATAATTCCTTAATGCAGTGCGCTTCTCCTGACTTCCCCCTGATATGCTCTTCATTTGGGCCCCATGTTGTTTCACTAAAAGTCTTAAATGACAAAGGGGCAGGTAGAGTATTCTGGGGGCAGTTGTAACATGGGTCGATTGTAACACAATTTTTTGTTACAATTGCCCCCAACCCTGAACACATGAAACTAGCTAGCTTGCTGGATAGAATCTCAGCTCTAGCTTGTTTCAGATTGGTGCAATTTTATGATGTTGCAATTGCCCCCTGTTACAATTGCCCCCACAATACTCTATCACAGCAGCTAGTACAGGTCAGCATGGAGCCCATTTGAACAGTCTGTTCCTGAGGGGGTGAGGGCAAGGTGGGGTGCAGAGTGAGCTTACGGTCATATACAGAAGTTATTGTGGTCATTACAGCGGTATACATATTAACAGTGCAGCTAAGAAAACACGGGTGCTTTCAAAATGGGTGAGTTTGTAGTGAAGTTAGTGAGTTTGTTCTGAAGCTAGCACGAGTCCAACTCTGTGCCCCCACCAATGCAGCACCTCCTCTGTCCCCGCTGACTCCGTTATGAGCCCCGTGTGCCTCTAACACGCCCCTGTCTCCTCTCCTCTCCTCTCACCATTTCAGATTCAACCAATAGCGACTCGGCTAAGTCCAAGGTAAGGTTCAATTCTATTTCCAGCCAATAGAAAGTGCTTATTTTTGTTGTTTTTTCAAGTCGGCATGTGTTGTTTAGCACAAGGAATTAGTGCTGAACTATGTTATAACCTCAAATATATGAACTCATTGACAATGGAGGTCACCATATGCATTGGAATCATTATTCATTAGTGCAGTTTTAAGTAGGCTACTCTCATTTGTAAGTGAAAAACCAGTAATACCAGTTGTAATCGCAATGTTGTTAGAACATTATTTTTTTCTACATTGGCTTTTCGATGGATACATCTACTTTTCAGTGACCCACTATTTTTTCAACTGATTTGATTTTGTTTATATATCTTTATATCACACACTGTAAACTTTCCCACAATGTAGTATTTAGTAATAGTTCTAAAACATACTGGCAACATTATAAGCAACTTGATAAGGTGTAATGTTTCATACCTTGTTCAGTTGACCAGTCATCCCATAACTCTGAGGTTCTACTGTCAGTTCCGACCATTTTAACTTTGTAAATGCAGTTTGCGGTTTAACCACGATATTAGCTCCAGACCCAGTGCCTGTGTGACAAATGGAGATGAGCTTGCGGTTGAACCATGGTACTAAATTTTGGGGGCTTGCCTGTTTGTGCCCCAGGGCTCCTGGGGGTCAAAGCGGGACCTGACCGCTAAGGACTTCCTGACGCTGTCCATCATATCGGCCGTCACCCGGAAGCGCAAGAAACGCCCCGACAACCGTCCTCGTGGCAGTAGCACGGACGAAGACTCTGAGCAGGAGCCAAACAGAGCGGCCGAACTCGGGGAGCAGGAGGAGGAGGAGGAGGAAGGGGATGAGAGAGAAGTCATGGTGCCCAGAGCAGAGCAGGAGGAAGAGGAGGAAGAGGAGGAGGAAGAAGAAGAAGAAGAAGCTGAGAGGACAGTAGAGGAGGTGATATTACCCAGAAGGCCATGTGAGGAGGAGGAAGGGGAGCTGGATGGAGATGAAGTGTTTCTGCTGCAGCGGGAGGCGGAGGAGGGTGGGGCAGGGGCGCAGGCACGGGATTGGAGGGGAACAGAGGATGAGCGCTCTATCGTTTCAGGGTACTCCACCCTCTCCACACTGGGGCGGAGCCGGGGCGACGAGGCCGACGACGAGCGCAGCGAGCTGGTGAGCGAGACGGACAACGAGAGCGGATTCGCCTCACGCTCCCTCACCCAGGAGCGCCCCGAGAAGCCGGCCCCGCCCCCCCCACAGCTTCCTCTACACGCACGGCAAACCCCCCGCGCCCAGCCAAAGCCTCGACCCTCCGGGGGCCGCGCCCACTCCCGGGCCACACCCGCAGACACTGGACCCGGGGGACAGGGACGAGGAAGGGACTCGGAGCACCACGCCCTCTTCCTCCTCCGTCTCCTCCTCGTCCTCGCTCAGGCTGTACGGCCGGCCCTCCTTCTGCTCCCGCCGGCTGATCCAGGGCGACACGCTAGCGCGGAAGAAGGCCAAGGCGCGCTCCCTGGACCTGGAGCTGGAGCTGGGCTCCGCCCTGGAGGACAACGGGCCCCGCGGGGCGCCTGTACGGGACCCGCAGGGCCAGCTGGAGGTGCCCCTCAGGACCTCGGCGGGAGCCGGCCAGGACGACCTGCATCCAGGCCCCGTCCCCGCAAGCAGTGAGGCAGCCTCCTTCTCCCCCAGTGGGCGTGTCCTGGGAGCGGGGCGGGGCTCGCTGGCGGAGCAGGTGCGGGCGCGGCTAATGGGCTCGGCCGACGACCTGCGGGTGGTGGGGCTGCGCCCGCCCATCTCCCCGGAGACGCGCCGGAAGAGGCGGGCTTGGCGCCGCCACACTGTGGTGGTGGGCCTGAGCGGGCAGGGTGGCCACGCCCCCTCCGCGGACACGCATCGCGAGGCTCCCGCTTCCTCTTCCGACCGGCAGTCCAGCGCCAAGCCGACGGGGGCGCCCCGACACTCCGAAACCTCCAGCCAGTCAGGACAGCCAGAACACACCCCCCTCTCTGTGCGGCCCACGCCCACCTCCCGCTTCCACGAATACCTATAACGACTGCCAACGATAACTGCTAACCTCTGACAGCTAACTGCGCACAGACAGTCTGCTGGCCACGCCCCTCAAAAACCCCAGAAACCATAGCGACCCTCTCATACCAGTGCTCTTGCCATGCCAGTAAGCTGGGACTGCTGGTGTTTACTAAGCGTTGGCATAGTGACGGCAGTGGGCACTGGGGGAGTGGCCAGAGGCAGGGGGCGGGGCTTTGTCAGTGGCAGGTACAGCATGAATGGGCTGCTCACATTCCTCTTACATTCACATGAGCTCCGTTAGCCTGACAGGGGTGCTACACTGTTGCCAAAGCTTTTAAATTTGTACCATACAGAGGTCGGCCATTGCAGAGTTAGAGCTTGTGAAAGTACATGCAAGAGCTTGGCCAGCTCCGCATCCTCCTCCTCATCTGCCACAGGAAGAGGAGGGGCAGCAGCCGGGGGAAGAGGAGGGGCAGCAGCCGAGGAAGGCTGAGAGATTACACACACACACACACACACATATGTTCACTCAGTCTTACACTTACACACACACACACACACACACACACATACACACAAGAGGGGACCTGACGCTAACAGTATTACACAGACAGTGTTGGGACAGGGACCCTACTGAAGGGACAGCAGGAGAGCCTATGTAAGGTGTGTTTTTTGTCTCTCTGGGAGTCTGACCTGGGAAAGTGGTGCTTTTAAAACTGGCTGGGTTCCTTCCTCACTGCTCCAATAAACCATGGGAGCCAGCCTTTTTAGCCTTGATCTGGAGGTACAGTAGCCTTTACTGCCATGCTAGTGACCACTGCCCCACACACATGCACACACACACACGCACACACACACACACACACACACACACACGCACGCGCGCACACACAGACACACACACACACACACACACAAACGCTCTCACCCAGGCTGCCTGTCTATTGTTCTGTTCATGTGCGTGTCCATTTGTGTGCCTGCTTGCCTGTGTACCTACAAGGGAGTGTGTGATTGTGCGTGAAACCATTGTGTAACATTTGTACAAAGCTTTGCTAAGTTAACCTTATGTAAATATATGTTATATATATTACATTATAATATTTGTTTTAAATTTTTTGCTCTTTTTCATCGTTTACAATGGTGCAGCCCAGTGCACAATTATTTCCTTCAAACTGTTACTTGAAACATGTCCCTTTCTATGTTTTTTTTATTTTATATACAGTATATATTATATATATTTTTTGTATGGAAGAAATAAGTGCTTTCATCATGATTTGAATTCTCAAGGTGTTCCTGTGTAAAACAAAAACAAAAAAAGATTAACTCCACAAACTGTCTGTTCTCTGCCAAACCCCCCAGCCGTTGCCATTTAAGGTCACGAGCAGAATCTCACTTTGGTTTAAACCTCAAAGAGGCCACCTCCAACCCCGTCTACGCACGCCATTCCCAGAAGTGGACCGAAAACTAAAATCCACCTCTTGCTCCCGGGCATTCAGGCCTTCCTTCCTCTCCCGCTCTTGGGATTGCCCGTGAACGTCGGCATTATCTGCATTTGGGCAGACGGTTTTCCAGCCCAGTTTTCCCACCTGGTCTCGTTCTCTCCAGGTCTGGGACGGTGGAGTCCAGCTGTAGTCTGGGACCGCCAGGTGTGCAAAGCCACTCAGTCTTACACACACGGTCTCTTCTTTTATTCAAATTTGGATGTTTCATTCCAGCACGTGCAGTTTACACATTGTGTGAATGATACTATGCAGTGGGCTCAAATCAATTCACACAATTCCTCCCAAACTCCTGAAGGGCCAGCTGTTCTCACATTCTGTCCCTTGTATGTAACACTGAGAATGGGGAGAAGCTAAAATGTTATTCAGAGAAACATTCATCCAGCTCTTAATTTGGGATTCTGACTTTTTATATTTTCAGGCGTATAATTATTATTATTATTATTTTGCAACAGCAGCAGAGGAAATCGTAATTTTGCACTCCTGAAAGGAATTGCATCTTGTTTTGTCTCAGTATGTGACAGTTGACCGTTGTGTTTTGAGTGATCAGGTTAAATTATTCTGGCATAGGGTTTATTAATGGTTCAACGTATCGTAGCCACTCAGTGCTATTTGTGCCCTTGAAAAAAAAGTAATGTATTCTAAAATGTCAATTTAATTTTTAAGAATATAAACAGTGTACTTTTTATAAACACTACAAATAGACTATACATTTTTATAATGTAGTATTGCCATTTTCATACAATGAACTGTAAACTACTTGTATTTAAAGTTTTAAACAATCACATTATTATTTATTCATAATGAGTGACTCATATAATGTAGGTCTAGGTCTCATAAAGGAAACCAAAAGGGCACAACAATTAAAGAAATCTAATTTGTACTTCCATTCTAGGATTTGCAGTAAGGTAAAATGTCAATCATCCAGATAAAGAAATGAACCAAGTTCAATGATTCCTGCCTAAAACAAAAGCTCAAAAGAAGAAAGCAATGCCAAGACAGATTTGTGTGTGCGTTCCTGCCTTTCAGAATGAAAGCAATAATGATATTCAAGTTTGATGTTCTTTTCAAACATGTAATATAATTGTGTTGAGGGCCTATTGAATTTAGTAAAAACCCTAAAATGAATGTGGCTAGAGGGTTCTCTAACTCGGCCTTGGGGGCCCTTGTGTACGCTGTTTGTTGTTCAAAACACAATAGCCATCCCAGAATTGTAACAAGCTGTGAACTGTTAATTAGGCATGGATGTCTACTTTGATATGATACCCTCTTAAAGCCACATTATATCAGAAATATTTGCCATGAAGAATACATTTCCCATGTTCCAAGGACTTTTAATTAGATCAACTAATGTTTTCATTCCCTGCAATGTGTTATGTGGTGCTATAAAATTATTCCTTAGAAAGAGGTGACCTGTAAGAGGTGTAATTGACTCATTTATTGACTAACAGGTAAAACCAGGGGGGTCCTAATTACTGAAACAAATCGCAATGAACCAAATCTGGAAACCCCCATGCTGGTTTTTGTCATAGTTGTTGAATGCATGTGTTTTACATTTCCGTTTTAATTTTGAACATAAATGGCCTGCTTTCAGCAACCTTCATTTATAAAGACAAAAAGCACCATGGCGGTTTCCATAAGCCAGTTTGAGAACCACTGGCTTCCAATTTAAGGTAGCCTGAGACCAGTTTCTTTAATTATTGCATGGTTCAAGTGATTTGAAAATACAACACTGTAAACAAGGTTGTATAGGTGGACAATTAAATGTCATTATGTATGAAAAGCTATTTCAAGTGTTAAGTAGCTAACTGGGTGACTATGACTGAGAGAGGCCCAGTGAACAGTCGTCCATGAACGGTTAAATTGTGTTCCGGGATCACGTCTTGGACGCCTTTTCAACGACATGTTTCCATATTTTGCGCACTGGGAAGATGCATCAATGTTTGGTTATGAAGGCTTTGTAAAATTTGCAAAAAAAATAAATTATACTCGTAAATTCACAATAAAAAAAAAAAGGATAATGAAAACAGGTGAACACACCCGGTAGCTGACACACATTATCAACACTAGATGCTGAATAGTATTCAGTGATAATCTATCGCAGTTCTGGTCCGTGGCTGTCAACGAACCAAAGGGCCTACTGTCTCCTCCTTTGACAAATACAGTTCGATTAAAGTGTAAATTAAAAAATACTTGGGCGAATCGATAGGCCTCCATTAGTAATTAACAACAGTAAAAGACTACATTTCCCATAATCCACAGATTAGCGCGCTCCAAGGACCACAGCAGCGACCTAACCGGGAAGTAAAACCAAAGAACCTGGTCTACGAACTATACGTTTTTTGTCGGATAATTGGCTAACTAGCTGCTATAATGGGGTTATTTTCTTTTGAACGATCGTATTTGGTCCACATCATTTTCGATTTTAAGTTCATTTTAAAATAATTTGGCCGTTTTACAAAAGAACCCTGGAGGTGAATATTGATGTTTGCCAGTAAGTTAAGCCATTTTGCAAATCTAGCCAATTTATAAGGATTTTATACATTTATAAACAGTCAAATGTGATTCCACACTTGATTTCTTCACAACGGGGGTTTCCAGGACGAGTAAGTTGGCTATAACGGTTGTCCTGTGGGGTGGTTAACATTAGCTAGCTAATGTAACTAAGTTTTATTATTAAACACTGAGGGTGATCCGATGCCAGTTCACGAGCTAACCCATATGGGTGTATTGCGAATTTCAGCAATGGCGGCTCAGGAAATTCCCAGGATGCACGGCCTAGTACCTTGGCCTCAACCTTTTGTAGCCGTTTTGCATTAAATCGCGTTTAACGTTAACATTACATGTGTGGAATAATGATTGCTCTATATTTATAACAAGCCGACAGCCAAACATTCCCAGCAGCTCAGCTAACGTTATGTTGCCACGACTGTTTTTTTTAAGGCGCATGCATTCAAACATTGTCTTGATATAGTCTAACGTTAGCTACTATCGGTAGCATTTAGATGACTATTGCCCATAGTTTAATTGTATTTTCAGATGCTCAAAATAAGCCTGAACCTCTGATTACGTTATTTTTTATGTGTGCAAAAATTGGAAAGGAAAAAAGGTGGTCAACGTTACATATTTTCGTCACTATTTGAACTTGTACTTACTCGTACTTCAAATTTCGGTGCAACGTTACTTAAGATTCACACAAAATAAGGTTAACGTTAGTTATTTATAATGTTATAGGAGATACATTCAATCTAAAATTGCCCCGAGAAACTCCAGCTATTGTCAGGAAGTAACGTAGTTGCACACGATCATAAATTAAACCAATGGCAATGGGGTTTTCTCTGTAAAATACTTAACGAGCATAAATGCTCCGGCTAGTTGTGCATTCTAACAAGATTAATCAGTTTAATTCCATACCAGTCATACTTTTTCTCCATACAGCCATTTTTTTCTGATTTTCCGGTCTTTTATTAATGACACGAACCTGAAATAAAAATGTATAAAGACATCGTTTATGTCACCACACTATCATTCTTGACAACCTAACTGAAAAGAAGCTAACTTTACCTGGGGCACATACAGACGTATGCCTTACCGAGGAACGTGAACACTCAGTTAACAGTTAAGACTAGAAGACACTGAGGATTGCCACATTTGTGGCATGACCCACAGCCGTGATATCAATCCGATGTTATCCAGTGTGCGTTTCTTTTTTTAACTTTGAACTGCGCATGTCCATTTTCCGTTGGAGAATTGCGTTGTTGCTGACTGGAAAGAGTCAATGGATCCACTCGAAAGAACTTAATTTCAAATAGGTAATTCTGCATTCTATTCGCCATTTTTGTTTTGGCACAACTGCCCTCATTTGCAGCATATCCAAAGGTGCAGGCCTCTAATTTTGCAGATGTAGAATGCTAAATTGAACTTAGACTGTCACTAAAGGGTGTTCACCTTCTTATAATAATTAAATAATGTACAACTATTGTGAACCATTTTCATAGCTTGATAGTTATTTTTTCATCAGTATATCTGAGCTGCAAAGGCCTTTTGGCTTGGGTTCACTAGGTTCTCATCTTGATTGATTTGGTTACAAATAGTTGGATATTATAAACAATTATAAACATATGCATCCTACACAATATAACTGCTAACAGGCTCTAATGTCCTCCGAATCCTAATATAATATATTGTGTATTATTCATATATTATTCAATTTGATCTTACACAATAAGCTTGGCAACAAATGAAATCATGCAAAAGGAAGACATCATGAAGATCATGCTCGAAATCATGGCACTCTGTTGCATTTGTTACTGGAAGGTAAGGAAAGGTGCATTTTGGCAAGGTGGCATCAGGCTTTAGGATGTAAAATGGCAAAAGGTCATCGGTACTCGCAATTCTGACAGACCAATTGCGAAAGATTTGAACTGGTGACGATTGGTAAAATGAGCCGCCTTGTGACATAACTCCCTTTGGCTAACATCATCCATTTAAGGCCATAAACTGAATCAGTTCTGGAGTACTCTACTCCCTATGAGTATAACATTTTCACACTCAATATGGTTAGAACTATACTAGCAGTGCAATACAAAATTTATATAACACAAGTGCATCAAATGAATCTTACCTTTGGTGTGAAGAATATAGTACATCCAGGCCGAGGTAATTTAATATTACGTAGTTTACGAGTGTGCTAGACACTACAGTAGCCTACAAACATGGTCTAGTCAGAGCTTTCATTGGGAAACACAATGAGATGTAACAGCTACTGGAAATTAATACAGATTGTGTTTGTCATCACAACTAACAGGGGAAATTAAACCATTTCCAGGGAAACTTGGAAGTTTGCTGTATCCAGACCCTTGTCACTACTATATCCAAGTGAATTTTAGTAACTCAGCTTTAACACTGCATGCAACACATAACCTATAAACTAGGCTTGGCTTCATAGTGATGGTTTCCTTTTTGGTCCTCAGCAGTATGAACCATCTTTATTTATACCGTTTGATAAATGAAATGGGATCAGGTGACTAGACATAGGCAACCATGGTTACTCGTCATACTTCTCATTGACTCGTTTTACACAGCCTACTCGTCCAATACTCCAAATTAAGGCAAAAGGTTTTAAATTCTAAATCAGAGGCAGTTTTTTTTTTTTTGATTTCTCCCCCCCCCCCCCCATCAACTGAAACAAGTTAAGCAAGTGGAAAATACTTATGACAACAGCAATTTTAATCACACACAAATAAAAACAAAAAAGAAAACGTATATTCGTATATTTACAAAATTTCAAAGGTGATGACAAGTTTCTTCAGGTAGCCTAAATCAAAACGGGCTTCATCCTACAACAATTAAATCTGAACCAAATGTGGTCAAGCGGATGGAGATTATTTATTACACAATGTATTTTAGCCTGTAAAACAATGAAAATAACGAGAAATTTCATACGTTTCTTGATTTGGTAAAGAAATTATGTAAAATATTAATGGGCTATTCTTTATTGAAAATGTCTCAATTTCCTTTAAGTAGAAAAAAAAAACTATTTGAGAAAGTATTGCAAGGGGCTAGCGGTCAAATGGGTTATCAGCCAAATTCGAAAACCATTTTTTAAATCTACTTACATGTCCCTGCCCAAAATGTTACTTTGTAGTTTAATTACACGTTTCCGTAACAAATTATTCCCCCGCGGAGAGGGTTTGTCCGTGCTCGTTGCAAAGCTGATTCTGCAGACGGAGTTCACTGTTCTGTGCTCTCAGTCGGTCAAGTTCCTTCTCCAGCTCCCTTAGCGCGAAGCGTCCGGCTGAATGACCGCACTGGCGGAGGTAATGTCCTGGCTGTTCTCGGCAAGTCGCAACCGATTGTTCTCCTCCTCAAGGCGGGACATGCACTTCTCCAGCTCCAGGTACTCCCGTATAAGCTCTTGTTTTGTCATGTTCTGGAGGCTTTCGACGTGGTACTTCTCGTAGGTCTCCCGAAAAATCCCTCTGAAGAAATTCCCCTCCCGCGTTCCCGGGCCTCCCGATGCCGTCACTGCCGCCGCCACCACTGCCATCGTCGTCGTCCTCTTCGAAGTCAAAACAGTCCTCCTCGCTTGCAGTGTCTTCTGCGCGATTGGCCCCGATGGAGCGTCGGCCACCCAGCTCGGTGTTCAGGTCCGGTTCCTCACGGTCGTGCTCCTCCATCAGGAACTGCGTTGTATTATAAGGGGCAACGGGTAGCCCCTTAGCAAACATCTCCGCTCGCACCCGGGACGCTCGAGCAGTTTCTCTTTCGTCAAACTCTTTCTTCTCCTCCCATGTCAGTTTGAAGTAAGGCTTCCAGCGACGCTTCTTCTTGGAAGAGGGTCGCCGACGGTGTTTCTTCTTTCCCAGTCGCCCATCGGGCACACTTCCGCCCTGCACTTGACTGTGAGTCTCTTCGATTGGACCATCGCCGCTGTTTCCGTATGCCGCAAGCCCACCCTCTCCCGCTGCATCGGCCCCGGGCTCCTGGAAAGGCTTTGTTACTGCTGGGCATTTTGGGTGTGTGTTACCAGCCCCCAATCCTGGACACACCTCCTGCTGCCCCCTTTGCATTTGCCAAAGGTTCTCCGTCGCAGTACTGCTGCTGCCATCTAGTTGTTTAACATCTCCGTGTCGCCCCCTATCGATATCCTCCAGCCCGCCATTCTCATTGGGTGAAGGATGCTCCAAAACTGTAGCGCTCCCACCTGAAGGGGAAAGTGAAGTTTTCGTGTGATGGGTCTTCTGGTCTCCAAGTTCTGACATTTTTATATTTGTAACTAGCTAAACAGGAGCGTGTAGGCAGTTTGCCCATCCACCTCCCGACCAAAGTCGCCGAGTCGGTTTAGTTAAAGTTGTAAAAGTTCTTTAAAAATAGCAGCTACATTTAGCTTGGCAAATTATGTTATCCCAGTTTCTTAAAATGAGCAACATTGATATTTTTGTAAATTATGTCTTAAAATTGCGAAATTAAAAAACAAACAATCCTGCCAAGAAGAATGTTCATCGGCCTACCTATTCAGATATAATTCGAGAGGGTCAATGTAACGCGTTACCGTTAACTCTTTCAGTGCTGCCAGGATAACGCTGCCTTGGTGACTCCAATTTTACCTCTACTACAGTATCCCGTGTACTACTACAGAAGAAGGCGTCCTTGTTTATATATGAAGTCCGCCACTGTCATTGCGCATGTGGATTTTCCTTATGAATTGCAGTTAAATGGGAGTTGTAGTTTATTTTCTCACGCGTATAATTGAACCTGTGTTCAAAAAAACTACTCGGTCCACAATTCTTAACGCCGTTACCAAAATGTAAGCCAATCACAATTTAGGACAGGATCAGGTTTCTTCGTAGTTTGATTGGTCAGGATGGCCTACGCACTGTTGCTAAGATGTTATTTAATTCCAATTGGTGATCTTGGCTGTCAATCATACCCCCTGCCTCTCTGTTAGGAAATCTATCTCGGGTACTCTTGCAGACAATACCACGCTTTGGAAAAAGGGGGGATATGCTCAGTAATTTAAACAAAACACACAAGTAAACCAGTTAAATATAGATTTAATTTCATAAGTATACATCTAAATATTTTAATAAAACGCTAATCGAAAAATCGAAATGACAGTCACTTGAGAATTGGGGTTGTCTGCTCTTCTTTTAACAGTAACATGCCTCCATCGCATGACTAAATGTGAAGTCCCTCGTGCATAAACTAGTTCTTTTCGATTCGGGAGCATAACATAAATAATCTTTGGCGGAAGTGTTTTTGAAAAAAAATTTGCACTTGTCATAAAAGTGATTTTACTTCATAGTAAATTTTGCTTTACAGACGTCAATAAAATATTTAATTTATAGTGCGGAGCGATCTTGGTTATCTGGCCAATTCGTCTCTGAAAATAAGCGCAAGGAGATGTGTGTGTTAACTAGCTAACAAGAAACGTAAACAAATCAGGAATAATGTATTTAGCTAGTAGCTACGAAATCACCCTCGCTAGATAACTAGCTTGGGAGAGGCTGAACGGAAGATTGGCGATGGCTTTTTCCCAGCTTGAATGAGCGAGCTAGCGTAACGAACACCGACATTTTTGTTGCCACCCCAGCTATATTTGTGACCGCCAATATGTAGTTAACAGTAATTATCTATCAAATACATGGAGTGCTGCACCTCGCACCCAGATTGTAATAAAATGGCTCATCCATTTTAGCTAACACTAGCTATGGCTTCGCTACAGTCTGGCACTGTTTTCAGTGGTCGGGCGGCGTAGAACCATAGATAGGCATAACGACGTTAGTTAGCCAGCTCGCTAACGTTAAGCTATCTAACGTTAGATTTCAAATATTTACGTTACCCCGCGATGGTGTCAAACAGTATTTTTGTCAACATACCCAATTTACATGGTGGACCTAACACTAACACAGTTCGTAACGTTACTGGAATTGCGTATTTCTAAACTAACTTCGCTAGCTAACGTCCACGAGCAATGGCTACATAACGACATTAACTTGTTTTCCAAGCCACGGCAAGGTTTTGACTAGTCAAATTAAGATAATCTATAACTGGTAGCTTTGCCGCAATGCTAGCTAATGACGTTTATGATTTTTTGTGTTGTTGCAAGGCCTGTCCCATCGACATTATTAACGTTAATTAAAACTGGTCAGAATGAGCTAACAGCAACACTACCAACTAACGTTAGCAAGTTGGCTAACTTATTGGTTTTCCACAGCTCGCTAGAGTAGCTAGCTAGTTAGCCATCTAACTTATTGACTGGCTAGTAGTTAGATGCTAGCCAAATGCAACCAAAGAAAGGTGGATTTCGTTTAGCTAACCTGCACGGGTGATTAACAAAAGGCCAATGTCATGTTGTAATTTGCGTGGCTAGCAACCAAGTGTATATCTAACCGTTAGCATTGGTTACGTTACTAACTGCCCTCTAACATCCATATAACGTTACTATACACTTATTTATGAATTGTGTGAACACGCTAGCTAATTGCACTCACGTTAAAATGTTTACATGGAAACTACAATTCTCAAGTAATTAGCCTCACATTACTGGAAAACGATGTGTTATTAATAACATATCATTTTACCAGCAATAGATGTTTATACATAAATAACTATCATAAAGAAGGATCTTTAGCCACCATTAAAACTAGACAAGGGTGTGGTGCACAAACACATTCGTATAATTGTGATTTAATTTTTTACATTTTCCCGTTTTTATTCTTCTCCCCAGTGTGGAACTACCAGTGTCTCCCAGGTTGTCACCGTCAAACCATCATAATGCAGCCCTCTTTTCCCAGTCAGCGGTTCATTTTGAAGGAGAGGTGCATCTTTCGCTAATTCGCCTGGGCTACTGGGAATTTGTGAGGGTGCAGCTGTCGCCCAAGGAATCCTGACCGAATAGAGCCCAGTTTTCCCTGCAATCACAATAGTCCCAGTCATTGAGCAACTTATAATTAGAGGTCAAAGTACCACAGGTTCTGCAACCCCTGTTGTATTTGTTAGAGTTATTTTATTCGCTCATTTGATTTTAGACCTTTTTTAGCTGGCACGACCAGGCCTACCAAATGTGGTGGCTTATTTTGATGGTTGAACTATTGCCTCAGTGAAAATATAACAAAGATTGGCCACGTGGTGGTGCTATAGTGCACACATTGAAATTCTTGACATTTACAGGGCCTCTTTTCCACCGTTTGACCGAGTTACAAAATTTGTTTCCATAGCTCCCTCATCATGAAAACAAGACTTGCCTCAAAGACCCATACCTTTCACAAATTAGGATTTTTCTTCCAGTTTGAATCTTTGGGGAAAAAAAGTGTAAATGCTACTCCTACAATAATTGACCGGTTTGCACCAAATTTGACATGCGGCATTCGTGGTCTTTTTTCGTTTTGATTTTGTAAGAAGATGGCTAAATGACAAGCCAATGAACTTGCGTGGCTTTTTGAATCAGTGTTCCTTTTTCAATCAGCTTGTTTTAAATACTGTACATATATGGTGTTATTTTGTGAAATGGCATGGGTAGTCCTCATGAAGTGAAGAGTAGAGTTCGTAAACCAGTGGTTCTCGACCTGGTGGACCCCTGTGTATGCTGGTTTTCGTTCCAACCACAATTGCAATACCAGAATTTTAACAGGCTGTTATTTTTTCTTAATTGGGTGCTTTTCATGTTTTATGGGATTATTTACCCCTTTAGCCACATTGTTAGCAGTAGCGATACAATCCATCTGAGTTATGAGCAACATTCCCAGACAAATAAGTGCATGTGCAACAACATTAAAGTACTAATTGTAAGTTAACTTATGCAAAGCTACAACCATAATACAGATATAAATGACATCAAATATAATAAAATAGATGCAATGGATAAAGCAAACTGAAGTAATTAGTATTCTGTACTTTTTCATTTAATTGCTTGGGGACTCCCCTTGAAACCAAGATCTCTTTTACAATGGAGTCCCCGATTACAAAAAATTCAGAGAACACGACTTAACAGAAGAGAAATGATTGCATAGTGATTACACTACAAGAAGAGTGTTGATTCTTCCACACATCGTTCTAATTGGGCTCATAGTGATTATGAAAATCTGCCGATGTATCTTCGGTGGAATAGCGGACATGTTTGTGATATTCCGCTTGACATTTCCACTTGTTCCTACTTTGGGAATTGTCTGCTGAGGAGCTTGCTGTCGTCAAGGGAAACAATTGCATTTTAAAGGAGCTTTTTACACTGCTACCTCTTCAAAAGATCAGTTTTATTTTCAGTGGGACACAAGGTGAAATGGGCTGCATTAGCATTTCAGGACGGACCTGTTTTTTTTAAATGCTTCATTCAGTGCAACAGGGAGGCCCCCAAGGGCATAGCGGAGAGGGTATCTAATGCCTGTCTGACAGCGCTAAGATGACAGGCATTGGCTATTAGAAGATAGATAGCAACAGCAACCCTGCTGGCGTACAGACAGGCCCCTCTCCATTTGTGTCAGGCACTGAGTTCTGTATGTGCCAGTAAGGTTAGGGTCGCTGGGTAAGTGTTCAGTGGTGGTGGAGAGGCGGTCCTCGTATGTTACGTTAGCTCTCTACGATGCTGCTTTTTGTAAAGTGAACATTTTAATGTAAATGTTGGTGAAAGGAGGCAATAGTACCCCCGTGTTCAGGTTTTTGTTTAAATACAATAATTGCGTAGTTCGTAGGCGAGAGCTGGGCGGCATGTTGCAGCCTGCCATTTCCTCATCGTTGTTTATCTTTTCTTTGGGCCCGTCAGCCTCATGCAGCAGTTAATTTACCGTTTCTTTTGGTTTCAAGGTTTTTCTTTTTCTCATCTTTCTTTAATCAAAGCAATGTTTCGTATGCTATTTGCCATGTAAGGGGACTACAGCTTTTGTCCAAAGAGGGCTGAATGACTGATTTGTATGTGAGATTCTGGAGGATACCACAAAGTATTTTTTAAGCACAAACACACTTGCTCTCTTGCAGAAGCTGTGAGCCGTCCAATAGAGTTCCAGTCTTACCCTGGCACAGAGGTGGGAAAAGAAGGATATTCCCAAACCAGGGCAGTTTTGATTTTTTACAATCTTTAGATGAAGCCGCAGCAGTTCCTCTTGGCGGCTGCATTTATATTTTTTCCCCCTACACAATGTCTTCTAATACAGTACATTTGGATACCGGGGTGGCCTGGAGACCAGCCAACAGCCATACTGCTGATTTTCATTCTTCCCCTCTAATCAGGACTGATTTAGACCAGGTGAGCAAAATCTCTGGCCAATCACTGGCATTAATCAATTAATTAACTGCTGGGTAGAAACAAAAACAAGCAGTAATACTGGCTTCAAGGACCAGATTTGGGGGGATACAAAGCAGGGTTACTGAGTTAGCTGGATAACTGCAGTAAAACCCGGAACAGCCCTTTTTACTTCAGTCCAAGTTCCAGATTTGGGAGGGTTCTGGGTTTTACTAAGTGCAGTTACCCAGATAACTAATCCTGCTTTGTAGTATACC
Organism: Synaphobranchus kaupii; assembly: GCA_029718625.1. NCBI lineage: Eukaryota > Metazoa > Chordata > Actinopteri > Anguilliformes > Synaphobranchidae > Synaphobranchus > Synaphobranchus kaupii. Next base: position 6,313,999 of record CM056387.1, read on the forward strand.
CCCTTGAGTATCTAGACCAGGGGTGTCCAATCTTACCCGAAAAGGGCCGATTCTACTTATCAAGGTCTTGATTGAAGAGCACGATTAGTTAATTAGTTGAATCAGGTGTTGTAGTGCTGGGCTAAAACAAAAACCTGCACCCACACCGGCCCTTTCCGGATAAGATTGGACACCCCTGATCTAGACCGAGGCTGCATTCGGATCTGAAATTTATCCTTTCTTCCTGTCATTCCCTTCCCTTGCTTCAAGGGGGGAATCCCCTAAATGCCAGGATGAAATATGGCAGCCACACCAAATGTGATTCGGATCCAATTTAAGAAAGGGGAGGGAATTATATTCCCTCGCTCCCTGGTTTATCCTCCCTTCCACCAAGGGTATAAAATGCAAGCTTCCAGCAAGAAGGGAATCCCACAATGCAATGTTCCATGTGGAAAAAGTGGGCGGTCACCACAGAACTATGTGACTGTCACATTTCAGCTCTATGGTGTCGCACTTCCAAAATGTTGCGAGGGAGGTTCGGTTCTGTTTTTGTTTGTTTCTCGTCAATCCTCCCTTGCAGAGCACCTTTTAAGTTTGCTTGCTGCACGTAGCAAATTGCGTCACAAGATAGCTCCCTTGAGGGAAGACAGCAAGGGAAGAGCGTGTGTTAAATTGGATCCGAATGCAGCCCGGGGCTGTCCAACCCTGTTCCTGGAGATCTCCTGTCCTGTAGGTCTTCATTACAACCCTATTTTGGCACACCTGATTCTACTAATTAGTAGCTCAACAAGATCTATAGCTGTTGAATGAGTGGGTTTGATGAAGCGCCCGGGCATGGACCGGGTTAACCGGATTAGCACTGATTGCGTGCGATTTAAAAGAACCGGCGTACTCTTGATGCGCCGGGCGGCATAATGTCATGATGAGGACGACCTCGCAGCGATTACGGCTGGGTGGGCTTGTTGAGCCATGTTTGCGCCGGTTCCTGTTAATTTTAAATAAACAAGATAGCCCCTCCTTCGCCCGTCTTCGCCAGGGAGCGTCACCAATGTGGGCCTAACGGCGCACCGGTTCACTAAATCGAACCTGTCTTCGCCAGGGAGCGTCACCAATGTGGGCCTAACGGCGCACCCGGTTCACTAAATCGAACCTGTCTTCGCCAGGGAGCGTCACCAATGTGGGCCTAACGGCGCACCGGTTCACTAAATCGAACCTGTCTTCGCCAGGGAGCGTCACCAATGTGGGCCTAACGGCGCACCGGTTCACTAAATCGAACCCACCCAATGAGTTGTGCTTTGTTATGGTTGGAGTGAAAACATACAGGACGGTAGACCTCCAGGGTAAAGGCAGCCCTGATCTAGGCTGTAAGATGTTGGTGCATTTACAAATGAAATGAATAAAACGGATATGCACACACTCTGTTTTATTTCCACTCTCTCCCTGCCCACATACTTCCTCTTTTCTAAATTCTTACACACTCGCATACGGTACATGCACACACTCAGATGCACACAAACACACGTTTACACCCAAACTACAACCTGTTGAGCAGTAAGGAGCAAAAGTACATCTCTCTCACTATCTCTTACACACACACACACACACTCTCTCTCACACATACGCACACTGACTCTCTCCCACATACTTCCTCTTTTCTAAATTCTAAATTCTTACACACTCGCATACGGTACATGCGCACACTCAGATGCACACAAAACACACGTTTACACCAAACTACAACCTGTTGAGCAGTAAGGAGCAAAAGTACATCTCTCTCACTATCTCTTACACACACACACACACACACACACACACACACTCTCTCTCTCTCACACATACGCACACTGACTCTCTCCATCTTAGGCAGAGGAACAACTTCAATGTTGTCCCTGCCAAAGCTTCATTTTATTTTGTCAAACCAGTCCGGTATTTTTTTCATTTGTCTTCAGAGTAAAGGAAGAGGATGATTGTCTAATCTTGCTTGTGACCTTTAGCCTCTTGGTCAAGCTTTTTCAGTGTGTCAAGAGATAACTGCCCAAACCTGTTTTTTATTAAAAGTGGTCCAATGAGTGAAAAGTGCCAGCACATGATGACTTCTTTAAACCCGTGCTGTCAACTTCCTGTCTTAACCAAACACTACCGTGACTGCTCTGTAACTGTGACTCATCTCCTCAAGGCAACTCCTGACTGAGAACAACTGAGTCCACTTAGAATACTGAGCACAAATCCCCATGGTTCAACCTCAATAGTAATAATGATAATAATAATAATAATAATGATAATAATAATAATAATAATAGCCGTAGTTGAAAAAGACACAAAGACTGGACACTCACGTATTGCATGCAAGCAGGTATGTCAGAAATATTCCATACCGAGCCTCATAGAGCTGTTCGGTATGAACAGACTACAAGCGGCTTCAAGCTTACTGGTTCAGCTATTTCTGTCACTACCGACCAAGCTAGTAATGATCATGTTTCATGTTTACCTTCATACATTTGGTGTCAAAGGAACAGCTCGTCATTACCTCGGTTTTTTTCCTTCAAGCAACGGTCATCGCAACCACAGAGTAGTGCACTATATTACACTGGAAAGAACGCATCAGATTGAACACAACATTATGCAATATATTGACATTGGTAAAAATGTACTCTTTAGAAAATACCACGTAAAAATGTGCCTATGAACTACAATCAAAATGGTAGATGTGTCAGTTGCTTTGCTATTTTGACCATTTAGCAGACACTCTTATCTAGAATACTTACACAGCTGATGGGTTACATTCTTTTACATACAATCAAATTATCTAGCTGGATATTTATTGCAATTCAAGTGCCTTGCTCAATGGTACAGTGGCAGTGCCCCACCTAGTAATCAAACCTACAGCCTCAGAGTTATAAACCCGCTTCGCTACCCCTTATACCACACGCATTGAGTGACTATTTTAAATACAGAAACAGTGCCTATCCCTGTGCATTAGTCTGGCGGATCATGGCTTTTCACGGGTAATGTGAACATTAGGGAGTTCCGTTACTGAAGCCCTGGTGTCAACAGCTGAACTGGAACCAGTGCAGTGTTAATGTTAATCCCCAGCATTGTCACCACTGTGGTAGGTGTGAAAGGTGCTTTGAGTCTGACATTGCAAAGCCTTAGCTTACGCAACACCAATAAACTTAAAGCACTGTAAAAACCAGTCATCTGCCACATCAAGGATGGCCTTTGGTTCCTGATGGCACAGAACCAGACTTTCCTGAATTTGTAAATGAATGGCCTGGCAGCCTTGGCTGGTGGTTCAGGGAGGATGGGGGACAGTGATGTTAAGGCTGCAGTGTGTGATCTGTGTGGATGTGCTGCCAGAGTTGGAGAGGAGAGCTACAGGTGCTCTACAGCAGGGCTGTGTCCGAATACGACCCCTACACCCTTTCGAGGGCGCATGTTTGAGTCCACTTCGTCAAAAAGCTTTTGAGTGGGCAACTTTTTCTCACAAATGGGGGCACTTAAGATACCAGGATGAACCCCTTATTTCCGGGGTTTTGTTGAGGGAATTCAGGAGCACACAACTGCATTCATCCGACAATTTCAGTAAGTAACCCGGAAGTAAACACGTAAAAGACGGGGACTGTGTCCGAATGCGACCCCTATTCCCTGTCGACTGTCCCCTGTCCACTCAGACCCCTGTCTACTATGTGCCCTGTCCCCTCACTTTGCAAGCAGTGTGCGAAAGAAATCCCGTAAAACTCTTTCCATACTAGTGAGGAACTAGTTTGTAATATCTACTCTTTTTTTATTTTTGTTAATTCTATCTTCATTCATAATCTACACTTTGTAACAATCGTCATATATTAACTGATTGATATTCTCAATAAAAAAATATTACAAACTACTTCCTCACTAGTTTGGAAAGAGTTTTGCGGGATTTATTTTGCACACTGCTTGCAAAGTGAGGGGACATGGCACATAGACAGGGGTCTGAGTGGACAGGGGACACTGGACAGGGAACAGGGTATTCGGTCACAGCCCAGGACTCCCCAGTCCCTGCCCCGAGGCCGAGCCACTCCCTCCACAGACCCCGCCCCCAGTTCCAGCTGCGCTCTCCCTCTCCTAATTGTCTAAGCAAGCAGTGCTTAGAGCTGTGCTATCCCTCTTCTGCTGTCATCAAAACTCCCCCAGGCCTGCCAGCATGCTATAAAATCTAGATAACTCCCATAGGCTGATTCCAAACCAATGCGTACTATTTAAATATCAAAAAATATTTTCACAAGCATAACTCCATATGTTTTTGACATCTGAGAAATCGCTGCAGGTCACACAGGGTCAGGTCAGACTCAGACAGCGATCACAATTTAGTGGCTGCATTCGTTTATGGTCGGAGCCAGAGGTGGTATCGCGTCGTTTCCGCGTCATTACCGACATCAGTGCGTTCGGAGCTGCACAACTGGGGACTTGCAGGAAAGTTTTGGCTTTGCTAGCAAACATTGCTAAAACGGCTAACAACTACAACAATAACGTTTTAACTTTTAATTGTATGTTTATCGTTATGTATCGGTATGTTGGCCGATACAAAAGCATTTCATGCTGAAAAATGAAAGTTGAAGTGTTTTAAAAGCTAAAATCATCTAAAGTAGGCCTAATGTTTGTTTACGGTTCACAATGTGGATCGCGGTGTGAGCTGCCATGATGATGTGATGTTAAGTTCTTCCTAGTCGCGAGGTCGGGGTTGATTTCCCGATCCCTGAATTACGACATGGAACTCTTCGTTGTAAGGGCGTTTTATTAAATTTTGCCTAGTCGGATATCGGGATTAACATCATGCCCCAAGCCGAATGATATGAAAACGTAGCAAAGTTACAAATATTATCATAGTGGGTATAAAGTGTAATTAAAATACAACAGCTTGCCATGTAAATTTTGTAATGATTTAAAAAAAATAAAAAAAATCACAGTAAGTTAGGTACAGCTGGGAGAGTTATTTTATGAACCATGAATCTCCTCCATGTAATTCTTAATCGTATACACATGGGGGCACTATGGTACTGTTGAAAACTGGCTTTATCGAGAAAACATTTTGCCTATTTACAACGGAGCAAAATAAACGCCTGCGTCAGAATTTTGAGACTTCTCTAACTCACGTAGAATTCTTCAAACTTCTCGAAGTGGACGGGGATAATCATTTGTACTTTGATTAATGATATATATATATATATACAGATCCTTTCCAAAAAATTAGAATATCATGGAAAAGTTTCCCCCCCCCCATAATTCCATTCAAAAAGTGAAACTTTCATAGATTATATATTCATTACACACAAAGTGAAATATTTCTAGCCTTTATTTGTTTCATTTTTCCTAATTTTGGCTTACAGCTCCAGAAAACCCCCAAAACAGTATTTCAAGATATTAGAATAGTGTGTCGAAAATCAGCATTTACTTCAGTTATTTCAGAGAATGAGTGGAGTGGTTTGACTCGAGGAATCCGACAGTTGTAGCCCATGTCCCGGATACGTCTGTACGTGGTGGTTTTTGAAGCACTGACTCCAGCCTCAGTCCACTCCCTCTGCATCTCCGCCAAATTTTGGAATCGTCTTTGCTTGACAATCCGCTGAAGCCTACGGTCATCTCTTTTGCTTGTGCACCTTCTCCTGCCACATTTTTCCCTTCCACTAAACTTTCTATTGATATGCTTGGACACTGCACTCTGTGAACAGCCAGCCTCCTTAGCGATGACCTTTTGTGGCTTACCCATCTTCTGGAGGGTGTCAATGATGGTCTTCTGGCCAATTGTCAAGTCTGCAGTCTTCCCCATACTGAACCAAACTGAGATAAACTTTGCAGGTGTTTTGAGTAAATTAGATGATAGTGTGACACTCAGTCTAAAACTTTCATTCTCTGAAATAACTGAAGTAAATGCTGATTTTCGACACACTATTCTAATTTCTTGAAATACTGTTTTGGGGGTTTTCTGGAGCTGTAAGCCAAAATTATGAAAAATGAAACAAATAAAGGCTAGAAATATTTCACTTTGTGTGTAATGAATCTATAATCTATGAAAGTTTCACTTTTTGAATGGAATTATGGAAAAAAACAACTTTTCCATGATATTCAAATTTTTTGGAAAGGATCTGTATATATATATATATATATATATATATACAGTCAAGCCGGAAAGTCTGCACACTCCTTTCACCTTCTCCACATTTTATTACGTTACAGACATATTCTACAATAGATTGAGTTAATTTTTTGTCTCAAAATTCTACACAAAATAACCCATAATGACAAAGTGAAAACAGGTTTTTAGACATTTGTCTTAATTTATTAAAAATCTAAATGTAAAATATCATATGTACACAAGTGTGCACACCCTTTGATATGACACACAAAAGTGAGCTGAGGTGCATTTTGTTTCCACTGATACTGCTTGAGATGTTTCTACAACTTAATTGGAGTTCACCTGTGATAAATTCAATTGATTGGACATGATTGGGGATTGCCAACACCTGCCTATATAAGGTCCCACAGTTGACAGTGCATGTCAGAGCAAACTCCAAGCCATGGGGTCAAAGGAATTATCTGCAGACCTCAGAAACAGGATTGTGTCAAGGCATAGATCTGGAGACGGGTACGGAAAAATCTCTGCAGCTTTACAGGTCCCAAAGAGCACAGTGGCCACCATCATTCGTAAATGAAAGAAGTTTGGAACCACCAAGAATCTTCCTTGACCCGGCCAAACTGAGCAATCGGGGAAGACGGGCCTTGGCCAGGGAGGTGAGCAGGAACCCGAGGGTCACTCTGACAGAGCTCCAGCGTATCCTTGTGGAGATGGGAGAACCTTTCAGAAGATCAACCATTCAGGCAGCACTCCACCAATCAGGCCTTTATGGTAGAGTGGCCAGACGGAAGCCCCTCAGTAAAAAGGCACATCACAGCCCGCTTGGAGTTTGCCAAAAGGCACCTAGAGGACTCTCAAACCATGAGAATCAAGATTCTCTGGTCTGATGAAACCAAAATTGAACGTTTTGGCCTGAATACCAAGCGTCACGTCTGGAGGAAACCAGGCACCGCTCATCACCTGGCTAATACCATCCCTACAGTGAAGCATGGCGGTGGCAGCATCATGATGTGGGGATGTTTTTTTAGCAGCAGGAACGGGGCGACTAGTCCTGATAGAGGGAAAGATGAATGCAGCTAAGTACACCGAGATCCTTGAAGAAAACCTGCTCCAGAGCGCTCTGGACCTCAGACTGGGGCGAAGGTTTACCTTCCAACATGACAACGACCCAAAGCACACAGCCAAGAGAACAAAGGAGTGGCTTCGGAGAAAGTCTGTGCATGTCCTTGAGTGGCCCAGCCAGAGCCCAGACCTGAATCCAATTGAACATCTGTGGAAAGAGCTGAAAATGGCTGTGTACCGACGGTCCCCATCCAACCTGACGGAGCTTGCAAGGAAATGCCAAGAGGAATGGGCAAAAATGTCCAGAAACAAGTGTGCCAAGCTCATAGCTTCTTTCCCAAGACGCCTTGAAGCTGTAATCGCTGCCAAAGGTGCAGCAACCAAGTATTAGGCTAAGGGTGTGTACAGATATGTAACCCCTAAATAACCTATTTTTGTCAGTAAAATAAAATTGCATATTTTCTAAAAACCTGTTTTCACTTAGCCATTATGGGCTATTTTGTGTAGAAGTTTGAGACAAAAAATGAACTCTATTGTAGAATATGTCTGTAACGTAATAAAACGTGGAGAACGTGAAAGGAGTGTGCATACTTTCCGGCTTGACTATATATACATACACACTGTTCTCTTTGTTATATATATATATATATCTATATACATACACTGTTCTCTTTGTTATATATATATATATATATATATATATTACAAAGAGAACAGTAGCCTAAATGAAGGTCATGTTGATAAGTTCAATTTCAAAATAACCTAGGCCTATTTCGGGAAAACATTTAATATAAAAGTTGCCTATTTGTAAAAAACGTTTTTTTGTCCCATGCAGTGGGATGTTAATTTAAAAATGTAATCGCCTACAAAGCGTCCCAGATTCAGAAAGTGACCATGGTAGGGAAATTGTAGGCTACTTTTTGTACAAAGTACAATTTTAAATCGAGGTGTATTTTGATTACAAAATAGCCACTGTGGGCATTAGACGAGTGAAAAAGAAAACAATAATCTCTTTCCTTGGACGAGCGCTACTTAGCCTACTCGACGATTATATAGACCGTAGCCTGGCATAGCATACATCATTTTTGCGGTCTATGGTTCAGACTAATTGACCACTTTACTCGTGATAATGGCATGCTCTCTCGTTTAGAACACATTTTGACCATGATTACGCACCATATATTTTAACGCTTGAAATGAATAGCGGATTCAGTAAATGAAATCACTGCGCAAAACGACTTGCCACGGTCGACTGCCAGGGTTTAATTAAATTTGTAATATCATGGGGAAAAATTAACAGGGAAAACGGGTCACCTTGCTTGTTCACCTTCAAATTAGCATATAGTGCATGTGTATGTATGTATTTTTATGATAATCTACGGACATTTAAACAGGTCTTAAGTAGGACTTTAGATTTACTGCAGACTCACCAGGATTCAGGTTACGCTTCGTTTTTAGAAAGGGAATCAGGGAGGGACTAATGTACCTCAGCTAACGGTGGGCCGTCTCCGTTCTCTTCACTTGAAAAGGCAAAGTTCTGGGGCTAACGGTTTTTGGGGAAGCTATAGCAACGTAACTGAAAGAACTGAGAAAAATACCCAACCGTGGCCTCAAAGTAATCTCTAGGCTACGACAGTGTCTGTGGGGTGGAAAACTTAAACAGACGCGCTAAAGCAAGGGAAGTTCGAAGGATAAAATAAAGGGAGCTAGTGGTATCATGCTGGGAAGGAGCAAGAAGACGTCAAGTACTGTTCAAAAAGAGCCAAAGGCGCACGATCCAAAATCGCATGATCAATTAAGGAGACTGGGTAAGGATGGGGAGGAAATCGTTGTGAAAGTTTTAAGTCTAATCAATTTATTTCAGCGGAATTTGTGTTATCCGGGCACTTGAGAAATGACACTACATAGAAAATAACTGGGGTTTTACCTTGCTCTCTACAAGTTGGAGAGGTGTCTTGACATTTGACAACGCTAAACGCGAAGAGTAACGCATTGTTCTCGCGACAGAGTCTATTTGTTTCCAGAGAAGAAAATGCATAGGCTATAGCATGTGGTTTGGCCAAAGTCACCATGTCGAAATCCCTTTCCGACCTAAAGAACGTTGGGAAACATTAGATGCCAGGGCTCTGCCGTCGTGCGACGCGCATAGGAGCAATGCCAGTGCGTTCCCGTTTCTGAAATAGGCTACAACACTATTCCCAAGTATTCTTAAGCGTCTCCTGCTCGTCTTACCACAGTCTTGCTGTCACTTTCTTCGGCATTTCCATTTCAGTGTAGGTCAAGTGCAACTGCGCACTCGATTTTTCATCGAGGTGGCCGTTATGTAGGCTATAATGAGTCCGTGTAATAACACGTAAATCCACTTGCGCTTAAGAATTTCCACATCGATCAATTTTTGACGTTGTGACAATTAAGCTACTGTGATGTACAGAATCGTGCCACTACCTGCTGCTTCTATGCTTAGCTGTATATCTAAGGTGTAGACTATACGGTGGATACAAAAGTTTTGTTCACTTTTTTAAATAGTCTCTAGTTTAAATTTCAGTATTACAGAAAATGTCAATGACAAGTGTTCGTTTGGTGGTCGTTTCTTTTTGATGGTGTCACTAGCGAGAACTCAATTTGAGCAATAACAACATAGTCTCTACGCCTCTGGAACAGCAGATATCGGGGACATGCACAGATTCTACCGATTCAACAGCACACAGAAACCGCAATTAACTAAGAGTGGGGAGCAGTGCTAAAGTAAGCAGTGTGTTCGCGTCCTGACTTGCAGTCATGTGCTTGTGAGCAGTCCAAAAACGCCCTTACCCACTGCCTACTTCTGCTCCCCACCCCCCTACCCGTGTCTGTGGTCATACCTCTCTGACCGAAATAGAGATATAGGCTACTGAGGAGGTCACAGGAATTTCAAAACACCTGTTGAGCCCTAGGTTGGCTGTGCATATGTGGTGTCATGTCTTACGTGACTGTGTGGGACTGCTTGCTGTGCTGTGGGGAAACCTGTGCCAAGTTCAGCTGTAGGGTTTTAGGTGTGCAGAATTTAAAGTCTCTCATTTCCCTGTCGGCCTGTGACCTAGCAACATGTACCTTATATGGATAGGTCACTTACTAGAGTTTTTAAAATAATAATTTTAAAAAAATGTGATTTCAGTTTTAGTGTATGTTTTTGATTGTTTGACGCTTACAGATATGTGTGATGATGGGGCATTTGTGGGTTCATGGTATAAAGCAAGACAATATGCGACTAGTAACTCCAAAATCACTTGTCCCATGGTTTTATATTTCCAGAGGCTGTATCGCATGAACCCATTCATTTTATAGCATTTATTTACAATTATAAATGTCTGTTTTTATATTGTGCCGATACTTCTTGAACGTTGAGCACAGAAGTCTCTGGTTGTGTGCCATAGGAAATGGCTCCAACCGAAAATGAAATGAAACTTAATCTTTAAAAAAAAAAAAAATAATAATCAAATATAGGCCTACACACAAACCCTCTGGAGCCATACGTTAAATGTGTATTTTCTTGTTTTAAACCACAAATTTGTGAATGCCCCTGTGCCAGCTATTATAACAAATATTATTTTCACGAAAGCGATCTGCGAGGATTTCCACTCGCAGATCGCAATTTCTTGTCGAAAATGCATCGCTCGCAAATCGCAAATAAAAGTGCGACGACTACAGGCCACTCGCAATTCTTTTTTCTACGTGAAACACTCCAAAAAGTGCAGGAGAAATCGATCGCATCTCGCAGATCGCAGCTCACACGTCGCAATTTTCGTGAAACGAGCCCCAGGAGTCCAGGCCAGCACTTCTTATCACAGTAGTATCTCATGGCTTTAATGAAGTGGCCTCTTTGGAATATTACTTTAACAGGGCAATGTCTCTGTAATTAAACTCATTAATAATCTCTTCTCTACGGCCCGTTTCTCTTTTTTTCCAAATTCTTTAACGAAATCCATGCAATTTTCAGAACATAAATTTGGGACTACAAACAACATAATTTATTTTGCACCCTATTGAATTGTCAATTTTGTTCTGGTTGAATCTTCTACCTGTTGTCATTCCACTGGGACTCTCGTTTCTAGTCTTTTAAACACATTTGTAATTGTTATATCTCTTAGTGTAACTCTTGTTTGAGACGGGGCACTGTGCTCCGTTCTTTTAATGCAAATCCTATTCTTGTTATTTCCCTTCATTGACTAAAAATCTAGCTTTCCAGCTAACACATTATGAATCTGTGCATAGGGCCACGTTTGCTTTACGTTACATATCTGTACACACCCTTAGCCTAATACTTGGTTCTCTTTCATCATCTCGTTTCGAGATCCACCTATGGGAATGACATCCGGTCATGACCACCGCAGAAGCATCCAATTGCACCACGTCTGGCCCTGACAGACAGTAGCGTGTCCAATGCGAAGGAGGCTCCCGCCCTCCTTGTACAAGCATATAGGACACTACAACGCTACTTCTCTTCAGTTGACATTCGCTTCTCGCGAAATTCCGAGTACCCCGCTCACAGCTTCGACCGTGTATCCCACACGAACCTTGGCACTTAACTGTCCGCAGGAGGATATATCTCCGGATCAGCCTCCGCCGGGCGTGAAAGGTTTGGGAACGTGAGTCAGTGCTGAGTAGCTCCACTCGGTGTTAGCCTGCTACCCCGCTCGCTAGCCCTTCTATCGTGTCAGGCCCCCCGCCCCAGATACGATTTTTTCCTGCACCTGCTAACGCGGAACAGGACTGTGCTGTCTCACAACTAGCCACCCACGCTAGCTTGTCTCTTTGCTCTCTAGCCAGCCACCCACGCTGCCTGTTCTCTGCTTAGCTGCCGCTTAGCTCCCCGCTAATGGCTCTGTCTAAGCCCATTCCTCTCGGCCCGCCCGAGGAGCTTCGCTCGCGTGCCTGCCCGGCCGCCTGCGGTGCCCTCATCGCTGCCAGGGACACTCACACTCTCTGTGTCATGTGCTTGGGTTTAAAACATGCCCAGGAGGCCATTGACTCCCCAGAGAGCTGCAGCCACTGCCTCGCTCTGCCCAAAAAGCTCAGGCGACGGAGGCAGAGAGTTGCTGCTACCCACGGCAACGACCTCGGTCCCGAGGACTCTGACAAAGAGGATGATAGCACTGCGGCCTCTCGGCCGCCTCAAGACCTTCCTTCCCTGAGTTGGGCTGACCGCTCCGACCCAGACATGTTGGCGTTCCCTCTCTCGCTCTCCGGTACCCCCATACTGGAAGGAGAGACATCGGATAACGACGACATGGCGGTTGCGTCTGAATGTTCTGGAGAGGAGGACTCCATTCCTCCGGCCCAGTTAGCTCCGGCTATGGGTACGGCTAACGCACAACCCTATGCGGTGCTTCTGGAGGTGTGTGAGCGGGCCGCCGCCCGTCTCAACATCGAATGGCCAGCCCTCCAGAACCCGGCCGACGAGGAGAGGGATGTTTACGATGGGAAATTCCTGGGCCCCCCCCCAGGCCCCAGAAAACAGCTTTTCCCAGTTCTCCCCGCCTGCGCTAAACACATGAAACACCACTGGAAGGACCCGCTTGATTTCAAGCACGGTTTCTCCGGCCTGGAAGTTAAGGACATGGCCGCCCACGCCATGGGGGAACCCCCAGCTGTTGAGCCCTCCATAGCTCGACACCTTAACCCCACGCAGGGAGGTCTCCTGGCGCCGCCCAGGCCGACCCTCCCTAATAAGATGGAACGCTTCACAGCCTCCATCCACCAGGCTTCCTACAGGGCCTCAGCCCTCGCGGTAAGAGCCCTTAATGTTTCCTCCCTCCTCTCAGCTTACCAAGCTGAGCTCACAGAGGAGATGGGGAAGCAGCTACAGAAGGGGGACCCTTCCCCTATACTGTGGCAAGAGATTGTCACTGTTAATGACCTGGTTCTGCGCAACTCTCGCCAGTGTGTCCAGGCCTGCGGCCGCTCTATGGCTCTCTCCGTAGCCGGCGAGCGGGCGCTCTGGCTTAACCTCTCTGGTCTGCCCGACAGTGAGAAAAGGCGCTTAGCTGGCGCCCCTGTCGAGCCAGGCCGGGCTCTCTTTGGCCCCGCTCTTACCCTCATGCAGCAGCGGTGCGATGATAAGAAAAAGGAGGACGAAGCCTTTAAACTCTGCCTCCCACGCAGAGCGACGCCTCACCTGCCGCCACCCATGCGGCCTCCTCAGCCCCCAGCGGTGAACCGCCGTGTCCAGCCAGGACAGGGCAGGGGCAAGCCCCAGGGCAGAGCCCCGGGCCAGCAGGGCAACCCCCCTGCTAAGCCTTGGGGGAATATGTCCTTTGCCGCAGCCGCGGCAAAGAAACCTTCTCCCACCCCCGCTGACCAGAAACGGAAGCGGCCAGCCTGACGCTGCCGCTATTGGGGGCCTAAGTCCACGTTCTGGGGCAGCCAGCCCCGTGGTCACAGGTCCGTCTCTCTCCCCCCCCAGGAAGAGAAGGAGACCCCCAGTTCAGGAGGACAGCCCTCCTCTGTTCGCTGCGGTCAGGGCACCTGTTGGAGTTCACGTGCCCCCCAGCTTCAATCCCCAGGGTTCCAGTACACAAGCAATGTTAGCCACGTTCAGTGTGCAAATGAACACCAGGCCATTTCTAATAAAGGCTCCCGCCCTGAAAGGCCAAAAAACAAAAAATGTGGTGAAAAGAATCCCTTCTTATCACATAAGGCCTCCCCTGGTTTCACCACTAGGTGGAGCGCCAGTCCCATTCAGCTCGGCCGCACCCGGCCGTTCCCCTCTGCGGTCCTCCGCACCAGGAGGGGCGCTCACGAACCACGTACAAGCCTGGCAGGCGGCGTTTGCCCCCGAGTGGGTATTACGCACAATAGCCAAGGGCTACAGACTCCAGTTTGCAGGGAAACCCCCATGTTTCAACGGAGTCATTTACTCTCAAACCGAGGAGAGTTCGGCCCATGTTTTGGAGGAGGAAATTTCCTCTCTGTTACAAAAAGGGGCGATACGTGTGGTTCCCAGAGATCAAGCCCAACACGGCTTTTATTCTCGCTATTTCCTGGTCCCAAAGAAGGACGGTTCCCTCCGTCCTATCTTGGATCTCAGAGTGTTGAACAAACATTTGAGGCGATACAACTTCAAAATGTTAACGTACAATACTCTTTCACGTGCAATACGTCAGAGCGATTGGTTCACATCAATCGATCTGAAAGATGCTTTCTTCCACATAGGCATCTATCCTCCCCACACGAAGTTCCTTCGCTTCGCCCACCGCGGCGTTTGCTACGAATACACAGTTCTACCGTTCGGTCTCTCGCTAAGCCCACGGGTGTTCTGTGTTTGTGTGGAGGCGGGTCTGGCCCCGTTAAGACTAACGGGGGTCAGAATACTGACTTATATGGACGATTGGCTAATTATTGCCAATTCGAGAGTCAGAGTCGTGGAAGACACGCAACTAGTTCTGGCACAACTAGCTGCGCTCGGGTTCAGGGTAAACTTCCCCAAGAGCAATCTCTCTCCCTCTCAGAGTGTAACGTTCTTGGGGCTGGTGCTAAACTCTGTATCGATGCTAGCTCGCCTGTCGGCGGACCGCATTTTATCCCTGCGGGACTGTCTCTCTCTGTTCAGACCGGGCTTGAGAGTACAGTACCGCACATGCCTCAGACTGCAAGGGCTGATGGCCTCAGCCTCGCAAGTTTTACCACTGGGGTTACTGAGAATGAGGGGTTTTATGAGGTGGGTGTCATCACTTCACCTCAGCCCCGTACGCGATCTCCATCGCCGTCTCACAGTGACGCACGAGTGCACGGCAGCTCTACGTCATTGGGGGAACACAGACTTTTATACTCAGGGAACCCCTCTCGGGACTGTTCTCATGAGGAAAGTCGTAACGACAGATGCATCCCTTTCTGGGTGGGGGGCCACTCAGGAAGGACGTGTAGTGAATGGGATGTGGCCGACCCGGCTGCGCTCAGCTCACATCAATTATCTGGAGCTCCTAACTATATGGATAGCTCTCAGATATTTCCTACCCCGCTTAAGGCGACGGCATGTGCTAGTACGCTGCGACAATACGACTGCTGTAGCATACGTCAATCGCCAGGGGGGCATGCGCTCTCTCCATCTCCACAGTCTAGCCCACAGACTGCTGGTATGGAGCAGCCATCACTTTCTGTCGTTACGTGCGACCCATGTTCCGGGCATTCTGAACACGGGCGCAGATCTGCTGTCAAGGGGAAACCCGCTGTACAGGGAATGGCGTCTGCATCCCCAGACTGTGGCAATGCTATGGCAGAGATTTGGCCACGCAGCCGTCGATCTCTTCGCCTCGCACGAAAACGCCCATTGTCGTATGTTCTTCTCGCTACGGGACAAGAACGCGCCTCTAGGCGTAGACGCACTGGCCCACCCTTGGCCCAATGTGCTTCTATATGCGTTTCCCCCCCTCGCTCTCATCTCTCCCACTCTGGCCAGAGTGAGAGAGCAGAGTTTGACACTGATCCTAATAGCGCCCAGGTGGTCGAAATCGCCGTGGCTGGCGGAGATAATCCCTCTCCTTTACGCACAGCCGTGCGCGCTCCCGTTACGCACGGACCTGCTGTCTCAGGCGAACGGGGAAATATACCACCCCTGCCCAGAGCGAATAGCTCTTTGGGCTTGGCCCGTGAAAGGCACAACCTCGACGCTTTAGGGCTCCCCCCTCGCGTGGTGGCAACCATTCAGAGCGCGAGAGCGTCTTCTACCAGGTCACTTTATGACAATAAGTGGCAGGTATTTGAAAGGTGGTGTGCCTCCCGTCAGTCAGTGCCTTATCAGTGCTCTGTTTCTGACGTGCTGTGCTTTTTACAAAACCTGATGGATGAAGGGAAATCCTTTTCTACCATTAAGGTCTACCTGGCAGCTATCACTGCTTGTCATATGGGTTTCAATGACAATACAGTGGGGCAGCATCCCCTCGTGCGCAGGTTCATGAAGGGGGCTCGCCGTTCTCTGCCTGTTGTTAAAAAGCTCATTCCCTCATGGGATTTGTCACTGGTGCTGGAGGCTCTGTCCCAACGGCCATTCGAGCCTATAAATGGAATAGAGTTAAAATTTCTGTCTCTCAAGACAGCACTGCTGCTCGCATTAGCTTCTGCTAAGCGGGTCAGTGATCTCCATGCGCTCTCAGTGCATCCCTCGTGCGCAATATTCTCCCCTAATATGGATAAGGTTTTCCTTAAACCTAATCCTGCCTTTATGCCTAAAAGCTTCCCAGCTTTCACATGTGAGGTGTTGGAGCTTTCCGCTTTTCACCCACCGCCTTTCTCTTCGGAGGAGGAGCAAAGGCTACATATGCTATGTCCTGTGCGTGTTCTCCACACGTATATGACAAGGACTAGGGCTTTCAGAAAGAGCAATCAGCTCTTTGTCGCCTGGGCCCCCGCCTGCAAGGGGAAAGCCATCTCTAAGCAGCGGCTGTCCCATTGGCTTGTGGAAGCTATTGTTATGGCATATGGTTCAAAGGGGGTATCACCTCCCTCGGGTCTGAGGGCTCATTCTACGAGGGGCGTGGCTGCATCGTGGGCCCTATTCCGTGGGGTCTCCATGCAGGAAATCTGTTCAGCTGCAGGCTGGGCTTCTCCACACACTTTTGTGAGGTTTTATCGTCTGGATGTTACCAGGACTCCGGTAGCCCACTCAGTGTTGGGGGTGAGCTCTGTGTGACCCACACACATCTCAATACGGGTGTAGTACTTCACATTGTTCCCAGACCCCGGTTACTACACTGGACAGTGGACTGTGGTTGGTACTTGCCTACACGGGATGCGCCAGGCACCACCCTCCTGTTAGGGAGGGAGGCCTCCCTTGCTGGCTTGACAGCGTCTCAGCTGTGAGCATATGGCAATCCGGGAGTTGTCCAAATCTCCCATAGGTGGATCTCGAAACGAGATGATGAAAGAGAACTTTAGGTTACTGTCGTAACCCCGGTTCTCTGAAACATCGAGTGGAGAGATCCACCAACATTGCCCTGCTTGCTGCGCGCGAGAAGCGAATATGTTCACTGAAGAGAAGTAGCGTTGTAGTGTCCTATATGCTTGTACAAGGAGGGCGGGAGCCTCCTTCGCATTGGACACGCTACTGTCTGTCAGGGCCAGACGTGGTGCAATTGGATGCTTCTGCGGTGGTCATGACCGGATGTCATTCCCATAGGTGGATCTCTCCACTCGATGTTTCAGAGAACCGGGGTTACGACAGTAACCTAAAGTTGCTGCACCTTTGGCAGCGATTACAGCTTCAAGGCGTCTTGGGAAAGAAGCTACGAGCTTGGCACACTTGTTTCTGGACATTTTTGCCCATTCCTCTTGGCATATCCTTGCAAGCTCCGTCAGGTTGGATGGGGAGCGTCGGTACACAGCCATTTTCAGCTCTTTCCACAGATGTTCAATTGGATTCAGGTCTGGGCTCTGGCTGGGCCACTCAAGGACATGCACAGACTTTCTCCGAAGCCACTCCTTTGTTCTCTTGGCAGTGTGCTTTGGGTCGTTGTCATGTTGGAAGGTAAACCTTCACCCCAGTCTGAGGTCCAGAGCGCTCTGGAGCAGGTTTTCTTCAAGGATCTCGGTGTACTTAGCTGCATTCATCTTTCCCTCTATCAGGACTAGTCGCCCCGTTCCCGCTGCTGAAAAACATCCCCACATCATGATGCTGCCACCGCCATGCTTCACTGTAGGGGTGGTATTAGCCAGGTGATGAGCGGTGCCTGGTTTCCTCCAGACGTGACGCTTGGTATTCAGGCCAAAAAGTTCAATTTTGGTTTCATCAGACCAGAGAATCTTGATTCTCATGGTTTGATAGTCCTCTAGGTGCCTTTTGGCAAACTCCAAGTGGGCTGTGATGTGCCTTTTACTAAGGAGGGGCTTCCGTCTGGCCACTCTACCATAAAGGCCTGATTGGTGGAGTGCTGCCTGGATGGTTGATCTTCTGAAAGGTTCTCCCATCTCCACAAGGATACGCTGGAGCTCTGTCAGAGTGACCCTCGGGTTCCTGCTCACCTCCCTGGCCAAGGCCCGTCTTCCCCGATTGCTCAGTTTGGCCGGGCGGCCAGGTCTAGGAAGATTCTTGGTGGTTCCAAACTTCTTCCATTTACGAATGATGGTGGCCACTGTGCTCTTTGGGACCTGTAAAGCTGCAGAGATTTTTCTGTACCCTTCTCCAGATCTATGCCTTGACACAATCCTGTTTCTGAGGTCTGCAGATAATTCCTTTGACCCCATGGCTTGGAGTTTGCTCTGACATGCACTGTCAACTGTGGGACCTTATATAGGCAGGTGTTGGCAATCCCCAATCATGTCCAATCAATTGAATTTATCACAGGTGTACTCCGATTAAGTTGTAGAAACATCTCAAGCAGTATCAGTGGAAACAAAATGCACCTCAGCTCACTTTTGGGTGTCATATCAAAGGGTTTGCACACTTGAGTACATATGATATTTTACATTTTGATTTTTAATAAATTAGCACAAATGTATAAAAATCTGTTTTCACTTTGTCATTATGGGCTATGGGCTTACCTCCCACGAGTGACAGAATGATAAATACTAGCAATGCATATTTTTTTATAAAGGAATATACTTTGTTTACCGACATGTACAATGCATCATTTGCCTGATACATTTTTTGGAATAGTTCAGAAAATGTTAGGCCCGTATATGCTGTATTTTAAAAACTCTTGCCCTCTGGAAAAGGTAGCTGAAGAACCCTCTTCATAAGAAATCTGATTGGTTATCTCATTTTCTTGATGTTTTGGTGTTGGAGAGGTAGACTGCGAGGCTACATAAGGGCCTCCTGTACTGAATAAACCCACTTTTGATTGTTGTTGTATTACTGTTATTGAAATATTAATCAAAACATGTTAAAAAGTGGAAGTTGGGCTGAGGGCTGTGTACTTGGCGTGTGGAATATTGTCTTTTACAATTAGCATTTCCTCCTTAGCATTGAATTCAGAGCCTGGACTACAAAGGGAGGATTTCCTTTGGAATCTGTTGCATTGAAAGTGGGTGTGATCAGTACATACGCCTTAGATTTTGAAGATAGCAAAAACTGGGTGGTCCCTTAGACCCTCGATTTCTGTAAACACCATTAATTACTCCAGGAATCCTGCCAGTCAGTCATTCTCAACAGCAATGGCCAAATGGAAGTTTTTCTTGCTGAGGATTTCAGTCGATATATGGGTCAGTTTTGTTTTGAGTGGCTGGTGGTAAATATACACTCGCCACAGGGTCCTTTTAGACATGCCCCACCTTCAAAAATAACAGACAACAAACGTGCAGTCCCGCCCCCATGTCCTACATGTCTGTGCATCAGCCCCTATCAATCACACGTTTCAGGCTGAACCTTCGCCAAGAGAACGCGCCAGACTGGCAGCTGCTCAAGGTCTCTGACTGTTCGTCTTCTCAGAGGTTTTTGTTTAACTACAGCGAGATAACTCTCCAGAAAGCTTTCTTTTGTAAGGGCTGAGATAACCCTAAGATCAGTGGCTATTCTGTTGGTGGTCCGGTGTCTGCACTCGCAGTTTCTTGTGATTGAATGCCACCATGGGTCCATGCCCACGAACAAACATTCTCCCCATTAGATATTTAGCTACAACTGCCAATAACAACATCTGATCTAGGTAGACAATCACAGGATACACATGCAATCGCCAAGAGGCGGCCTAACTGCTCTTATGCTTTTCACATTTAAGAATGTGACCGTGTGAAAACCTCGGACTGAATTTCTCACTGTTAACAGTGTTCTGCCTACTCTTTAACCAAAACGTGGTGTACATGTTTGTTTTCCATTCTTACAACTGACTGGCTATCTGGCTGGCTTTTAATTAAAGCAGCTTCATGGCTGGCTAGCTTACTAACATGAGCTCTGTTCAGTTAAAATGAAAAAATGAAGCCACTTGAGCTGGCTAGCCAGCGATGGCATAAGCGGGATCAATGATAATCATTCACGCTAGCTGGACGGCTAACTGTCAGTGTAGCACTTTGCGGTCAGTTTTCGCTTCGTCATTGTAAATCTTTGTATGACTTTACAACTTTATATGACTAGGTTGTAGCAAGCTAACTCAATGCACTGTATAGATGGCATAAGTCATACTGCAATAACTGTAATAACGATTACCATTTACTCTGCAACACAAGCGCGTATGGCAGCGTTGTCTTTTCACGACGTCACGCATCAACCAAAATGATCAAGCATACTGCCAAGATATATGAACAAAGCACTGTATGTAAGTCATTAATTAAAACATGCGTGAGTAACATTTTTGGACGTTGAAAACATTTTTTTTGAGAGAGAGATATATTTATACCACAGAGAATGTGTGTAGCTCCACCAAAGTGAAGGCATTTCCTAGCCCTGTGGATGGAGTGGTAAGCCAGTGCATTAAATTCCTCCCTTAGCAGGTAATTAGTTAGCTCAGCCTTGGCTACTATTGAGAACATTTGGTTAAGCTGTTCTCTGTCAGTACAGTAGTACAGTTCAACATGCATTAAATGGGATTATAGGATGGTGCTAGGGATATTATAATGGTTTATTTTAGATGGGACTGGCTTTCCATGTTATCGAGTGGCTGTTCTGCCCTTTTCGTCCAAGGAATCCTCTTTAATTGCACTTCAGCTCCACTGAATGTAGTGTACCCCAGTCGATCCAGCTTGTTTACAGTAATTTATCACAACCTAAGTATCATAGAGAGAGAGATTAAGGACTTATTTTAGCAGTGTATATTTTTTTCTGCTGTCCTCATTACAAAATAGTTTGTGTTCTGGGCCTGTAAAGCTCTGTGTGTGTGATGGTCCTCAGATGGTTTTTAAAAAAGTTAGGAATTTTGAATAAAAACAGGATAGCCTATGACATTTTTATTTCTCAAATTTTGAAAACCGTGAGGTGTTTTGATGAACTTTCCCAGTGACTAGCTGGTTCACTTGCTCACCACGCAGAGAAATGAGACTCCATATCATGTTGCCGTATCAATCTGGGACTATTCCAAACATCGTGTGAGATGGCCAATCATGTCTGTTTTCCACACAGATGAGCAGCGCACGGGGCGTATAAAGGCTCGGGGATGTGCATGCTTCTGCTAGCTGTGTGGCTTGCCAAGTTGTCATGCTGGCGCCGTGACAAATTGTGTGTCGACAGCTTTCTGCTCGCTGGCGGTAGAATCCGTGGGGAACACAGCGACGCTTGTGTAAATGGACCTTTTGGCTCATTAGAAGAAGTCGAAATGTCTGTGAAATAACTGCTCTTCTGGCAGGTTGATGAAGGCATTCCTCCTTCAAATGCGAGCCATTTCAGCTGTACCCGTCTCCTTGACTCCCGGTTGCCAAGGTGAGGTCCCTTTTTAGGTCCCACACACCCGCTCTGGCCATGACGGCAGCGACGGGCGTTCCACAGCGGCAGCGGCAGGCGTCTATCCGCCTTGAACCAGAATGAACTGTCCTGTGTGATTCTGTTCACTGGATCCTGATTTGTGGATGCCAGGTTGGCAGGTCTGAAATGGTATAGGATGGGACCAGTGGCACCAATAGGGGGGGTGGGGGGGTGCGATTTCATGGCCCTGGCTGACAGGGGACCTTAAAAATTGTGCTGACATTGTGCAGGGATGGGGTGGCCTGGGGTGCTGGGGCCCAATATGAGATCTTTTCATGGGAACAAAAATCCCTGGCAGTGGCCTTCCTTTCACTCACGTGCTTCAGGCAAAAAAAAAAATGTCACCCCATTTCCCCTTAAAGGCAAACTTCACCCCAGTTTGCTAAATGTGTATTTTGCGGTAGTGATCTAATGAATGTATAGCTTGATTGGTTTTTGTAAGCTGTGCTCTTAAAAATTCGGCCATACTTCACAAAACAGATCTTCTGATTTGGATTTGCAACTGCAATACAGTTTCCATCAAAGGTTTCGCCAGTATTTTGTTGAGAGCATGAATAGGCAGGGGGGGAGCACATATAGGCAGGGGTGCCCCTGAACTTCTGGGGGGCCCTAAGCAAAGCTTAATTTGGCACCCACCCTCTTTTCCTTCCGTGGGACCGCGGTGTATTTTTAATATTTGGCTACAAGCTAAAACAGGGCTCTTTCGTGGAAGACGGGGCTCTACACGCAGTGCGTTTCTTGCGTATGGGACGGGGCGGCACTACGCATACGCTGCAGGAGGCTAAACAAGAGTGTGGGTCTTCCCAGCTGCATCGTCGCAAGTAATTTCAAAATTTAGGGAGCACCTCTTACAATTAAAGCAGCGCATTGCACATAGCGTGATCGGGGTGTTTGTGTTATTGTCTGCACTAGAGTATAAATGCAGTGTCTTTGTTTGTGGGTGTTTTGGTGTTTGTTCAGCGAGTTCTCAGGCAAGGCTATAGCGGATTGGAGGGGGTGGGGGCGAGGGTAGAGCAAGCATTGTAAATTTTCAATGAGCCGCGACGGGTGGCGGGGAGGGGAGGCACTAGTCTTAAGAGGAGAAACAGGAAAGCATTGCGTGTTGGCATGGTTACTCCAGTGCAGCTGCTATAACGGGCTGGCCATCTTAGACCTGGTTAAATGGTTACAGCTGGGTCTACTGCCACCCTGTGGAGGCAGCCAGGATTGGGCTCTTTCAGGGATAAACAGAAAGACTGCGTTTAAGCAGAGGTGACTGAGCAGCACACTGGGTAGGGAACTGATTATACCACCACGTTGCACGGTTAGTAATAAGACATTATTTTAGTCGTATAGATTAGATTAGACTGTATTTTCCAATTTTTTTGGAAATTTTACTTTTATCTCTCCAGGAGGTAAATAAGAATATTTAATTCAGGACAATATAAATACATTATGTATGCCTTTATCCAAACTAAAGGACACGGCATCCAAAAACAGGAACAAATGGCAACAAAGGTGCACTTCAATGGGAAAAGTCAGTTAAAAAATATAGTGTAATACGCTTGAAGGAACTGCAAAGCATATTGAACAGTGGCGTTATGTTTCCAGAGTTCTCGGTGACACAGAAATGTTTACCCTTGATAACACATCTATGTTGATTTTAACTTAATTGCAGGCTATGAAGCCAAAAAATAGCTTATAAAAATCACTATACTCAAATTATTTATAGCAGGGATGGGCAAGGCGGGCCGTATCCGTTTCTGGATTTCAGACTAAATTCTTAATTATTTAATTAGCCCAATCATATACATGATTCAATATTTTAGCTACATTCCGTGATATGAACAGCAGCTGATGAATGTTATTGTGCCTGTATGCATGTATTGTAGTGTTTTATTGTGGTCTGATTGAGCTGATTGAGCCAGGGTAACCGGTGGTTGCAAAAACCTGCATACACACCGGCCCGCGAGGCCTGGAGTTGCCCATCCCTGATTAATAGCATAAAAAAAACCCCACAAACCTGCATCTCAGATTTAGGAAAAATAACTTTAGGAAGGGGTCTGTTGGTGTTTTTCTAAGTGGAGCTGGCTGCTGGCATAAACACCATATGCACTCGTTCAGTCGTTTAGGGCCAAAAGCATGTGATCTATGTTGGAGTACTGTGGAGCCACAACAACGTTCTCATTTAGGGCCACTAAAACCAGAGGGCTCTGCTTCTAACACACGGTCTACGTATTGAACCAAGCATAGTTTCCCATTAACCTAACATAGATCTGTTTTCAAATTAAGTAATATAGGGGTAGATCCACTTAGAACAATTCTGAGCACAGTTCCTGCTGCTTATGATGCGACGCCTGCAATCCCTGTCTGTGGCATATTAATATTGAAGAGTAGGTTTTTTGAAAGTCAGTGTTCTAGAACTCCATTGCTTTTAATTACCAGTAGTGATTGTTACGTCAGCATTAGAATGTTCAGTTAAGAACATTTTAATCACACATTACACCTTTAGCCCCTTATCTTTTTAACACACGCCCGAAAATAAAGCGCTTACTGTTCTTGAACACCTTTGACGACAGGCATAATTCTGGTCTCTAAGATTGTTTTGCTGCTTCGCTTTGATTAGCCGGCTAGCTTGTAACATCAAGTCTCACCTCGTTATAATGTTAGCTACCAGTTGCTATAGAACATAGGACCTAGTTAGCAAGCAATTGTAAATTTAAATTATATAATGTTAATATTAGATCATTTTACCAAGAACCATTTTGTATTAATTGGGTGTATAAAACCGGCATATTACCAGGTTTATTTTATCAATTAATATTTTGTTTCAGTGGAACATTTACTTTTCTTGCTTGGCAATGCTGTTAGCAAGCTTGCAAGTTTGCAGCATCACTTACTGTTGCACTCCCCACATGAGAGATTCTATTCAGTTGGCTCAAAATGAAGTGTGCAAACAAGTGAAGCTAGCAAGTTCTAAGAATACACCGCAAATAAGAATAAAATGTATCATTTTTATAATCACTGTTTAAAAATTTGGGCATTAAACCGAAACAAATCGAACTTTCCATTCCTGATAGAACTTGCAAATAAATTTCCTCTTCTATAATTTGCGCATTTAGGGGATCCATTGAAAAGCTTGAGTTTTGTGCTTAACTTAAGAGAGTCTACTATTTCCTGAAACTCTCCCTTTCATTCAAAAGAAAGTGGCTATTTAGAACTTAAGCCATTTTTAATGAAATGTTGAGTTTGACATTTTTTTTGTTACAATTGAGAGGACTCAGGACTCAGAATCACATTGTTTCTGTCGGCCTAAAATACTCAAAATGTATGGCACAACTTGTGTAAAATGTGTACATGTAAATAAATATGGTTTTAATGTTTCAATGTTCTCATTTAATTCCCATCTATTGTAGACGTCTGTTTCACACAAAACTTCAGATGAAGGGATGTTGTTCAATACTCATTTATAATGGCTGAATCAAACACTGTTCGAAAAATTGTGATACATTGTTAGAATGATCAAATCCCTTGTAATATTTTGTGATTGTTTACATAGCCTGCATCCCAATACTCAAAAAATGCATCCTCCTTTCCTCCACTACCACCTGTTCTCCTCCGTGCCCCGGAAACCAATCTTTGTGTCCTAATCTAATGTTGCTGATTACATATTAATTACATATTAAATGGTTACATATTAATTAATGTCTCGCAATATCGTCACAAATCATGAGAGATACAAACCGCAATGTTAGGTACATTCTGTACTGTACAAGCAACTACTTGTACTTGAAACGTATAGGCAGTTTTGCATACTTCTGGGTAGGAGATGAGTGGAGGAGACTAGTGGAGCAAAGGAGGTGAGGAGTGAGGAATATTGGGACGCACCCATAGTGTGGCGTGTGGTGTATTGTTGGGCGAGTTTTGGCGGGCCAGTCCCTGTCCGGTCCCTTTTTTTAGTTTCAGTCCGTCCCTGTTAGAAAACAAGACTCATTTTACCATCGGCGTCAGGGACATACCAAGTTTCATCTTCTCTGCTATAGTTCACATGAGGCTGCACCTCATCTAAGTCTTCCAAGCACTATAATATGTTTTAGGTCTTTCTCTTAATTTATCTCCAAATGCACACATAATGTAAAAGTCTGGTTATATTGATGTTGAGCAAACGCTGATAGCATTAGTTGAAAACCTGCCTGTAGTTTTACAATGGTTTCTTTTTAATGTGGCAGACAAATAATGGTACGGAATACTAATGACTGAAAAAGGAGTACAAGTAATATGGTTATCAGAGTTGCAGAGATATTTCTTCTGTACAATACAATGGCCTACTGTCATTCTAGTAGACAATTCTGTACAATGAAATGGCCTACTGTCATTCTAGCAGAAAATTATTCTGTACAATAAAATGGCCTACTGTCATTCTAGCAGAAAATTATTATGTACAATGAAACAGCCTACTGTCCTTCTAGCAGAAAATTATTCTGTACAATAAAATGGCCTACTGTCATTCTAGCAGAAAATTATTCTGTAAAATAAAATGGGCTACTGTCATTCTAGCAGAAAATTATTCTGTAGAATGAAACGGCCTACTGTCATTCTAGCAGAAAATTATTCTGTAAAATAAAATGGGCTACTGTCATTCTAGCAGAAAATTATTCTGTAGAATTAAATGACATACTGTCATTCTAGCAGAAAATTATTCTGTACAATGAAATGACCTACTGTCATTCTAGCAGAAAATTATTCTGTACAATGAAACGGCTTACTGTCCTTCTAGCAGAAAATTATTCTGTACAATGAAATGACCTACTGTCATTCTAGTAGAAAATTATTCTGTACAATGAAATGGCCTACTTTCATTCTTGCAGAAAATTATTCTGTACAATGAAGTGGCCTACTGTCATTCTAGCAGAAAATTATTCTGTACAATGAAATGGCCTACTGTCATTCTAGCAGAAAATTATTCTGTGCAATGAAATGGCCTACTCTCATTCTAGCAGAAAATTATTCTGTACAATTAAGTGACCTACTGTCATTCTAGCAGAAAATTATTCTGTACAATGAAATGGCCTACTGTCATTCTAGCAAATTATTCTGTACAATGAAATGGCCTACTGTCATTCTAGCAGAAAAGTATTATGTACAATGAAATGGCCTACTGTCATTCTAGCAGAAAATTATTCTGTACAATGAAATGGCCTACTGTCATTCTAGCAGAAAAAAAAAAAGTTTTAAATAGACTGCACCGCTGTCAGGTTTCAGGTTGTGAAAAAAAATCCTTATTGCAAGTGGTAATTTGCTATCATCTTGTGAATGTTCTTGAGCCACATTTTCACAAGAATGGTCAATTTGCCATTAAAATGTAGATAACAGACGCATTGTGTTGGTAGTTCTATTATATTTCAGTTGAGTACACCCACTCATTATTTTTTTATGAATCGTATTTTTCCTGGTAGTTGCGACGGTGTAACCGTCTTAAAAGCACCACAGTCCTTTTGTGGATTTCCCTCAGATATTTCTGTAACATTCATCAGTTATAAAATATTTAGAAGTGGGAATGGAAAAGGATCGGAAAGATCTGGAAGAAGGAAGAGATGGCTTCAGCATTGTCGGTGCGTTTTACTCCAGACTTGCGTCCTCTCCAAGATCTCCCTCTCCTCTCACACGCTCGGCCGGGAGAGAACCATTGGCCTGCCGAAGCTGATAAATTTCACGCTCCATTTCCTGTCTGGGTACAAACCGTAGCTATAGGCCTACCCTTCTCAACAAAGCAATGGGTGTGCTTTGTATCTCTCATGATTTGTGATGAACATTATGAGGCAAGATAACGGGCGTCTGGACAGGAATGTGTCTCCTTTACTGTTACTTTTGCTGTGTGCCCTTTAAGTATCTCAACAGCTGACCGTTTCCCAATGATACTGCTGGCTGTGTTTATTCAATTAAACCCTAACCGTGGTTGTTGTAAAAAAAAAAAGAAGCAAAATAAATTAATCTGTAAAAGACATCAGAGCGCTCAATGCCCATTCCCATAAAACCCCGCTTTCCTGGCATGGAAAACCCATGAATCCTGGCAAGCTGTCTTCCCCGCAGGGCCTTATTCGTGGACAGCCACGGATCGGTGGAATTATGGGCGGCTTCAACTGTTTTGTTGGTTCACTTTCCGAATCTAAATCTGAGGCGCACAAACTTGTCTGAACCAGCCAGCGGAGGGAGTCTGTATTCTAAACGCTGAAGCGAGTGAGCTGTTATTTGACTTTAGGTACACATCTATGCGCTCTTCATCGTCTTGTTTTTGTTGTTGTTTTTCTCAGGTTTCTTTTCCCTCCCCCGGAGGAAAAAATGGCCTGAGATCAGGGTATATATGTGAAAACATGTTTTCGAGATAACCCATAACAGGGTATATATGTGAAAACATATATGTTTTCGAGATAACCCATAATATTTAATCAGCCGGTAAATGGTGATAAGTTGCTCCATCTCACACCAGTATATTAGTTTACCAAATCTTCTGCCTTGCTAAATGGATTCACAATTGGCTCTATTTTAACTAAAATTAAAGGCTGTGTAAGGACAAAAGTGTAAGCACTCATCTTATCATGCAGATATGGATGATAAAAAATTCTTGTGAATCCAAAGGTTGTGTGCCTGTGTCTATGCTGGTGTGTGTGTGTGTTATCACTCTTGTAACATTACATTACATTACATTACAATCATTTGGCAGACGCTTTTATCCAAAGCGACGTACAATAAGTGCATATTGAAGGTCATTGACGTGACTACAAAGCAAACAAAGCACAACTTTCTCACAGCGTAGGAGCTATCCCTAGTAATGAACATGAGTAGTACACACAGTCAGCTATACATTCTGAACTAAAAATAACCAAAAACACAAGTTAAATAGAAAACAAGCAAAAAAAAAAAAAAACAGGAAGCGAGTACTATAGAATGGCCCTATATAGGTATTTTAGTCGAGGTGGAGTCTGAAGAAGTGCGCTTTCAGACCACGACGAAAAACAGACAGTGTTTCAGCTGAGCGCAGCAGAGTGGGGAGTTCGTTCCACCACTGGGGAGCTAGGGTGGAAAAGCTCTGCAGTCGGGACGAGCGGGAGCCGTTAACACGGAGGGGGGGAAGTGCAAGTCGCCCTGCAGCAGCAGAGCGAAGTGGTCGAGCAGGAGCGTAGTGCTGGATTAAGTCCTGTAGGTAGGAGGGGCCTGACCTTTTGGCGGCAGTGTAGGCCAGGGTCAGAACTTTGAACCTGATCCTGGTCACGACCGGCAGCCAGTGGAGTGACCTCAGCAGGGGGGTGACGTGCGAGAACTTCGGGAGGTTGAACACAAGCCGAGCAGCCGCGTTCTGGACCAGTTATAGGGGCAGAATGGCGCAGGCTGGTAGGCTTGCGAGAAGGGAGTTGCAGTAGTCCAGACGTAAGGTGACCATGGTCTGGACAAGAAGCTGGGCGGAGTAGGTGGTCAGTTACGGCCAAATTCTCCTGATGTTGTACAGGAGGAACCTGCAGGACCGTGCCGTTGCCCTGATGTGTTCTTTGAAGTCCAGCTGGTCGTCCAGGACCACCCCCAGTTTCCTTGCAGAGAGGGCAGTTCCAGAGATGCCCATCTCAGCCAGTGTGGAGATCAGGAGTTTGTGGTTGACCGTGTCGAATGCTGCAGACAGGTCAAGGAGAATCAGGACAGAGGAGAGGGAGGAGGCTCTGGCAGTGGCGAGTGCCTCGGTCACAGCCAGGAGCGCAGTTTCAGTGGAATGCCCGGTTCTGAAGCCGGACTGATGAGGGTCGAGCAGGTTGTTCTGGTCTAAGCTAGGTTTTTTAAGGAGTGGGGAAACACGAGCAGTTTTGAAAACAGCAGGAACATAGCCACAGGTTAAGGAGGTGTTGATAATGGAGGAAAGATATGGAAGGACCTCACCGGATATAGACTGGAGGACTGCTGACGGGATGGGGTCCAGTGGGCAGGTGGTTGCACGCTGGCGCGTTACAAGTTGGAGTACATCTGTGTCCTCCAGAGTCTTAAAGGACGAAAATGTAGCGGTGGGTTCATTATGGGGCATATGGGGCGTCAACGGATGTGTGAACAAGTTTCGGATCATGGCTACCTTCTCCTCAAAGTGGATCAGGAAGTCATCTGCAGAGAGGGAAGAGGGTGAGGGGGGTGGAGGAGGGATCAGCAGGGAAGAAAAGGTGGAAAAGAGTTTACGGGGGTTAGACATGCATGCATTCATTTTTGACTGGAAAAATGTCGTCTTAGCTGACGTAGTTGCTGATGTGAAGGCTGCCAGCAGAGTGTGATACGACGCCAGATCATCTGGGGATCTGGATTTCCTCCACTTTCTCTCAGCAGCTCGCAGCGTGGTTCTGCTGGATCGGAGAGAATCCGTCAGCCACGGGCAGGGGGGTGATGTTCGGGCCGGTTTGGAGACGAGGACATAGTGAGTCGAGAGACTGAGAGAGGCAGGAGTTAAAGGTGGACGTGGCAACATCAATAGGCAAATTAACAAAAGATGCAGGAGGAGGAAGTGCAGAGAGAGGTAGAGAGAGAGGAGAGAATGAAATAAAGAAATGGTCTGATACATGGAGCGGAGTCACCGTGAGTTCAGACGTGGCGCAGCTCCTGGTGAATACAAGGTCTAGTTGGTTACCGGCCTTGTAGGTGGCGGGCGATGGGGACTGGGTGAGGGCGAGGGACTGGAGGAGTGAGGTGACACTGGATAACTGGGAGCTCTCTGGCTGTAACATCTTGTATACCTTTTTTCAGTGACTAAAGCCTTTGCAATGATGCATATTTCATGATTATTAGACTTCTGGAATACAGTTGGACCAACTACCAACAGTGTATGTTCAAAAAAGAATAGTCAAAATAGTTTCACCTGTGGGCCAATTGTAAGTGTACAGTTAGCTGAATGTCTGGTCTTATGGTATGTGGATATGTGCATGGTAAAAGATAACAAAGTCAAGAAAAGGAAGTTTGAAGACAAACTTCACATTGGCTTGAAAAAGCAAAGCATAGAGAACACTATGTTTTGGGAGTAGAAGGGGCATTGTGACATCACAAAGGTCAACATTCCACCATTCATTTTCAATGCCAATTTTATCATCTTTAATTGCTAATAATGCAAATAATTAAGTAAGCAATAATGACCGAGGAGCCGGGCATTTCACTGTTTAAATGCCCGACGCAGAGGTAGTAAATTGCCCGAGGCGCAGCCGAGGGCAATTTCCCTCCGCGAAGGGCATTTCAACTGTTAAATGCCGGCTCCGAGGTCATTATTGCGCTTATACCATGGTTACCAACAATTATTTTATATAGTCACGTTTATATTTATTGATTTTTATCTACTTTATCAGCTGAAATTTAAATATCCTTCCGAGGCCATTTTGGCATGTAGTTTGCCGTTGTCATGCAAAACTGCTCGTTGCTAGTTCTATTTGAACAGAAAACATCTCGTTGCTGCTTCTATTTCTCGTTACTAGTTCTATTTTGTCCGTAGTTATGCAAAAACCTCTCGTTGGTAGTTCTGAAAATAAGTGATTCTATATGGAAGCAAATAGTTCCTTCTCAACTTTATACCATAAAATTAGCACCAATTTTGGTTATTTTTGTCATTAGTTAGATAATTTAAGAAAATTGCATGAAACCGCAACTCAATTTACCTCCCTCTCTCCGTCTTGCTTTTTAAAAATGCTTTGGTCACGCAGCCTATTTTAAACAGCCCAGGCTAAGGAAATTGCATTTCACGATCTGCATCATGAGATGGGAACATCTGAAAAAAATAGCCTACTGTAGATCGAGTTTGTTACTGTTAGATGTAACTTGTCATATCTAAGACATTTCGCTGGATAAAATGTTTTTTTTAATATACAGATTAACGTGCTTTGTGAAGTAACTTGTTCGCATTCACAACCAGCATTGCTCACGTCAGCGTTACATTACATGATACTATGTTACGTTCATATTTCCAAACTGAATAAATACTGCACCTCGAACCACAAAACTTCTTTGCTAGATTAAAGTTGTTGTAACTAAGATATTTGGCGAAGACAAACTTTTCAAATCTGCGGATTTAGCGTTATTTGCCGGCTTTATTAATCAGCTGTTGGTGTTGCTATGGATACCATTCATGAAAGTGTCGACTCTAATGGCGCTGGCAGCAGATAACGTAGACGGCGTATTAATTTAGAACGGTGATTAAAATGTTGCCGGCGCTACTTCGTTGCCGGGCGGTTTAACGAAATAAATGCCCACCCTCCAGCCAATCAGAATCGAGTATTTAGCCAAGCCATGGTATAAGTAAGCAATAATGACCTCGGAGCCGGGCATTTCACAGTTTAAATGCCCGACGCGGAGGTAGTAAATTGCCCGAGGCGCAGCCGAGGGCAATTTCCCTCCGCGAAGGGCATTTCAACTGTTAAATGCCCGGCTCCGAGGTCATTATTGCGCTTATACCATGGTTACCAACAATTATTTTATATAGTCACGTTTATATTTATTGATTTTTATCTACTTTATCAGCTGAAATTTAAATATCCTTCCGAGGCCATTTTGGCATGTAGTTTGCCGTTGTCATGCAAAACTGCTCGTTGCTAGTTCTATTTGAACAGAAAACATCTCGTTGCTGCTTCTATTTCTCGTTACTAGTTCTATTTTGTCCGTAGTTATGCAAAAACCTCTCGTTGGTAGTTCTGAAAATAAGTGATTCTATATGGAAGCAAATAGTTCCTTCTCAACTTTATACCATAAAATTAGCACCAATTTTGGTTATTTTTGTCATTAGTTAGATAATTTAAGAAAATTGCATGAAACCGCAACTCAATTTACCTCCCTCTCTCCGTCTTGCTTTTTAAAAATGCTTTGGTCACGCAGCCTATTTTAAACAGCCCAGGCTAAGGAAATTGCATTTCACGATCTGCATCATGAGATGGGAACATCTGAAAAAAATAGCCTACTGTAGATCGAGTTTGTTACTGTTAGATGTAACTTGTCATATCTAAGACATTTCGCTGGATAAAATGTTTTTTTTAATATACAGATTAACGTGCTTTGTGAAGTAACTTGTTCGCATTCACAACCAGCATTGCTCACGTCAGCGTTACATTACATGATACTATGTTACGTTCATATTTCCAAACTGAATAAATACTGCACCTCGAACCACAAAACTTCTTTGCTAGATTAAAGTTGTTGTAACTAAGATATTTGGCGAAGACAAACTTTTCAAATCTGCGGATTTAGCGTTATTTGCCGGCTTTATTAATCAGCTGTTGGTGTTGCTATGGATACCATTCATGAAAGTGTCGACTCTAATGGCGCTGGCAGCAGATAACGTAGACGGCGTATTAATTTAGAACGGTGATTAAAATGTTGCCGGCGCTACTTCATTGCCGGGCGGTTTAACGAAATAAATGCCCACCCTCCAGCCAATCAGAATCGAGTATTTAGCCAAGCCATGGTATAAACCATAATGAGTATTTGGGAGGAGATCCATATAGAAATTTGGGTGAAATAAGAAGAAGAAATAATACAAAAACAACTTAACTTTTCAAGCCAACTTAATTATGAGGGAAACTGACTGTTGTATTTGCTGTATGGAACTGATAAGGGAGGTCCAAATAAAATGGAGTTGGAAATTAATCCAGTGTATCACATGTAAAATGAACGCTTTTAATCAGAGCTATTAAAGCGCACAATATTTCAAACATTATTTTAGGATAGTTTTACACAGCTATGGTGTTAATGAAATGTTCCTAAATATGTTCATACATTCATGTACAAACGTATTTTGGTCATCAAACCGCACGGAAAGGCAGTTTTTTTTAAAACTTATGTTCATATATTCCGATTAATTGTAAATGACAGGCAACCCCGGAAGTAAGTGCATCATTTGGGGGTTTTAGGTATACTATATTTAGAGAACATTTTGCCTACATAACGACCTTTTCGTCCTGTCTGCTCAGCAAACCTACCTAATAGTATGGAAGGGTGCTGATTCGGACACAGCTTCAGTGTCCGGCCTCACACCCTCACAGTCTGACTCTGTGCTGCAGGTGTGTGATTTAGACTCTGTGCTGCAGGTGTGAGATTTAGACTCTGTGCTGCAGGTGTGTGATTTAGACTCTGTACTGCAGGTGTATGATTGAGGCTCTGTGCTGCAGGTGTGTGATTGAGGCTCTGTACTGCAGGTGTGTGATTGGGGCTCTGTGCTGCAGGTGTGTGATTGAGGCTCTGTGCTGCAGGTGTGTGATTGAGGCTCTGTTCGGCAGGTGTGTGATTGAGGCTCTGTGCTGCAGGTGTGTGATTGAGACTCTGTGCTGCAGCTGTATGATTGGGGCTCTGTGCTGCAGGTGTGTGATTGGGGCTCTGTGCTGCAGGTGTGTGATTGAGGCTCTGCTGCAGGTGTGTGATTGAGGCTCTGTGCTGCAGGTGTGTGATTGAGGCTCTGCTGCAGGTGTGAGATTGAGGCTCTGTTCTGCAGGTGTGAGATTGAGGCTCTGTGCTGCAGGTGTGAGATTTAGACTCTGTGCTGCAGGTGTGAGATTGAGGCTCTGTTCTGCAGGTGTGAGATTGAGGCTCTGTTCTGCAGGTGTGTGATTGAGGCTCTGTGCTGCAGGTGTGTGATTGAGACTCTGTGCTGCAGGTCTATGATTGGGGCTCTGTGCTGCAGGTGTGTGATTGAGGCTCTGTGCTGCAGGTGTGTGATTGAGGCTCTGTGCTGCAGGTGTGTGATTGGGGCTCTGTGCTGCAGGTGTGTGATTGAGGCTCTGTGCTGCAGGTGTGTGATTGAGGCTCTGTGCTGCAGGTGTGTGATTGAGGCTCTGCTGCAGGTGTGAGATTGAGGCTCTGTGCTGCAGGTGTGTGATTGAGACTCTGTGCTGCAGGTGTATGATTGAGGCTCTGTGCTGCAGGTGTGTGATTGGGGCTCTGTGCTGCAGGTGTGTGATTGGGGCTCTGTGCTGCAGGTGTGTGATTGAGGCTCTGTGCTGCAGGTGTGTGATTGGGGCTCTGTGCTGCAGGTGTGTGATTGAGGCTCTGTGCTGCAGGTGTGTGATTGAGGCTCTGTGCTGCAGGTGTGTGATTGGGGCTCTGTGCTGCAGGTGTGTGATTGGGGCTCTGTGCTGCAGGTGTGAGATTGAGACTCTGTGCTGCAGGCGTGTGATTGGGGCTCTGTGCTGCAGGTGTGTGGTTGGGGCTCTGTGCTGCAGGTGTGTGATTGAGGCTCTGTGCTGCAGGTGTGTGATTGGGGCTCTGTGCTGCAGGTGTGTGATTGGGGCTCTGTGCTGCAGGCGTGTGATTGGGGCTCTGTGCTGCAGGTGTGTGATTGGGGCTCTGTGCTGCAGGTGTGTGATTGAGGCTCTGTGCTGCAGGTGTGTGATTGAGGCTCTGTGCTGCAGGTGTGTGATTGAGGCTCTGTGCTGCAGGTGTGTGATTGGGGCTCTGTGCTGCAGGTGTGTGATTGAGGCTCTGTGCTGCAGGTGTGTGATTGAGGCTCTGTGCTGCAGGTGTGTGATTGGGGCTCTGTGCTGCAGGTGTGTGATTGGGGCTCTGTGCTGCAGGTGTGTGATTGGGGCTCTGTGCTGCAGGTGTGCTGGACGATGCGGATGTGCAGGTGATGCTCCGGGGCAGCAGCATGCTGAAGGTGCGCTCTCAGCGCTGGCAGAAGAGCCGGAGCCTGCAGCTGCTGGACGACGGAGTGACCGTGTGGTGCGAGTCCAGCAAGAGCTTCCGCAAAGCCAAGGCCCAACAGACCTGTGAGTGAGAGAGGAGCGAGGGAGAGGGAGGGAGGGAGAGAACGGGAGGAAGGGAGAGAGGGAGGGAGGGAGGGAGAGAGGGAGCAAGCTTGGAAGGCAAATAACCTCCACAAGAAACATGAACTAAATATACAGGGGATGAAAAATGAAAAATATCTGTCATTTCGTTCCTGTTTCTGCTTCCTTTTTTGTTATTTGCTTTTAGAAAGGCTGGAGCCTATTTTATTAGCACAACTCATCAAAGCCCTATAGGATTACTGACTGTCTCCAGCATCTGCGTAGTGAAGTGTTGGCAGCTATATTTGAAGGCCCTTGGGGGTTACATGATCTCGGCTCATTTCTAGGGCTGGTGTTGCGCAACACTCCCCTTCCCCCAACGCACGTACACGCACACGCACACGCACACACTCGCTCACTGACACACGCACAGTACACCATGAATACGGCCTATGCCCCTTCAGCTTTGAATTTTACGTGAGCCTCAATGTCAAGGAACACAGCCTGTGTGACAAGGTGCTGGGAGTAGGGGGTTGCATCTGGGATCGTAACTCCAGACCTAAAATTAGTAATGACACGTTAGCTCTACATCAAAGTGCCCCTCAACCCCCCTCCACAGAGGTATGGAGTATGAGGAGTCTGTCCCTTCCTAGCCTATTCCCTGTGGCTCTAGCTAAATAAAATGGCTATAGGTAAGAGAACTTGGGTATATCATCAACACACACATCAAGAGCTTTACGTTATGACAGCTAATAAGAGGAGAGACTGTTCAACAGTAAAGCCAAATGCTAATGGCCTCCAGAGAGACATTTAGCACCTGAAAATCAGTATTTCTTTTAATAAGGAACAGTCTGCTGAAATTGGTTCCCTGGACTGGGTTAGGAACAACGTAGGTGCATATCTCTTTGGAGACAGCCCAGCTAGCACTCCGCTAACACGCCGCTTTATTGCCCATGCTTAGTTCTGCTTAGTCAGGTTGACAGGGCATGCTAACTGTTTTATGAGAGACAGATGCTGTTTCATACGGAGCTAACGCAGAGCGCTAATGCAGTGTCCCAAAAAAGAACATGTGTCTGTCATCCTGGGTATAAACGTTTCCATTGCATAAAATATGTGTAATCTCAGAGCTGATTGGGCAAAACTCATACAACTAGATAAATTTTATTCTGATACGAAAAAAAAAAATGTTTTCTCTATTCACCAGTGGTGTCTCCCATTAAAGGGCATATTACAGGTTAAACACCACATTGTAAAATTATTAGCAAACAACTGTGGTAATTGGATGTAAATCTTAATTTAAAAATACAATATAAATTTTTTGCATTGACAGAGTTGGCTGTAAAATTTTCTCTCTTACTGTGGACAAATATAACCCAGGAAGGAAAAACCAGAGATTTTCTACTCGGGAATACATGGCTACGATGCCCAGAAATAATTCAATTAATACAACCACCACAAACACACATGTACTACCATATTTATAAGATACCATTTTATAAATTGTTGTTGTAATTTCCAGTGTTCGTCTAATAGGCTTACTGGCGAATCAGTCCATTGTTTACCCAACGTGACATAACGTAATTCCTTTTTTTCTGTCAGAATAAAATGTATCTAGTTGAATATACACTAAAATTCAATATATATATTTTTTGTTTTATGACTTTTAGATTTTTTGGTACTATAGCATTAGATATTCGCTATTTTGCGCATTACGCCAATCACTCACTGTATGAAGTCAGTTATTTTTCTTGTTTTAATGTGATAACTCAATTGTTTTTCTCATTTTTTAAATATTGTTTTTCTTTTACATACGTAAATATTAAAAAACCAATAGATGTGGGGGAAAAATGCATTTTCACCTTTCACAAATATACGATATAAAATAAGAATTACAAAATATATGTTTTATGAACTTCCCTTACCAGCTATTTAATTTAATATATTTTGTGGCTGTACCTGCTTTAAAGTTAAGAAACTGTCTGGCGTATGGGGAATATGTCATTTTGAGAAATTTGTGCTTTGGGTAGATGGCGTAGTCATTTAAAATAACTATTTATGGTTATTATTTATGATTATTTCATGCATCTCATGAAACTAGGATAGTAATAGAAGTAAGATATTACAATATCTCAAAACTGACATAT
The DNA here is from genome assembly GCA_029718625.1 of Synaphobranchus kaupii. Classification (NCBI taxonomy): domain Eukaryota; kingdom Metazoa; phylum Chordata; class Actinopteri; order Anguilliformes; family Synaphobranchidae; genus Synaphobranchus; species Synaphobranchus kaupii. Next base: position 6,351,382 of record CM056387.1, read on the forward strand.
GGAAACCAAAACCCCAAATTGCCCTGTGGTACTTGGCCTTAAGTAATTTAAATACCATTTTGATGCTTGCTATTTGTTTTGCACATGTAGTAATATTTAGTTAAACAACTGTCCCTTGATAAATCATTGAACTTTTTATTCCGGTTTAAAGGCCCTTGTGGGCCACGTCCTGGAGGTCTGTATTCTTTTTTGCTGTGTTTGAATGAGCTGCCAACATGAGCTGCCAGTTTAGGCCTCAAAAACAACTTAACATAAGCACTTAATGGCTGAAATACTCCATAAAACCAACACACTGGAGTTTGAGATCTCTGCTTTAGACCCACGAACTGCACCTCTCTCTCTCTCTCTCTCTCTCTCTCTCTCTCCCTGTCTCGCTCTCTTTCTCCCTCTCTCTCCCGTGGCCAGTTGCGGTGACGGAGGTGGAGTGTCTGCGTGAGGGCTGCCAGTCGGAGGCCCTGCGGCTGCTCTCGGGCTCGGTCCCGGAAGGCCAGTGTTTCACGGTGGTGTTCCGGGGCGCGCGGAAGAGTTTGGACCTGTGCTGCCCGACCGAAGAGGAGGCCAAGTGCTGGATCCGCGGGATCCGGACCCTCCAGGACCGAGTGTCCAACATGACCCAGAAGGAGAAACTCGACCAATATCCTTCATCAATACCAGTGTCCGAATGATTTATAATAATAATAATAATCCTCATCTAGTCCTCACCAAGTCCTAACAGTTTCAAAAATCTAGCCTCATGTGACTCATAACAGACAAATTTTTACTTTGCCTTTATTTATTCAACAAAAAATAAGCCAGCTGAACTGTTAGGATTTGATAGGGACTAGATGAAGGTTAATTATGTCCTAATATGTAAAACTTGAAAGAGGGTGTGCTTTCTCTTTCATATCACTGTACAGGTGTGTGTGTGTGTGTGTGTGTGTGCATGCTTGTTCATGTGTGTGCGTGCAGGAAATTGGGTGTGTTTGCATGTAGATGTATGTGGGTTTGTGCCTGACTGTGTGGGTATGTGTGGTTGTATGTGTTTGTGTGTGTGTGTCTGTGGTGTATATACAGTGCCCTCCACAATTATTGGCATCCCTGGTAAAGATGAGTAAAAAGGGTTATAAAAAATTCAGGGATTTTCTTTTCTTAGAATAAATTTACTTCAATTAAAGGTTGGATTTTTCTCATTTTTTCAGTGTGAGATTAAGCTAATTCACCAAACAGTGAATTTTTTATACCCTTTTTACTCATCTTTACCAGGGGTGCCAATAATTGTGGAGGGCACTGTATGTGTGTGTGTGCATGTATATGTGTATGTGTGTATGTAGGTTTGTGTGCGTGTGTGTTTGAGTATTTGGGTGGTGGGCATTGGTCTCCTTGACTCCTCCCACTTGGATCCAGGGCTACTTGAGGAGAGCGGATCAGAACCAGGACGGGAAGATGAGCTACGAGGAGGTGAAGCGGCTGCTGCAGATGATCAACATCGACCTGAGCGAGCACTACGCCCGCTCTCTCTTCAAGGTGAGTGACCCTGCTCTCGGCTCTCATTCCTGGCCACTGGCACACAGCTGCTCTCAGCCCCTCCTCCTATGCAGCCATGTCCTGAGGAGGAGGTCCTTCCACTGCCACCACACTCTCCAGCTTCTCACAACATGGCTACAATGCAGTATGGAAAAGCTGGAAAAAAAATTGCTCCAACATTGCACCTGCATTAAGAGTGTTTTAGATATTTCTAGGGCTGAAACACACACACACACACACACATACAAAAGCTGGTCTTCAGGCCTATAAGAGGACTGAGCCAGCCCTGTTGGCCCATACTGACTTGCTTTCACATCACCCCGAGTATGTTTTCATTTGGATGTTTTAATTGGATTTGGAAGGATATTTATGTGCGGTCCACTGTAAAATGGTCTCTCTGGTACGATGCATCAAACTATAGTTTCCCAGCTGTCTTCTTTGCAATGCTTGAAGATTGTGTTGTATTTTAGGAGGTGTGTGGTTGTAGTGTCATGTATTTTAGTACGTGCTTTGCGTGCATGTATATGTGTGTGTGTGTGTTTGTGTGTGACCACTGGCATGGAGCTATTTAGTTTGTGTAGAAAACACTTTGTTTATAATGCCTTGTTTATGGAATAAAGTCTGTGTTCAATTATAAGTGCAATGGTGAACCAATCAGGGGTGCCAGAAACTGATTCACATGTAAATACACTTATTTCCCACCCCCCACAGACAGTCTAACCACCACTTACAGTCATCATCGGATTAAGAAAAGTGCATTATGGGGGATTGCAGAGATCCAGCTCTTAAATCTCTCAGTTGTGAAGCTTTGATTGGTTCCTCCTCCGTTCCCACAGTCCTCCGCCCCTGTTTCTGCTCAACAACAGATCAACAGAGCCCACGGCTTCAGTCGGCATCAGAAAGCATTCGACCGGACACCAAATAGATTGCACCATTAATAATGTGCTATCGTTGGTTATTGTGTGTACCTCTCTTTCTGTCTCTGCCACATTTTAAGGGCAATGCTCATTTGCACATCGAAGTCACACAGATTGTTTTTTGTTGATTGTGTCAGATTGGGAACTGTTGCCTGTGATGAGAATTACTTTGTGTGTCAAAAACGATCACCCTGAATACTTCTACTGCTGTGAAGAACGTAAAACATCCCAGCAACCATAAATATCGCAAAGACTGTTGTCCTCTATTTAACCTTTCAGTATTTTGTCTTGGCTGTGTCATATGTTGTGTGTGTGTGTGTATGTGTGTGCGCGTGCTTCCATTTGTGTGTGTGCGCGCGTGCGTGCGTCTGTGTATTTCTGCATGTTGTGTATACATGGGTGTAGCAGCCATGACCCTCTGAGCATGACACACCTGTCTGTGAATGTGCATGTGTGCATTGGACTGTGCATATGTGCGTTTGTGTGTGTGTTCAAATATTTTGTATTTTGTGCATTTTTGCACATTCACGCTTGCAGCCATGTGTCAATGAATCTTCTTGAGTGTATTCGTGTTTGTTCATGTGTGAATTGCGCATGTGTGTGCAGGCTTGTCTTTATTGTGTGCGTGTTTGTCCATGGGTAGCGGTCACAACTCCTCTGACCACGTCACATGCGCGTGCGACCCCTCTGACCTGACGTGTGCCCCTCTTTCCCGGCCTACAGAAGTGCGACCGCTCCGCAAACGGACGCCTGGATCCCGGGGAGATCGAGGAGTTCTGCAGAGAGCTCCTCCGCCGGCCAGAGCTCGACTCCGTCTTCCGCCATTACTCCAGCAATGGCTGCGTGCTGACCACCGCGGAGCTGCGCGACTTCCTGGGTGACCAGGGGGAGGACGCCTCACTTGACCATGCCCAGAACCTCATTCTCAAATATGAGCTTAACACCTGGGGTAAGCCCTGCCCTGCTTTATTCTTATTTCACATGAGTAGTGAGAGCAAGACCCTCTTATCCACAGCACAAACATGTTCCTTAGACTGTGACTGAAAGAGTATATGTACCTAGACACACACACACATATGTTCACTGCACTGTGGCTATAAGCATCAGCGGTTGTTAGTTCCGAGTTGTTTTACCTGCAGCTCACAAGCACCAGTTCATGACGCAGAACGGGTTCACTGTGTACATGCTGTCCCAAGAGAACGATGTGTTCAACCCGTCCCACTCTGAGGTCTACCAGGACATGACCCATCCCCTGTCCCACTATTACATCTCCTCTTCACACAACACGTACCTCACCAAGGACCAGGTCACCAGCGCCAGCAGCACCGAGCCCTATATCAGGTACTCCCACCTGTCCCAACCATGCATGAACCTGTCTCGACTGTGTTTCAGTGTGTCCTAACCATGAATTAAACTGTCCCAACTGTGTATGAAAATGTCTCAACCGTGTCTTCTGACTGTGTATCAACCTGTCCCGACTATTGATGAACCTGACTATGTATAAACCTATTCCAGCCGTGCATGAACCTGTCCCGACTGTATCGACCTGTCCCGACTGTGTATCAACCTCTCCCGATTGTGCATGATCTTGTCCCGACTGTGTATGAACCTGTCCCGACTGTGTATGAACCTATCCCAACTGTGTATGAACCTGTCCCGACTGTGTATGAACCTGTCCCGACAGTATACAACCCGTCCCAACCATGTATGAACCTGTGCCGTGTATGATCGTGTCCCAACTGTGGTATGAACCTGTCTTGACTGTGTATGGACCTGTTCTGACTATGTATGAACCCGTCCCAACCATGCATGAATCTGTCACAATTGAGTTTCAACCTGTCATGTCTGTGTATACACCTCTCCCAACCGTGTATTAACCTGTCCCGACTGTGTATGAACCTGTCTTGACTGTGTATGAACCTATGAACCCTAACCGTGTATCAACCTGTCTTGACTGTGTATGGACCTGTTCTGACTATGTATGAACCCGTCCCAACCATGCATGAATCTGTCACAATTGAGTTTCAACCTGTCATGTCTGTGTATACACCTCTCCCAACCGTGTATTAACCTGTCCGGACTGTGTATTAACCTGTCCCGACTGTGTATGAACCTATGAACCCTAACCGTGTATCAACCTGTCTTGACTGTGTATGGACCTGTTCTGACTATGTATGAACCCGTCCCAACCATGCATGAATCTGTCACAATTGAGTTTCAACCTGTCATGTCTGTGTATACACCTCTCTCAACCGTGTATTAACCTGTCCGGACTGTGTATTAACCTGTCCCGACTGTGTATGAACCTGTCCTGAATGTGTATGAACCTGTCCCGACTATGGATTAACCTGTCCCAAACGTGCATGAACCTGTTCCAACTGTGTATTAACCTGTTCCGACTGTGTATCAACCTGTCCTAACCGTGTGTGAACCTGTCCTAACCATGTATGAATCTGTGCGTGTCTATGCCTATGCGCTTGTCTGTGTGTGTCTGTGTGTCTAGGGCTCTGAATCAAGGCTGTCGCTGTGTGGAGCTGGACTGCTGGGATGGGGATCGGGGTGAGCCGCTTATCTACCACGGACACACCCTCACCTCCAAGGTAACCTTCAGGGAGGTGATCGAGACCATCGCCCAGTATGCCTTCAAGGTGAGTCTCTGGAGAGACCCTCACAGTGGGGTTGACTGATGGCAGCTAAAGACTAAACCTCATTCAGATGGAAAAAAAGTCATCAGCCGACAAGATGGTTTTAGAGCGTTAATAGAAGAAACCGTTCAGTACAGACAGTTTTAGAGCGTCTGCTGCAGTCTGCTATAGATTCCACACCGAAAATCTTGAGTCAAAAGTAAAAGATGAGACAGATTTTCTCAACAAACATATAACATGTTATTGACAAAGTAATTGTATTTGTTAACCACCATTTTGATGTAGGCTTTAATATTTGAAAATCTTTTTAAATGGAAGCTCAGTTTGTCTTATCTGGGTTTAAGCTGTTGTTATCCACACCAGTAGGAGATGCCTTATGCGTCTCTAATGCTATAACTGTGACCTAGGCTTGCTTCCTGACGGTTTTACGTTGTATAGTTTATGTCAGTTACACGGATCCTCACTGCAGTGTACTCTGTGGATTCTTTTGAGTGCAGAGGTGCAATATGCCAGCTGCTGCTTCGTTTCACTCGGCAGTCCGCCAGCTGAACCGCACAGCCATTGTTTAACCTTCCTCTCCTAGGCTGATGCTGTGGAGAATTACATGCAGCCCACACTACTGCCCTACAAAGGCAAAAAACCTTAACTCGCCAGAGTGTAGAACTGAGAAAAATGACTTTAAAGTTTTTTTGTTGTCCAAATGTATTGTAGGTAGGAAACCCACTATTTTCTCGAAAAAAACAACACAATTGACTCAAGATATTTGTCCACATGATAAAGTAGATATTTAATGTTCCAAAAATGACAATAACTCATTTTCGACCAAAAATGAAGTTAAGGCCTTTTGCTTTGGCACGCAGACTAGCCAATAGCACGATTAGGATTCTATTCCAGAGTATGGAGCTGCTGGCCACAGTAGCCAATGGCACGATTAGGATTCTATTCCAGATTGTGGGGCGTAAGCATTAAGCTCTAGTGCTTTAGCCTGGTGTGCCACCTGACCTGACAGCTTCATTATAGCTGTTTTTCAATTTAATGCTCAATTACGGCAGTTTAAGCTGACAGAGGGCCTGTTCTGTGCTTGTGTTCTTATTATTCCTGTGCGTCTTGTGATTATGTATCTCTGTGTATTTCACCATAATGACCCTCAGTGTCATTCAGTCTAACTAGTAAGTAATGAGCCACTATGGGTTGTGCAGGTTTAGGAAATTGAAACGGGACAGGGTGGTGTGATGCAGTCCTGAGAGGAAATGAGGTGTCAATCAACCAGCCTGAAATGTTTTTCTGTGCTAATGCCATGGCTACCTGCCAAAGAAATAACTCCACACTCAAATGCAATTAAATAGTATTGTTAGAGCACTATATTTTTGTTTGCTGTTATGCGCGGTTGCAAATTGAATGTTCTGTTGGAATAGAATGTTCAAGGGCTTGTGTATTAATTTGGACTGGTGATAAGGCCCCTTTCACTGTAGCTACTTCTTTGAGGTACACTGTTTCTTACAGTGTAATGCACTGGCTATATGGAAATAATGAACACCATCTCAACCAATCAGAATCAAGTATTTGACAAAGCAGTGATACAAATGGAAATTAATTAATACTAACTTATGGTATTATAGTATTGTGTAGTGTTGACAGTTTGACTATGGGAAGCACGTCCTCTGCCGTGTTGAGATTGTGTTTTTGGAGCAGTGACACCCCCCTTCCTCCCTCCCTCCCCAGGCATCTCCTTACCCCCTCATCCTGTCTCTGGAGAACCACTGCTCCGTGGAGCAGCAGGCAGTGATGGCCCGAGATCTGCGCTCCATCCTGGGGAAGAGACTCCTGACCAAGCCCCTGAGCAGCCAGCCCCTGGAGCACCTGCCCTCTCCGGAGGTGGGGCTCTCTCTCTCTCTCTCTCTCTCTCTCTCTATCTCTCTCTCTGTCTCTCTCTGTCTCTCTCTATCTCTATCTCTATCTCTCTGTCTCTCTCTGCTCTTTTACTCTTATCTCTTTCTCTCTCTGTCATTCTCTCCATCTCTCTCTTTCTCTCTCTCTCTCTGTCTTTGTCAGGGGGAAAGCAGAGAGGGTTACAAGTACAGTTGGGGTCAGACACGGGGAAAGCAGAGAGGGTTACAAGTACAGTTGGGGTTAGACACGGGGAAAGCAGAGAGGGTTACAAGTACAGTTGGGGTCAGACAGGGGGAAAGCAGAGAGGGTTAAAAGCATACATTGGGTCAGACAGGGGGAAAGCAGAGAGGGTTACAGAGAGAGATGGGGTCAGACAGGGGGAAAGCAGAGAGGGTTACAGACAGCGATGGGGTCAGACAGGGGGAAAACAGAGAGGGTTACAGACAGAGATGGAATCACAGGGCAGATAGTGCCCTAGTGGAGAACACAGGGGATTCATACTTGGGTTGACCAAAAAGACAGCACCACACATCTCACCCAGGGATTGGACAGCACTACACATCTCACCCAGGGATTGGACAGCACCACACATCTCACCCAGGGATTGGACAGCACTACACATCTCACCCAGGGATTGGACAGCACTGCACATCTCACCCAGGGATTGGACAGCACCACACATCTCACCCAGGGATTGGACAGCACCACACATCTCACCCAGGGATCGTGCAATTTTATTCTTTCCCATCATGAACCCAGCTGATTCACCAATGAACCGTTTGATGAGTTGATTAGTTAGTTTTAACTTTGCCACAACCAAATTTCCCCTCAGACAAAAAAGAATGAATGATTCATTGTTTATCATTAGCTAATTAGCCCAGTGTAATTGCTGGCAGCAAAAAAATGCACATACAACAACCATCCATGAGTGGAGCTGCTCACCCCTGCTCTCGTGTAAAAAGAGGACTCAGTTATTCTTTATTGTCTGTGTGCTGGTGTGTTTTGGGATTTCACACTAAGTTGTGCTCAGTAGCAGGAGGTCCACTCAGGAGGCACGCACAGGATAAACATCCTATGATGAAAGGGGCTGTGCTAAGTGGGCTTGCCTGTCCATTACCGTAGGAGCTGAAGGGGCGGATCCTGGTGAAGGGGAAGAAGGAGAATGACAAGCTGGGGAAGATGGACAGCTGCTCATGCTCCTCCTCCAGCTCTGAGGACGAATCAGGGGGCGGAGGCGGGGGCGGGGGCGGGAGCAAGGCCAAAGGAAAGAAAGACCCTGGAAAGGTGAGGCTGTCTGTCCAGGTACAGGGATGTGGTCTGGACCCACACTAAGAGGAGGTGTGTGTGTGTGTGTGTTTGTGTGCACCTGTGCATGCTTATGTGTTTGCGTGTATGTAGTGTAGTAATTTTCATCTCTGATCTTGATTAACATTTTATTGACTTGTTGGTTATTCCCCTTTTATTCACCATCACCCTGTAAATTGTAATGTTTCTGTCATTATGTGGCCTCCTCATCAGTTACTAAGCATGCTGGGAAATATTAGATTATGGACCCCTGCCTTAGGAATTCACTAGAAATATTCAGTAATCTAACATGCATTGGCTGATTTATGCCGATCAACACATTGAAATTAGTTCTAAATGGCAACAAATGTTGAAGCATGAGACTCAAGGTGGTGGGAATATCAGCAAACTGTCGATTGAAAAGTTGAGTTTGGTGCCACTCTGTGGATGAAAAGTGAAAATGAAAAGTCTGCTGCCCAACGTAGCCGCACTGGATTTGTTAATGCGCGTTATTCATTCTGTCAGCGGCCTTCAGGCAGAGCTGAGAAATGAGGTCTTTTCTGAGAGATAAGTCCTCATTATTAGTCCTTGATTTGGCAGATGGCCCCTTTCTTATAAAGTACTGTATAGTGCTATACAGATTACAGAATTAAATAATACATTGGCCTTGTATCTCCAATCAAATTATTTTATCACATAAGTATTTCAGTAATGAGTATTGAATTAGTTGTGTTCAGAACCTGGAAAGTTTTTTCATTTTTAAAAGCGCGTGCTTGCATTTGTGTACTTATGCGTGTGTTTGAACCAAGGGGCCAAGACTGGGCTTTCGTTTTGAAGCTCACTTCCTGGTTGGGCTGTGAGCGGCAATTGTGCCATTGCTCACTAGCGCCACTGCGATTGGCTCCAGTATAGGTCTTTCACCATGTAAGTCAATGGCAGCAATGTGGTCAAAATACTCAGTCAATACATTTTTCCCACAAACAAAATGTAATTGCAATAGGTGCCTTTCCTTCATCCAATGCCTCTGCATGTGCTGATTTTTTAAATATTGTGTCGTTTGGACAGGGTATTAACATTTGTTCAGGACCAATCAGAGGGACAGGTTGAGTCCTCTTCGGCTCCACGGAGCAGACGCAGTTTGTACAAACTGGCGGCGAAAAATGCATCCGGAGACTCAATTCGGTTTTACGAGGCCGTGGGAAGGCAATGGGTGACGTCACAGCGACTTTGTCCGTATTTTTATACAGTCTATGGTTTGAACACGTATGTGTGTTTGTGTGCACGTGCATTGCCCCGGCAGCCTGTCCAATCGGTGAAGCTGAGCCCGGAGCTGTCGGCTCTTGTGGTGTACTGCCGCAGCGTCCCCTTCCACGGGTTCGAGCACGCCTCTAAGAAACCCCCCAGTGACATGTCATCGTTCAACGAGAACCATGCCCTCCGACACAGCAAGGACTCAGGCAAGTGGGCGGGGCCAGGCCAGGGGTGCCACCTCACATGCCACGCCCATGCAGCTTATATGCACACACAAGTAGTTCAGTGTTAAAGCAGCTCTGTCTGTTTGTATTTGTGTGTGTGTTTATGTGTATTACTTTTAGGCATTCAGCCAATGTTCTATCCAGAGTGATGTGCACAGCTAACGTAACACCCTCACTCCCTTCCTGCTTGCCCTCCCTACAGGAAACCTGTTTGTCCAGCACAACTGCAGGTACCTGAGCCGGGTCTACCCATCCGGCCAGCGCCTGCAGTCCTCTAACTACGACCCCCAAGACATGTGGAACTGTGGATGCCAGATGGGTTAGTAGTGCTGGGAGGGGCTGGGCGGGGCCAGATCAGCATGGTTCTGTGACCGCCATCAGGGACAAGCTGTGTCTCAGATACATTTGAAATGTGGCTGGATGAAGGTGCTGTGGGTGGTGTTTGTTGTAGGAAGGGGCTGGATGAAGGTGCTGTGTGTGGTGGTTGTTGTTGTAGGAAGGGGCTGGATGAAGGTGCTGTGTGTGGTGTTTGTTGTAGGAAGGGGCTGGATGAAGGTGCTGTGTGTGGTGGTTGTTGTAGGAAGGGGCTGGATGAAGGTGCTGTGTGTGGTGTTTGTTGTAGGAAGGGGCTGGATGAAGGTGCTGTGAGTGGTGTTTGTTGTAGGAAGGGGCTGGATGAAGGTGCTGTGTGTGGTGTTTGTTGTAGGAAGTGGGCTGGATGAAGGTGCTTTGTGTGGTTTTTGTTGTAGGAAGGGGCTGGATGAAGGTGCTGTGTGTGGTGTTTGTTGTAGGAAGGGGGCTGGATGAAGGTGCTTTGTGTGGTGTTTGTTGTAGGAAGGGGGCTGGATGAAGGTGCTGTGGGTGGTGTTTGTTGTAGGAAGGGGGCTGGATGAAGGTGCTGTGTGTGGTGTTTGTTGTAGGAAGGGGGCTGGATGAAGGTGCTGTGGGTGGTGTTTGTTGCAGGAAGGGGGCTGGATGAAGGTGCTGTGGGTGGTGTTTGTTGTAGGAAGGGGGCTGGATGAAGGTGCTGTGTGTGGTGTTTGTTGTAGGAAGGGGGCTGGATGAAGGTGCTGTGGGTGGTGTTTGTTGTAGGAAGGGGCTGGATGAAGGTGCTGTGGGTGGTGTTTGTTGCAGGAAGGGGCTGGATGAAGGTGCTGTGTGTGGTGTTTGTTGTAGGAAGGGGGCTGGATGAAGGTGCTTTGTGTGGTGTTTGTTGTAGGAAGGGGGCTGGATGAAGGTGCTTTGTGTGGTGTTTGTTGTAGGAAGGGGGCTGGATGAAGGTGCTTTGTGTGGTGTTTGTTGTAGGAAGGGGGCTGGATGAAGGTGCTGTGTGGTGTTTGTTGTAGGAAGGGGGCTGGATGAAGGTGCTTTGTGTGGTGTTTGTTGTAGGAAGGGGGCTGGATGAAGGTGCTTTGTGTGGTGTTTGTTGTAGGAAGGGGGCTGGATGAAGGTGCTGTGTGTGGTGTTTGTTGTAGGAAGGGGCTGGATGAAGGTGCTTTGTGTGATGCTTGCTGTAGGAAGGGACTGGATGAAGGTGCTGTGTGTGGTGTTTGTTGTAGGAAGGGGGCTGGATGAAGGTGCTGTGTGTGGCTCTGTCCCCTGCAGTGGCCCTGAACTTCCAGACCCCAGGGGAGCAGATGGACCTGAACCAGGGCCGTTTCCTGCAGAACGGTGGCTGTGGTTACATCCTGAAGCCCAGCTTCCTGCTTCAGCCCGACTCCAACTTCAACCCCGAAAACACGGGCGGCGGCCCAGGCCACATCCCCACCATGCTGACCATCCGGGTGAGATGCATTATGGGAAACCACAACACTTCCACCACATTCCGCTGGCATCACCTGGGTGTGGTGTCATTATTCCTGATAAATCAAAGAATGATTATCTTAACGAGAGGCAGTGGACTTGTGCATGTTATAAGTACACACATCAAGAGCGTTTATACTCTTTGACAGCTTATAGCAGGAGTGAATATTCTTCACTTTGTCTGGGGCTTTTGTAAAATATTTACAAAACTCCCTCTTTCATTGTTGAAATTAGAAATATTGGCAGAAGCAAGACATTCTAGGCTGAGCGGTACCAGAACTGGAGTCCTAATAGTGCTCATTACTCTAATTAAATTACGTCCGCTTCCCCTCCTCGCTCGCTCACACACTCTGACACACACACCTTTGAGAATCAGATGCACTCCGTCGCCCCGATATGCAGGCCAACCTGCATGCTCCAGCACAATATCCGCCGTGCCTTGTCACATTTTCCTCACTAGCCACATACAGGCGTCCGGGCTGGGCTTGCGTAGTCTTGTTTAAATTGTTACTGGTCATTATAGAAAGTGCAGTTGTGTGTTTGTGTTTATTTGTCACATATTCTTTCCCCTCCCTCTCTCTCGTTTTTCCCCGCCCATGTTGGGTTCCTCTCGTTGTGTGTCCTGCTCAGGTTCTCTCGGCTCAGCAGCTGCCCAAACTCAACACGGACAAGCCCAACTCCATTGTGGACCCGCAGGTGTGGGTGGAGATCCACGGGGTCGGGATCGACAACACCCGCGACAAAACGCCCCGCGTCAACAACAACGGTGCGCGGCTGTCGCTTCACCACGTGCAATAACCCCACCCCTTTGAGAATTAATTCCACCCATCAGTAACCCCACCTTTCAGTAATCCTGCCACTTCACGTCCTTCAATAATTGCCTGTCAGATTATTGCTCTCTGATCAAGAGATTATTTCAGAAGGAGTTTATTTTATGAGAGGAAATGTTCCTGATGTACAGCGATGTGTGCTGATGGGTTCTGTATGTAAGGATTTAATTCCATATACAGCTGTGTGTGTGGTTATTAGTTCTGATGTGGTGACTTGTGTTCAGGCTATAACCCCATACCCATCTGTGTGTGGTTATATTGGTTCTGTCTTTGTTCAGGCTAAAACCCCATATTCAAATGTGTGTGGTTATATTAGTTCTCTCTGTGTGTTCAGAATGTAACCCCATAACCAGCTGTGTGTGGTTATGTTAGTTCTCTCTCTGTGTTCAGAATGTAACCCCATAACCAGCTCTGGGTGGTTATATTAGTTCTCTCTCTGTGTTGAGGTTTTAACCCCATATCCAGCTGTGTGTGGTTATATTAGTTCTCTCTCTGTGTTCAGGTTTTAACCCCATATCCAGCTGTGTGTGGTTATATTAGTTCTCTCTCTGTGTTCAGGTTTTAACCCTATGTGGGACTGCACCCTGACCTTCCAGCTGCAGGTACCTGAGCTGGCGCTCGTGCGCTTTGTGGTGGAGGACCATGACCACACGACTAAGAATGACTTTGTGGGCCAGTTTACTCTGCCTTTCACCAGCTTCCGTACAGGTACCCTATACCTGTGTGTGTGTTGTGTGTGTGTTACACTCTCAGTCTCTGTTTGCCGGGCTGTCAGTCATGCCTTCTGAATGGTCACCCTTAGACCAGGTCACACTTAGATTTTGAGTGATTCTTGAATCTCCTCCTTCCCCCCTTCCCCCCTGCCGCCCTGCAGGGTACCGTCACGTTCACCTGCTGAAGGCCGACGGCTCCAGCCTGTCTCCTGCCACTCTCTTCATCCATGTTACGGTTTCCCGTAGGGGTGTCCCCATCAAGAGCGTGTCCAGGCGCATGGTGTGACCCGCCCCCCGCCCTCCTGTCACACACACCCCTGGCAGCATCTGCCCACGCTAAAGCTAAAGGAGAGATGTAGTGCGGGGGTGTGGGGGGGGGGGGGGTGGAGTCAGATGGCTTTGGTGGCAAACTCAGTGGGCATTGGGGGGAGGAGCCATTTGCTTTTTACACTTTTCCTCTCAGCACGTCTGAATGACAAAGCTTCTTCCTGCAGAAGAAAGGAAGTGTGCTGGTCACCACAGAGACTGGAGCTGATTGGTGCATCACCACAGAGAATGAAGCTGATTGGTGCGTCACCACAGAGAATGAAGCTGATTGGTGCGTCACCACAGAGAATGAAGCTGATTGGTGCGTCACCACAGAGAATGAAGCTGATTGGTGCCTCGGTGTTTCCATGTTCCAGGCAGAGCTAGACTCAAAGAAGGCCCTCGTTCAGATATACACACGTAATAGAGTAAAGACACTGGGAGCTTGCTATGTTCTGAAAGCCAGCGCGTTGGTGTCCATGTCTTTATTCCTAGAGATAAGACTTTCTACACCTTTTTAAAGTTTTATTGTGTTTTTAATGTCTTTTTTAACTGAGGCTTGACATTAGAAAAGTGCTAGAAACAGGGGAAAACCCAGAGATATAGAAAATAAATATTGAGCCCAATGGATATGTACGTAAATGATGTAGATGTATCATTTATGGGAGATAATTACTTACTGGAAGGAACATCTGTGCTGTTCCACGAAGACTTAATTAGAGTAATTAAGTAGTGAAGGATAAAGCTGGATAAATTAATGCGCCTTTTCAAGAAAAACAGCGAAGGTTAAAAAAGTGCTGCTCATCTATATTTTAACGCCGATGTTGAACAGGTTATGTCCTTTTAAACTACTGTAATGATACTCTAATACACCCTGTGATACATGGAGAAACTGAGCTGTCTGTGACATTTGCCACATTTCTGCATTTAACTATTTTATGATTATTTTTGGCATGGATTTGCCATACAAAAAGCCTGGGATTGGATGTATGTGTGAAGAAACACGCAATCTCTGTGAATGCTTTAAACAGAGCTGTCATATAATTTCACCAGGTCTGTGAAGATTTTACTGAATGGCCCTTTCAGAAATTAAAGGGGCAGTTCACCCAAAAATGAAGTTACGATATGTTACTATATACCCGACGTGCTATCTATCCACCCAGATATGGCTGAGATTTCACTAGATTTATAGATATCCGCTGCAGGTCACTGTGATATCACCCTGATAAAACGGACCTCAATGTGTCCAAAGTTTCTGGCAGTCAAAAATATACATTTGAAAAAATCAACAGCAACGTCTTTTCCCAAATATAATGAGACAGTTACTTGCTAACATCCACAGACCTTGTTGTGCACGGTTTTTTCGAAAACTACTTTCGGTCAGGACAACTCACATATTCAAATAACGTGGTAAATTAATGAATGTGCTGCAATAATATTTTGGTTTGGTGCTGAATGGACCCACTTTAGTACTACTCTGGAGCACGGGACCATGGTCAGCTATGATAAGAGTTTCCTGACAGAACTTGCTATACACACGTAAAAACGCTCGCTCCGCTCATTTCTACTGAAGTACACCAGCAGACGCATCTAACCAAAGCACGCCAGTATTCTAGGGAGCACTGTGTTGACATAAGCCCCAGAATACTGGCGTACTTTGGTTTAGACTTTACGTGGATATACACAGTTGTCGTACTTCAGTTGACAGTTTTAGAGAGAAACCGTGCACAACAAGGTCTGTGGATGTTCGTGAGTAACTATGTCATTATATTTCGAAAGAGGTTGCTGTTGATTTTTGTACATTTTGTACAATGTACATTTTTGGTGCTTTGAGCACCACAAACCTTGGACCTGTTGGGGTCCGTTATATCGGGGAGGTATCAAGGCAAGCTGCAGAAGATATCTATAAAACTAGTGAAATCTCAGCTAAACTATCTGGATGGATAGATAGCACTCCAGGTATATAGAAACATATCTTCATTTCATTTTTGGGTGAACTGCCCCTTTAAGGAATGGGTCATAAACCTGTGGGTTTTATACGGTCTCTGGCCAAACCCATCATCTCAGTATTCATGTGGCTTATTGACAATGCCAGTTTGTCATGTCATCGTCTATGAGTTCAAGCCTCTTTGTCGACTTATTCCTAATTTGTATATGTGTACCGGTCAGTTGCAGTGATGTCATGACCCTAATGTGCTTACACTTTTTTTTTGTATGACGTATATCTTAGATATACCTGGCACTATTGTATTAATAATATTGTGAAACGTTAAATGATCAAGACCTGAACATTTTCCATCATAAGACCAGTCACAGTGCTATAACCTACACTGACCCAGTCAGCTCAGAGCAACTGGCTTTAAGCCCATATGACTGGAAAAAATAAACTTAATTTCAGTCAGAATTCCCTCCATTTCACAAAAGTAAACATGTTAATTATTTTAATTTTAGTTTTGTTCAGATACTGCCAGTTTGTCTGCATGCAAATCTTTCAGAAAAAGAAATTGAAGGATTCAACCAACAGCAAAGCAGATTTTCATGTGTTTTTTTATGTCTGTGGAAGTTGCCATGCATGGGGATAGGTGATTTAAATGCATGCGGTTGTGCTCAGCTTTGATTGGTCCATGTAGTGTCTGACACTCTTTGGGGAAATCTTACTTCTCAGATCTAAATGCAGCTGATTGTGGATTAAAGGTGAATTGAGCTGAATCCAGATTTCTTCAGTCAGGCTGTGCACATTGGCTTTTAATTCCTCACTAGTTCCTGATCTTAGTGGGTCACTGGGACAGGAAGCATTTTTAGCCTCGTCCGGAGAGATTGATGCTGGGAAGAACTGTTATTTTTCTGGGCAGGTTGTAAACCTGAGGAAAGTGTAATACTGAACACAGGACTAAATAAAATATTCTGTTCTGTTCACTATTAATGACTTGGAGTAAAACTGTGTGCTGGTGGTGCTGCGGGTATCTATGATGTTCAAATACATATGATAGTGTAGAATGTTTAATGTCATTACAATGGCTGTGTTATTTTCAAAGATATTTGCCAGGATTAGCATGATAACATTTTTTTAAAAGGAAAAAACATTTAAATCCAAAGACTGCTTGCCTTTGTTAATACTTTGTTGTTTGAGTGTGTGGGGGTGTGGGCAGGGCCAACAGAATGCCCTGTGAATCACTAGCCACAGTTCCACAACAATTCTAATGCCAGACGAGCTAGTGCGCGCCAGTACCTCTTGTCCACCGCAACTCCAGGCCCGTGTCTGAATCAGAGCCCTATCTACTGCGTCCTGTGTACTAGCATGCTGTACACTACTTGCTGCATATTGTTTCGTGACATGCAGTATGTGAAAAATGTCCTCAATATTATTATCAGTGAAAACTCTGAAATAAGTATATAATCCGTGGATATTACAAACACTCAATTTTCAGAATTATCGCATACTTAACAGCTTTTTTAAAAAGTATACTCAACTGGCATACTCAATAGTAGGCATGTGCGCTGATTCGGACACGGCCCAGGCTTTGGAAATGTTTCAGTCACACCTTCTCAATGCCTCAAGTAAGGCCCACGCCTTTGACCTTTTTAATCCCATTGGCCCTCATCTGGCCAGTCAAGGAGGTAAAAGGCGTTAAGGCCAGTGGTTATCACAAGCGGCATGTTATCAGCAAACAGATGTTAGCAGCCACCATACAGAGGGAGTTTGTGAAGGTAGCGTATCGTAGTATCGTAGAATGGCAGGGATTTATAATGATGCTGGCACCTCCGAGGCCAATGGTGGACCAGCGGTCAGCCTTCTGTATGAAGCTTTAGGTGTAAACCTGCACTTGCCTTTGGAAGGACCTGGCTGGTCAGCTAATGTTTTAGCAGATACTCTGGGTTGTGAAGAGGGATAGGAGAGCAGCCCCTGTGCATTTTGGGTATTTTTACATTACAATTTGACATTTAGTAAATCCCTAATCTAGAGTGATTTCCACAGATTACATAAATACAATCCATTTATACAGCTGGATATTTTTACTGAAGCAATTCAGGTTAAGTACTTTGCACTCATCGCATTACTTTACAATCTAACCATAAAATAGAACTGCAAGCAATAGTAGTTAATCACAGCCACAGTAGTTGAGCCATCGACAGAAGTGGGTGGACTCATTTTTGCAAGCAGGAGGCCTCGACCATGACCGAATGGGTTACAGACCCAGTTCCCTAACCACTATACTACACTGCAGCCCTGAGTTACAGGCCCAGTTTCCTGACCACTACACTATACTGCCACCCGTACTGAGGGAAATGAGGGAGCAATGTGAGTGAATACACAAAAGCTCCAAGGACATGTGAACACAAGGCAGCTAAAACTCTTCATGAATGTATTCTTACTGGCCTCAAAAAAAGAAAAGAAAAAAGCCTTCTGTCCAATTATATTTGTAGACTAAGCTTCATATTCAGTCGTCAAACAGGGTTTGGGTAAAATAATGGAACAACATTTATAGGAAAGCCTCCAGTTCTTGATGAAGGAGGTAAAAATCTACACTCCAGAACTTCTCAAAAAGGTTCAGTGAGGTTTATGTCTGGTTATTGTGGAGCAGATGTGGAAATCCCGGGGGCATAAAGTAAAAGTCCTACCATGTGTTTCTTCCAGCCATAGACTCAGCCAGCTGATTTCACTAATTAGTTCTACCTCCAAGCTGAAGAATTATGTTAATTAGCAAATCCAGGTGAATGGAGCAAAATACTGGGGAGGACTTTTACTTTATGTCCCCTGGATTTCCACCTGAGGCTGTGCAGACTCGTGGACTCAAAGGCGCATTCTCGTCCATGTCCATGATTGCTTAGGGCTGTCCCTTTGTGAAAGCAGCGTTTTTGGCAAGTGCTCTTATGCAGACTTTTTGCAAGTCCGCATCAATGGAGACTTACCTACCTTACCTACCCCCAGACCTACACCATTAAGCATTAAAGCCTGCAAGGCCACAGTCCACAAGGGCCCAGTTTTCAATTCAGCCTTCCTCTTGAGAACATGGCTGAATCCCAAACTGAGCCCTTGAGGACTGCGGATTTGCAGGTAAGTCTGCAATGATGTGGACTTGCAAAAAAGGGCAGGTAGAGGGTGAAAAACGCCCACATAAGAGCATTTGCCAAAAAATGCTGTTTTCACAATGGGTCAGTCCTAAAGACTCATGGACTTGACAAGAATGCACCTTTGCATCCATGAGTCCAGAGAATTAGATTCAGCCCATGAATGTGCACGGCAAATTTCATGACAATCTAGCCATTACTTTTCCAGATAGGTCTGTCACGGACGGACAGACAAACGGACTGACGTCATTACATTACCTCCTTGGGCAGGTAATAAAAGCATTAGCCTATAGATATCATGGACCTATATTTATTATAACTGCTGCTTTTGCAAAGCTCGTGCAAAGCTCTGAAAATCGGCGCAGCTGCGCATGACGGTAAAAATGTGCCTTGAACACAAACACGTTAATTACATCTTATTAACGTGTTGCCAGTACACTATGCATAACTGACTATTTTTCCGTAAAAGTGATTTGGGGTTATTGAGTTGTGAATCCAACTTCGATGTATTACCGCCACCTACTGGATCGGAGAGTCGTGGGACCAATGGGTGGCGGAGGGAGATTCAGTTTAGAAAATTAATCTAGATGAAAAAGGGGCATGTTTAACTCGTTCATGTCAAATGTTGTTTATTATATAAAGCCTTGTTAAATCATTGCAAAAATATTGTTATTATTTCCATATCCCATAGCTATTTTTTTAAAACAAACTTTGGGTGCATTTGAGAGTGTGTAATGTCATATTATTAATCATAAACTATCAGTCATGCGCCTTTTTATAATGTGCTGCGCCTCCTTTCGGGCACTAATAGCATACTGGTAACGCATACATAATGCAACCAGGGTTCCATATTCTCGAGCAAACCGATAAAAAAGAAGACATTTTGGGACAACTGAAAACAACTTATTAGAAGGTTAGACCCCTAGACAGAGGTTTCTAGAACTAGAAAAAAAGCTGCTCTGATTTGGAACAAATCAGGAAGGACTTGCATTGGTCATGCTACCTCATTGCAACTTTTCGTTGTAGTTCTGTGGTCAAGGCGTTTAAGGTTTAACTCTGAAATTAAATTATTGAATTTAAATTCTGACTGATCTGTTTTAAATTTCCCCTTAATCATCCAAAAGGTAAAAACCACCAACGCGCAATTTGCGTAATTTACTAATAACGTGTTCGAGGCTCAGTGTTGCAACCAGTTTGGCGTCGCCTCTCCGACGCAGTGTGGCGCCCCATATAACGACCCCTCACAGTCAGACAACTCCTATTTGAGAACAACTACAGAGCTTTCATTGCGTTTCTGCAACTGGACTACGGTATTCCAACCCCGTTCTCCTTTCTGTGGCCAGGAGCCTACTGGCGAGTGGCGACTTAGAATCGAGGGGTCGATTACACGAACTTTGTGGAGAAATCTCCGCCTTTTCTTGCATATGATTGGTGTAGACATATTTAACCTGCAATACAATTTGTTCATTCACGTGCCAATCAAATTGTTGCCCACTTAAAGACAAGAGTAGGCTGTTCCGAAGCTTTGGAATCTCTGTTTATGTTATTTTCCGAAATCCTTTTACTACTCATAAATACTTGGATAACCTGAAACAACTGATGGTGATGTTTCGTGTGTGATGATGAGTATTTTCTGAGTATTATGACAAACTGCTTTGATCATATAGTTATCGGGCTGCGCTATCGGAAGATTGACGATTGATTAGTGTTGTCTGGTGAAGGTAAAAAATGGCAGTGTATTCTTAAATCATTTCTTATGACTGCCTTTTGAAAACGCACTAATAATTTCAAAAGGGTTGTGGAACGGTGCTACCTGGTGTTTTTACCTGTAGTATAGAATGTTTGAAAAGTGGATGAAAGGCAGTCGATGAGATGGACAGATTCAGACGGAGCTGCGGGTATGCTCTGTGAACGCCTGCTCTGGCCCTGTCAGGACTGGGTAAGTGTGTACAGTGCAGGTAACAAAAAACCTTCCAGTTACAATTGTGTCTGATGTCCCCCGGTCGCTTTGAACTCTCATAACCGTGTATCGTCTCCCCAGACGGAGCAATCCGCGTTCTCCGTCGAAATCCTACATATATTTAAATACTCCACGCGGATAGCAAATGGCACAAATTCCTTCCGTTTGGTTTTTCGTTTGTGGTTAAGACCATTTTGATCTGCTTCCATCACCCCCGTTGGGAACTGTTGTGGGAGGTTGGATGTAAATCATTGAAGAATGGATTCACATTTGTAGCCGCTGACTAACTTGTTAAATCTAGCTAGCTATAGCTAAGCTTTATGGGGAACGTACACAAATAAAGAGATTCGTACATTTGCCTTTAAAGCGACACAATTGTATGTAACTGTGGTACAACACTTCTCTGTCTTTGTCTTTCTCTCTCTCTCTCTCTCTCTCTCTCTCTCTCTCTCTTTTACATACACACACACAATTTAAACTCGCATGATTTCAATCAACAGAAAAGGAAAGGGAAAGAAGCTCTAGTTGAGATCTACTTCTCTGAAAACCGTGTGTTGGTGCCTGGGTCGGTCCATATTTTGTAAGTATTGACTTTGCCTCAGTTCATCCCTACGTTTATTTTGCATGCATCTATAGCTATGGTCGAAGCACAGGAGCTGTTAACCTTTGGTACTAGTTTTCAATTTCTCACTCAAATATTTAGCATTACACTTGCGACAGCACGGTTTTGTGACATGAT
This sequence comes from Synaphobranchus kaupii, assembly GCA_029718625.1. Classification (NCBI taxonomy): domain Eukaryota; kingdom Metazoa; phylum Chordata; class Actinopteri; order Anguilliformes; family Synaphobranchidae; genus Synaphobranchus; species Synaphobranchus kaupii. The sequence continues at coordinate 6,372,517 of CM056387.1, forward strand.
TGTATGAAACCTAGTTTTCCACAAACATCTACAGGATAAGCAACTTTAATTCAGTAGAAAACTGATATCCATGTATACAGAATAAGACGTGCTTTTAATTGTTGCTGTGGGCTACTTGGTGTGTTTGTTTTAATGATTGCGATTATTGCTTTTGTGAGTCAAAATTAAAGGCAAATGTTGATTGAATCCCAGCCACGTCGTCTCTCTTTTCTTTTTCTTTTTTCCCGACAGGGATCGCCATTGTTTCAGTAAGGTTTCATTTTGCACTGGCTGAAATATGTAGACAGCTGTGCTTCCCTTTTAGTTTTCAAATGAAAATGGAGGATATGTCTCTGTCTGGCCTGGACAACACCAAGCTGGAGGTGAGAATTCAATTTCATTGCCTTTTAGTTCAGGGTTTCAGAAGCCTCATTTTCAGGCTTCTAATAAACTTACAGCACTGTGAGCCTGACCAGGATGTTCATAACCTGACTGTACTATGAGCTGGCTACTCATAACTTTACCATACTATAAGCCTGACCAGGCTGCTCATAACTTTACAGTACGATGAGTCTGGCCCGGCTGCACATATACTTACAGTAGGCCTACTGTGAGTGTGACCAGGCTGCTAATATACTTACAGTACTGTGAGCCAGACCAAGTTGCTCATAGCCTTACAGTACTGTCTGTCTGACCAGGCTGCTTATAACCAAAGTCCATATACAATCTCTGTCATAAACTTACAGTACTGTGAGCCAGGCCAAGTTGCTCATAGCCTTACAGTACTGTCTGTCTGACCAGGCTGCTTATAACCAAAGTCCATATACAATCTCTGTCATAAACTTACAGTACTGTGAGCCTGACCAAGTTGCTCATAGCCGTACAGTACTGTCTGTCTGACCAGGCTGCTTATAACCAAAGTCCATATACAATCTCTGTCATAAACTTACAGTACTGTGAGCCTGACCAATTTGCTCATAGCCTTACAGTACTGTCTGTCTGACCAGGCTGCTTATAACCAAAGTCCATATACAATCTCTGTCATAAACTTACAGTACTGTCAGCCTGACCAAGTTGCTCATAGCCTTACAGTACTGTCTGTCTGACCAGGCTGCTTATAACCAAAGTCCATGTACAATCTCTGTCATAAACTTACAGTACTGTCAGCCTGACCAAGTTGCTCATAGCCTTACAGTACTGTCTGTCTGACCAGGCTGCTTATAACCAAAGTCCATATACAATCTCTGTCATAAACTTACAGTACTGTGAGCCAGGCCAAGTTGCTCATAGCCTTACAGTACTGTCTGTCTGACCAGGCTGCTTATAACCAAAGTCCATATACAATCTCTGTCATAAACTTACAGTACTGTGAGCCTGACCAAGTTGCTCATAACCTTTCGGTACTATGAGCCTGATCAGGCTGCTCATAACGTTATGGCATAGAGAGCCTGACCCGGTTGTTTATAGCCTTATTTTGTTAAGGAATTTGTGCGCTAGTTGGAAGAAACTAGCACGCAAATTCCTCTTGTCCATTCAAAATAGACCATTCAGGGTGCAGGGTTTAAATCGGGTGATCAGTGACGGTCATATAGGTGGTGGTTGGCCAATGAGATCAAACTGATTTAACAGGTGCATGTTTAAAAAAAATAAAAAATAAAAAAAAGTACATTGGGAGGACGGCTTTTTGTCAGATACTGAAGAGAATGACTCCCACAGCAGATCACAAAACACAGGTAAATAATGCCTCAGACTGTATATACAACAAGTGGCTGATAAGAAAGACGTAACTTTAAAGGTGCAATAGGCAACATTTTTTTTTCGATATAATTTTGCAGAAATTACTAAATTTGCTCATTACATTCCAGCAGCTATCAATAAATCAAGTGTTCTGAGAAAAAAACAAACAAAAAAAAGTTTCTGTGAGTGTCCTGGGCTCTGTACTAGGCTGTCAAAAAATCTCAAACCAGTCTTCCAAAAACCAACCAATCAGGGCTAGCTATGTAGCTACCAATCAGGGCAACTATCTACAAGCAAAAGATCCTCCCAGTAGAATAAACCCCGCCCTGTCTGCCTGTCTCCGCACGTGCGCTGGAGTGTAATTTGGTGGGACGGGCTTAGGAGAGTGATAGGAGGGAGGAGTGCAAAAGGGGGAAATCTTTTTGCCTTGTATATTTTCAAACTTGCCTACTTCAGCTTTAAATACTAATAATTATGAAAGATGTAACATTCTGTGTGACTGTAGGTGGCTGTAGCATCAGCCAGGGAGATTTTTTTTTTTTTTTTAGTTTCAGCAAATATCTAAAAGCTTGGAGAGCTATCAATATCTCCCAAATTACAAATGCAGGTTCCCCTAATTTGTCTCTTCTAGATTACAAATTATCCTTGGTCAAACTTTGTTCATACCCCCCACCCCTCGGCATACAGAAAGACAACAAGTCTTCACTGTGACAGTTTTGTAATGCCTCACTCATGAAACAAGAGCGTGTTAATACAGCTCATTGCTGTTCATGTTGCTTAGCAACTCCCTCGCTGTGCCAACTCAATGCTAACATAAGACAGTGACTCAGTTTAATTCTGTGACCGCATGGCTCGATCCCCAGAGGCTACAATAACCATTATTTACAACTGCAAATATCTATAAACAAGAAATAATTGTCACTTATCCAGCAGCTTATGCCTGTCACCTTGGCCATTAATAAAGGCTTTCCATAGAGACCGAGGGTGGGCCATCATGAGCTGTAGCCATAGGGAACTTGGGAAAGTTCATTGCCCAATTTGAGCAAGTTACGGCGCGCATGCTTTTAACAGGCTGTCCTCAGAATGGACGTACAAAAATAAATGTCAATGTCCGCATCCCATAATATCCCATAATGTCCGCATTGTAAATGAAAGCGTTCACTCGTTATAGTTTTGTATAAATTGAGCCTAAATTGAGCCATTTTGTTAAATATATGTGACGCCCCAGTCTCTCCTGATTGGCTAGGCTGGAATCGGTGTGTTAATGGAATTTCCTGTGCGCGCGCACACACACGCACAGGAACTCTTGTCGCCTACTATGTAATCAGGGACACTGTTAATTTGACTGTGTAATGGGGTTGTCTTCTGTACGTCAGTGAAATGAATATAGTAACAGAATGATGGTGTTCTTTATCGTATTTCCCGCTCGTTGTTGTTTATATAATAACAGCATGACTGTGTTCTTTATCGTATTTCCTCGGTCCCGGTGCACTCATGCCGTTCTCTGTGGTCCCCCAGGCCTTAGCTCATGACATATACTCTGACCTGGTGGAGGACGCCTGCCTCGGACTGTGTTTCGAGGTGCACCGGGCCGTCAAACAGGGCTACTTCTTCCTGGATGAAACGGATCAAGAGAGCATGAAAGACTTTGGTGAGTGCCTTCTCTTAATGCCATATCATGGTACTATCATATCATTGCATATTCTCTTACTTTGACACTCACTCATTCACTCTTTCTTTCTCTCTTTTTCTCTCTCTCTACTCTTATCCTCTCTGAGTTTTCTTTTTACATGTTAGCATGTAATATTGAAATGTTCTTTAAAAAGTTTGAGAATTACTTGTATCATATGATTTGTCAGTGAAGGTGTGTGTATCAAGTTTTTTTTCCACTTAGCTGTGGTGAAGATTGTTGCTTGAGTGTTATTAAAACACAGTCAATCTTTCTGGGGCAGAAATCGTGGACCAGCCGGGGGTGGACATATTCGGGCAGGTGTACAACCAGTGGAAGAACAAGGAGTGCGTGTGCCCCAACTGCAGTCGCAGCATTGCGGCCTCGCGTTTCGCCCCTCACCTGGAGAAGTGCCTGGGCATGGGCAGAAACAGCAGCCGCATCGCCAACCGCAGGTGAGCCGCCGTGATCCGCTCGGCTCCGCGCTTTAGCAACATGCAGCCGTATCGCCAACCGCAGGTCATCCGCCGTCATCCGCGCTTTAGCAGTCGTCATCCGTGCTTTAGCAGCAATCGGCTGTGTCGCCAAACCCAGGTCAGCTGCCTCGATGCTATCCGCTCCGAGCTTTAGCAACAACCGTAGGTCAGCCGCCTTGATCCGATCCACTCCACGCTTTAGCAACAACTCCTCGCTGTAAGATCCCCCCCCCCCCCCCCCCCCCAGGTCTGAAGTAAGATGAGAACCAGCCAAAGTGTAATAACGTGACTGAAATCCTCTGTTTTGAATAACAGCCCCCCGCCTATAATGACTTGCGGTCTAAAGTTTGCTGCAACGGTATAAATGAACCATGTCTGTATTTCCCAGTTAACCTCTCGATGGCATTACAATTGGCATGTCCGGAAAACGGCAAGGTATTCACTGTATGCGTCTTGACTTTTTCCATTTAAATGAAAATATTTCACATGTGGAGTACTGCCAATCATTCTGCTGTGTTCTTACTGGAAAGTGGATAATTTACTGGCAGTCTGCCAATCAGCATGCAGCTGCTTATGTGATTTAATTGGTGAAATGACGTGCACTTTTAGAATCACACTCCCCCTTGTCTAAGACACAAAAAGACTGTTCCACGTCAGCAGTGCTGTACGTACATACACACACATTACAGTGGAATTTTCTCTTTCCTAAATGATGAGTGGCGGCAATTTACAAGGGAATGCAACTATAGCCAATGATTAAAAACAAAAGGTTTTAAAAAATAGAACAACTTTTTTTGTGCATGGGTTGTAATGGAAGATTAGCTCATATTAATTGATTGCATGAATATCGTGTCTTTACAGCGCTTCAGTACTTTGTTCTGAGGGGGGGAAACTACTCTCCTCTGTGTGCCACGTGTACCACCCACCTAGCTGACCAATGGCAGCCATTTTGTGTCAGAACACTCACCACATATTAGCTCTGGTGGAGAGGGAGGGAATAATTGAGCCAGTTGAACTGGGGGTGATGAGGTGGCAGGTTGAGCGCCTGTTTGGGAATTCTGCCAGGACACCAGGGAACTCCCCTACTATTTTTAGTAAGTGCCATGGGATATTTAATGACCGGGGAGGGACAGGACCTTGGTTTAAAGCAGGGGTGTCAAACTCCAGTCCTGGAGGGCCGCAGTGTCACAGGTATTTGTGGTTTCCTTTCAATCAGCACCCAGTTAAAGCATTGAGAACAAGGTGTGTGGACTTCTTAGCCAATTAGTGACTTAAATTTATCACTTGTGCTTAAACGCACCAAAAACCAGCAGACACTGCGGCCCTCCAGGACCGGATCTTGACACCCCTGGTTTAAAGTCTCATTCGAAAAGACGGCTTTGGCTATGCCCCACCCACACAGCCCCATTGGCCAGTGTGCACTGCGCTCGCTAATTGCTTGTAAGACATTTAGCTTTACATGGCTGTAAAGGCCTTCCACTAGAACATGTCCCTGTAGCAGTGAGGGCACAGCTTGGTCACGTTTCATTTCCTGTGTTTCTGTGTGTGCCGAGGGTGATCCTTTTCTGCTGCCTGAGCATCGTTGCTGAGCATCTTAAGTGTTTCCAGACCTGGTTTCTCTCTCTCCCTCTCCCTCTCTCTCCCTCTCCCTCCCTCTCTTCCTATCGCTATGCCCTCTCTCAATCCCTCTCTTCCTCCTTTCTCTCTCCGCAGGATAGCCAGCAGCAACAATATGAGCAAATCGGAGAGCGACCAGGAGGACAACGATGACATCAATGATAACGACTGGTCATATGGGTCAGAAAAGAAAGGTACGGCCTGTGCTGTCAGCTGCTGGCTCCCCATTGGTCCAGAGTGCATGGTTACACACCTGCGGGCCCATATTCTGACCAGTGAACGAAATGGAATTGGCCATTTCCTGCTTTTTTTTTCTTTCTCTCACTGTCGAGCGAACGCCTTCAGTCCTGACTCCTAATTCTCTCTCGCACCCTTCTCTCCTTTTTATTTTGTAGCCAAGAAGAGAAAATCAGACAAGGTATTTTTACATTCTTTGAAACAGCCTATTTCATTGGTAAGTTACTCTTCAGTAAACATGTGCACATGCTTTGTGTAGATGGCATGTTATTTAGACCTGGAATAAGCACTGTTATCGTAATGTTGTTGTTTGTTCTGTACACAACACTGTGGAGCTGCATAAAACCACAAAAGTCCGTTGCATGAAGGGTGCACTATAAATACAGTGATGATGATTATTCAGGGACATGACACACGTTTTAATTAATGGAATGCGTTGCAAATCAAAGCCTCCATCTGTAGTGATGCACTAACTTAAAGGTTGTATCAGCGATTTTGGGTGGAAACATAAATGATCACATTCATCTGATTTTTCCTCACGATCCGCTAGCTGCCCGCCCCATAAGCAGGCCGTCAAAAAACCGCGTCTCTGTAGGCAGCCTATGCTCCGAGATCGTACACAAAAACAATGGTACTACCAACTACTCAAAACCAAAATAAACAGTATTCCAACCAATCACAATGATCTGCACAAACGTGACGTCACTTCTGAAGCGAAATCCCAAACAAACATACTTATGAATAATTATGTTATGTTTTAAAAAATAGTGTTCAAGCATCCAGAATTATAACCACGTTAATAACGTTTGTAAGAAACCAAACCGTTTGTAAATCCGTCAAGATTTCAGCGAGATAAGAGTATTAGCGTTTGTGCAGATCATTGTGATTGGTTGGAATACTGTTTATTTTGGTTTTGAGTGGTTGGTAGTACCATTTGTTTTTGTGTACGATCTCGGAGCATAGGCTGCCTACAGAGACGCGGTTTTTTGACGGCCTGCTTATGGGGCGGGCAGCTAGCGGATCGTGAGGAAAAATCAGATGAATGTGATCATTTATGTTTCCACCCAAAATCGCTGATACAACCTTTAAAGGAATTGGCATGGTGCACTTTTGAACTCAAGGCCCATGCTAGATAATGAAAACCATCTGCAACTACTACAACTATCATAGTGTGTGTATCAAGTTTGTGTAGTTCATCTCATCTGACTCTTTGCATTATACATGAATGTTGGGTCTCCCAGATATTAAAACTAAGGGGTAATGACAGATTCACTTTTCTTTTTTTTTTTTTAAACTGTAGAATCCAAATTCACCCAGAAGATCAAAATCTTTGAAGCATAAAAACGGTGAGTAGAGATTTTGTCAGCCCACAAGATGGAGTTGATGTGGACAAGTACAAAAAAAAAAAAAAGGTACCAAATGATAGCACTGAGGCTGAATATGTTAATTCCAGAATATCATTTGTGCGGGAGAGTTGAGTCTTTTTGGCATGCATATATTAAAGAAAAGAATGAGCTTTAAACCTAGGCAAAGTATTTTACTCTTTATGAAATAACTGATGAAAGGAGTGGCAAGTGTAAGTGTAATTTACTGTAGTGTTCTTGTGTTGTGGGATGTAAGTATCTGCACAGGAGTAGTCTAATGAAGTGTTATAACTTTCCTCTGTATGTAACATAGATGTGTGTGTGTGTACATTTGTTGCGGGAGGGCGTGCGTGCACGTGTGTGGGGAAGAGTGTGCACTTGTTCAGTGTACGTTTTTGTGGGAGAGTGCATGCACGTGTGTGTGTGTGGAAGAGTGTGTTTATGTTTTTGTGGGAGAGTGTGTGTGTACGTTCTTTCGGGGGAGCCCGCGTGCACACAACAGACTGACTGTCTCATGGTTGCAGCTGTGCTGGCTCCCAGGCACTGTGTGGATCAGGCCCGGCTGTGCGGGCTGTTGAGAGAGAACTCATTTCCTCAGTGACGGAGGCACAGGAGGGGCCAACTGAGGCCCAACCCACATCAGCGTAGGGTCAAAGGTCAGGTGTGCAGGGAGCCTCGGAAGGTGCCATGGATTCTGGGAACTAGAAACTGAAGTGAATGCCCCAAATTGGAATTTTCCTCCGGGCGTGAGGAAGCCGAGCCAGAACCTGCAGTCTCCTTCCTAGACGGGTGTACCTGGCTGGCAAGAATTCCAAGGATCTCTAGGATGTTGTTTGAAGACTGCAGGTCTTTTTAGATATCCTCCTACCTGCTATCATGATAGCTTTTTGTGAGAAAAGACAAGTTGTTTCAGATTTACCCCAATGTGTAGCTGGAGGTTATCGCCTACAGCCCCACTTTGGGGCAAGATGGAAGAAGAGTTGTGGACTGAGGTGACCGCCTTTTAGGGAACAGGTTGAGCCGTGATTGGGGCTGCAGTGGAACGCAATGCAGGCCGTCCTGGACCGTCTGTTCAAACCAAGATTTTGTTCCAAAAAAGTTTTTTAAAAAAAAGTGTATTTTTGTTTGTTTTGCCACCACATTTATCTTTCTGTAGAGCCGTCACCCAAAATCAATGCTGTCTAGAAAATGTTCATAATGTGATGCTCAAGGTTGAGAAGAGTGTATTACCTGTGCATAGCTGTGCATAACTATGGTATGATGAAGAACATATCGCATGATGATGTCATTTATTCCCAGACAATTATGTGTAATATTTTAAGATGTCATTTTGTTGAGTTTCATTCATCTTCTCCTATGCATGGTATGATTTTGATAATTCTCATATTGTCACTCGTGCAATTTTGTGAGTAAAAACAAGGTCTTGAAGTAATTCCGTACGTGAGTGTTCAATGTCTGCTGATAATAACAGAAATGGCAGGCTTCTGGTATTCTGCTTCTTTGGTTGGATATGGGAGGCAACACCATCATCTCTTGATTTCAGTTCAGTTGGCTGCTACTCTGGTGAATCTTTGGTATTATTTCAGTTTTAGGCTTGCTAGTATGATTTGTAATTTGTTATTGTATCACATGTTTGTATTGTAAGGGGCTGCATGTCTCATTGTGTCCTGAGTGTGAATGTATTGTATTGGGGAGGACAGGGAATGAATGGAGTGCTGCTATCTCTTTCCTCGGACTGCTTAAACTCCCGACACCCCTTCCCCCCCCAAATCATAAATACCCTGAACCGAATACCCATGTCTGTCATTTTGTAATATTTGATTAGAACAGTAAAAATGGGCAGTAAGCATGTTGCTTGGTAGCCTCACCTCAGTCTCATAATCTCACAGTTCTTTGAGCCTAAACAAGGTGACGTTGACTATGTGTGGTTGTGCTTTGCTAATAAACCAATGGCCATTATTACTGATGAATCAATCTTGTGTGGGGCTCCAGTTGGAGTCACCAATTGTCCTATACACAAACTCTGCCATCGACCTGTCACGCAACACCGGCTGAAACCTGCTAGAACCAGTCGGAAATTAATCTCACAAGCTGTACTAACTTTTCAGATGCTTTTAGGTGAAAGGGAGCAAAAGGGTGTCGGATGAGTGTAGTTGCTTAGAAAAATGAACAAACACACACTGTCTTTTTGGGAAGGTCTGTGAATTTGGGAGGTTTTTACCCTGCCACAGTGCCAGAACGTCATTATGATGGTGAATTGGTGCAGACCTTATGCAAGGTTGTTCTTCGGCATTCCAGGAGTTTAGTGTGAAGTTTTTGTTTCGGCTGAGTTCCATCGTGTGACACAGGTAACGCCTTCTCTGGGGTACAGTGTCTACTCCTGCCTAGTCCAACGGACATTTCTTTATTTTAACTCTGATACAAATTTATGAGGAGGTGACATTTGAGGAGTTCTACTTTTTTAAAAAGCCCCAACGTAAATTATCTAGCCTAAATGTTTTATTCATGAACATAATCATAATTTTTATTCATTAATAAAATGAATCGTACTCCTAATGCTGCAGAGAATTATAAGGGCAACCCCTTACCCCCTACCAAGGGAAGTCTTTTGGGAAAGGGCATCACATCACCAGACTTCGCCATCCGTTTCCACGGCAGTTGTTTTTAAAGTGGAGTCACTGAGGTGTGGAATGCTGTAACGTTAACTTCAGGGAAGCAGGGTTTTGTGTGTATCGAAGGTAGTGGCTTTTTTGTCCAGTAGAGGTCACTACGCACACTGCCGTCTTAGGGTTAAATTAGGCACCCAGTGTGAGGTCGTACCTAATTCCTACCCTAATTTGGAATGTCCAATTACCTGCACCCGTGGCTGTGTTCATACGTGAACCCTACTGCTGATGCTGGAGAGCGTAGACGTTCCTGGTTCTCCGAAACACGTGGTGTCACAAGCTCCTTCTTTTCACACTACGGACTACAGCAAAGCTTGCATAGGGCAGAGTTGGAGGAAGACCTTTCATGTGCGGCTTCAGCATGCAGGCCTTGGGCACCCGATCAGCCAGCAGGGGACGCTAAACAGTGATGAAACTTGCACCCCTAAACGACCGAACCCTTTCAGACCATGAGCGATGCAATCGGCAATTGCATGTTGCCCTATAGAAATACTGGCCACAGTCGGCTCTGGCACAATCTGGATTCGATCCAAGGCAGTGGGATTCTTGAATGAGCCACCCAGCTGCCTCCTCTTAGGTATCCTCTTAATGGGACTACACTACCCAAGGGTCAGTTGTTTCTTTGTCATAAATGACCTATATAAAGGCATTATTTGCAAAGTTTGCTTCGGAAAGCTCAAATAAGCTTAGACTGAATAAGAACCAGAATTGGGTAGACACAATTTATATATGCTACTGTAACCAAGTCTATTCTCTTCTACAATAACAGTGGAAGGGTAGAATATGTTATGTAAGTACAGCATGTGCCCAATATGAAAAGGACTTGGCAATCGGTTCAGTTCTTGTGTGGATCTAGGCATTCAGGTTATGCAGTAACAAAGGTGAACGGCATGTGTATCCATGGAAATCATCATTTAGGACAATGCCTTTGCAATTAGTGAGAACATCGTGAATGTTTAAGAGATGCGTTGGCCTACACAAGTAGGCAGCTCTCCGGTATGGGCTAGCTGTGGCTGTGAGGGGATTTGGGTGAGGTACTTAAAGCTTTAAAAGGAACACGGGTGGATTATTGTCAGTTTTGTTCTGCAAATACAGTCAAAGACACCGGGGAAATGCTTTTCACGCCGATGCTAGAAAGCCGCCCATTTATTCACTGATAGTTGTTAATGTGTGAGAACTTGCCATGAGTTTCAGCAGTTAGCCGTACCAGGATCCTTGAGTCCAGTCAAGTTTGTCAGTTTGACGGAATCGCTTTGGGTTGAAAGTGAACGATGTTCTGCCTTGTGTTCAAGGCTCCGTTCTTGTCCTTATGTTAGTTATTGTTTATGATGCGCTGGGAGAAATATAAAATTTATTGTGGTTTAAGGACAAGAGGTCCTCCCAGATGCTACGCTGCCATAATTATCAGCTCTTCTCCATGAAATGCCATTCCCTGTCATCCATTACACAGAATTCAATACTAATGTGCCCGGAGATATTGCCACTAAACATATTTTGAAGCAAATTAAATTTCCTGCATGATGAATTTTCATAACATCATTCCCCTGGATGTGACTAACTGCCGTGTTTCTCCCATAAGGACTGTGGCCAGTGTGAGTTATGTTAACCTTCTTGTGTTTGACAAGTAAGGAGAAAACAAATTGCCTTGAGTTAAGGGTGCATTTACAGTTGGGTGAAAAAGACAGCGGCAGTGTTTCTCTCTAATGGAGTCAGCTGTTGAAACCGTGCATTTTTTTGGGAGCAAACGCCGGCTCAGGCTGAACTCCGGCCTGAGATGACATTCACTTGTTGCTTATTTAGAACGATGCCCAGATAGAACTGTGACGGTGATCCAGTGGGGATTTTCCATTTGTTTATTCTCGTGGTCAGTATCCCCAGAAGTGACCTCCAGTTCCAACCCTCTTCTTTTCATACAGGAGAGCATAGCGGTAGTGTCAACTCAGACCCTTACAAGGTAACCACCATTTTCCATACTCTTGAGTAATCTAGAAGGTGTTTCGTTTCAAAATGAATTTCTGCTTTGTCGGCTATCTAAAGCTGGCGTTTGTTGAAGTGGTTCTCCGTTTTCCCTGGCAGTACAACTACAACTCTGGCATCAGCTACGAAACCTTGGGTCCAGACGAGCTGAGGTCGCTGTTGACGACGGTGAGGGCTAACTCAGTATCGTTCATCAGTAAATCTCTACCATTGTGTAGCGCTTCATCTTTGGTTCATCCTCAGCTTGTCAGTAGCATTGTGTGAGGCTGGGCTGTTGGCTTTGCTTCTGGTAGGTCCACACTGTTGACCCAAGGCATTGGGAGAGCACTCTTCCCAAGCCTGGGAAGGCAGCAGCGTATGCTGCTTTAGTTAAACCAGTCTATTCACAGTCTTGACTGAGCCAGTTTTTATTTTTTTATTTTCCCTATGCCATTTGAACATGTATTGTGGTTTACAGAGAGCTGGAAGACTTCACAATTCAGGGCTAACATTGGGTAGTGGGTACTTCTGACTAGAAGGCCTCTTCCATCTCTCTGAAGTGCTGGTAGCCAGGATCTCTGTGGGCCACAAAAGATTTCTGTTCAATTTAAACACTTCTCTGACTGGCTAAGGACTTCTCTGGCTGGCTTTCTTCTACCCTTATCTGCAATGTTTCTGATGTGAATATGGCTGCTTTTAGTATTTGAGGGACACGTGACTTTCTGTGTGCTGATTTATAAGAGTTCCTTTCACCAACCACAGACCCAATAAAACCGGTCTTCTCCTTCACTCTTCCCCTGTTTATGCATGTCTTTCTGTGAGGATGGAGCTTCTCTGGAAAGAGAGTTCCACATGGTTTGATAACAGGTTTCTGGTATTCTTTTTCTCCAGCAATGCGGGGTTGTGTCAGAGCATACGAAGAAGATGTGCACACGGTAAGGACCCAGCCACTGAGAAACACCTTCTGCCCTCGCCAAAGCAACAAGGAGGCGCGAGTTTAACGCGTTGCAAAATACCGGCGCGCGTTTCCCACGGCGGACGGACGTTTTACAACATCGTCACACAGTCACCGGAGTCTCGTGTTCAGTGAACCTGTTCTCTGATTCAGGAAAGCAGATTCATAGGGGAATTGGTACTTAACTGCAGAGAGGTTGCGAGTTCAGATCCGTGCTGTACCTCTCACCAACGTCATGCTTAAGAGCGGTCAGTAAGTCCTGTGTCCGTCCTCCAGCTAACACCGGTACCCGGGTTGTGGTGATTCAGACTGCCCACATGCTGTTACATCTCAGCCACACTTCCATCAGTGTGCAGATGTTTTAGACTGTGGACTGTGCATAAATGAGGTGTAGGTTTTTGTTCTTTTGGAGACACGATAACATTACCTGCTACGGATCTGAAAATGGTATTGTCTGGTTCAGACAATCAGTTGGGTACACAAGTGGCAATATTTTATTGATAATTTTTTCTAAACAACCCAAATGCTCCTGAAAAAATGCTTATAAGAATTGTTTCACTCAGTGCTATAGTTTCCCTGATTGCCTGTTTTTGGTGCAAAACTATTTCAGGAGGATGGGACAGTCTATTCTTTGTTCCAATTGGATGAGAGACCCCCCCGCCCCCTGCCCCATGCTCCTTTCTGGAGTGGGGGGTGAGGGGGGCAGGGGCTGTCGTTTCAGTTGTGTTTTGGGCAGCTATTCTGAAGTGGGGGCGGTTAATGCCACGTTGTGTCCCAGCAGGTCACTGCGGTGTCCCCAGCACACGGACGAACAGAGGAGGACCGTCCGGGTGTTCCTCATGGGGCCGTCCGCGTGAGTGCCCCGCCCACATCCACCCCTCACCTGCTGGTGACATCACAGCTGGTGACATCACAGCCATCTCTGTAGGCAGGGATGGGCAGCAGACACAATGTGGATGTGAAAAGCATATTTCAGTTCCGTGGGGTACAATAATGAATGAATTTGGGGGGAGGGGGGAGGAGGAATTCCAGGCTGAAGAGATGAAGGTTCTGCACTATCAAACCCTGCTAATCCCTGTGATGGTGTCCATTGAAGTCTCCAAACTGCACAGTTCACTGCGTGTGCACGCTATTTTCTTTCTTTAAAAATATATATTTTTTTCTTTTAATTATTTTGTCATGGAAGTTTATTCTCCCACTTTGCACTGTTTATACCATGTTTTGAATGGAAGGGGAGCCTCCAGGCCAACAGCCCGAGGGTACTGTAGTGTGTCAATGGGAGGAAAGGACTGGACACAGTTCTTACTGATATTATCCCATGCTGATGCTGTGTAACCCTCCGATGTTCTGCATTTAGATGCATTCAAACCTCAGAACTTTTGAGATGCTGGTTTTGGTTACTGTTCTCAACCTCGGCGGTCTTTATAAGGACTCCATGCCTCAAAAGGGGTTCCATGAGACATCTGACCTATTGACTATGACCAGTGTATTAGTTTTCTGTGTGGTCTCACTGTACAGAATGACACAGTCCATAGCCTGAATGCATCAAAATGTGTATCAACTCCATATCTCCTCCTCACAAAGTTTGTTTGTGTGCATTTTTGTAATGTGTATTTGCACTACTTTGTGTGCTAATACAGAAAGTATGTATGTATGTAGAACATGTCATGGTTCCAAATATTGATCCTTGTGGTACACCTACATGACCTCTGGATACTTCAGTCTAATGGTAATACCATTGTTTCTTGTCCAGCAATTTTGACATTTTAATTACAATACCTCAGATTTTTCCAGCAACTTAATACGTTTCACTTTTTTGTTTCTTAAAAATCTCTGGCATTTTTTGAAATTGATATAAACTTTTGAGGGAGAAATAATAAACCCTATTCTTATATTAACATATTATGGAAAAAGGGCCTTGTGGTTATAGTGAGTTGTGGTCCACAAAGAAAAGATTCTGCAGGTCTTGCTTTAGGGAGAGATATTACAGGAGGTCTAGCTTTTGGGAAAAATACTACAGGAGGTTTTGCTTTAGGGAGATGCTCTGCAGGATGTCTTGCTTTAGGGAGCAATACTGCAGGAGGTCTTGCTTTAGGGAGCGATACTGCAGGAGGTCTTACTATAGGGAGAGATATTGCAGGAGGTCTTGCTTTAGGGAGAGATACTGCGGGAGGTCTTGCTTTAGGGAGATGCTCTGCAGGAGGTCTTGCTTTAGGAAAAAATACTGCAGGAGGTCTTGCTTTAAGAAGAGATACTGCAGGAGGTCTTGCTTTAGGGAGAGATATGGCAGGAGGTCTTGCTTTAGGGAGAGATACTGCAGGAGGTCTTGCTTTAGGGAGAGATTGTAGGAGGTCTTGCTTTAGGTAGAGATACTACAGGAGGTCTTGCTTTAGGGAGAGATACTGCAGGAGGTCTTGCTTTAGGGAGATGCTCTGTAGGAAGTCTTGCTTTAGGGAAAAATACTGCAGGAGGTCTTGCTTTAGGGAGAGGTACTGCAGGATGTCTTACTATAGGGAGAGATATTGCAGGAGGTCTTGCTTTAGGGACATGCTCTGCAGGAGGTCTTGCTTTAGGGAGAGATACTGCAGGAGGTTGTGCTTTAGGGAGAGATACTGCAGGAGGTCTTGCTTTAGGGAGAGATACTGCAGGAGGTCTTGCTTTAGGGAGAGACTACAGGAGGTCTTGCTTTAGGGAGAGATACTGCAGGAGGTCTTGCTTTAGGTAGAGATACTACAGGAGGTATTGCTTTAGGGAGAGATACTGCAGGAGGTCTTGCTTTAGGGAATAATACTGCAGGAGGTCTTGCTTTAGGGAGAGATACTGCAGGAGGTCTTGCTTTAGGTAGAGATACTACAGGAGGTATTGCTTTAGGGAGAGATACTGCAGGAGGTCTTGCTTTAGGGAATAATACTGCAGGAGGTCTTGCTTTATGGAGAGATACTGCAGGAGGTCTTGCTTTAGGGAGAGATACTACAGGTCTTGCTTTAGGTAGAGATACTACAGGAGGTATTGCTTTAGGGAGAGATACTGCAGGAGGTCTTGCTTTAGGGAATAATACTGCAGGAGGTCTTGCTTTAGGGAGAGATACTGCAGGAGGTCTTGCTTTAGGGAGAGATACTGCAGGAGGTCTTGCTTTAGGGAATAATACTGCAGGAGGTCTTGCTTTAGGGAGAGATACTGCAGGAGGTCTTGCATTAGGGAGAGATACTGCAGGAGGTCTTGCTTTAGGGAGAGATACTGCAGGTGGTTTTGCTTTAGGGAGAGATACTACAGGAGGTATTGCTTTAGGGAGAGATACTGCAGGTGGTTTTGCTTTAGGGAGAGATACTACAGGAGGTATTGCTTTAGGGAGAGATACTGCAGGAGGTCTTGCTTTAGGGACATGCTCTGCAGGAGGTCTTGCTTTAGGGAGAGATACTGCAGGGTGGTTTTGCTTTAGGGAGAGATACTGCAGGAGGTTTTGCTTTAGGGAGAGATACTGCAGGTGGTTTTGCTTTAGGGAGAGATACTGCAGGAGGTTTTGCTTTAGGGAGAGATACTGCAGGAGGTCTTGCTTTAGGGAGAGATACTGCAGGATGTCTTGCTTTAGGGAGATGTTATGCAGCAGGTATAGTTCTTACCCCTGTTGTGGTTGTGAATGTATGTTTCTGTTTGCAGGTCAACACTGCCCGACCCGGACACAGTGGCCGAGAGCGATGGCTTTGATACCTCAGATGGACAGGCTATGATTGGCCGTTTGCAGTGGGATGGGGTCGGACATCTCTCCCTCTGACTCCGCCTCCTCCAAAGCAAGTCAGTCGCAACAGATTTCCTTCAGAGGAAGTGATGTCATACATGCACACATTTGAAAAGCTATTTTTTTGTTGAAGATCGTATGAATGGGGGTCCCTAATGCTTAGGATATGTGCCAAACCTGGGCAAAAGAGGTACTTTGGTTAATGATTAACCATGTCTGTGTTAATGTGTTAATGATTAACAGATGTTAATCATTAATGATTAACAGATGTTTCTGTGATTGAGTGATCCAGTTGACATGCTTACTATACTTATTTACCTATAAGAGACATTTATATCTTAGTAATGGATTTAGCTTGAAATATTTTACACAAAGCCTCCAGATTAAATACTTTACTCTTCACCCCATGGAGACTCTGGCTCCCACTGATTTCACCGCTTACTCTAATAGCGGCATGACTAGCATTACTGTTGTATTTTTTAGCCTTGTTTAATTTTTCATTTAGTTTCATTAGCATTTACAGCTCATCCCTGGTGTGATTCTCGAGAGCAACGTGGAAAGAAGTTGAAATTACTCAAAAGTGCTGATGTATAAGAAAAAGCTTCAGAATCTATTACATTCTTCCACAAAATGGAAGTGAAATGTTGTGAAAATCATGGAGGGCCACCAGTCTGTCTAATCTCACCCCTGTCTGCAAATTATTCCAACACCATGGAGTATAATAACAAAATTGTCATTTTACCCTTATCAATTGTAAGCCTTCAAATATTGCAAATAAAATCAGAGATTGTGAATATAGGCTGTGTTGCTCGGGATTTTAAACTAAAAGTAAAAACTGAGATTACTTGGAGTCTGCTGTAGTTTTGTGCTGGTTCCAGAACTGGCCAGGTGAACTGTTTGTTCTGCCTTTCATTGAGTCCTTTATCCCTCTTTCTCTTTCTCTCTCTCTCTCTTTCTCTTTTTTTCTCTCTCTCTCTCTCTCTCTCTCTCTCTCTCTCTCTCTCTCTCTCTCTCTCTCTCTCTCTCTTTCTCTTTCTCTTTCTCTTTCTCTTTCTCTCAGGCACTAATAACTCAGACTCCAAGAAGCCCAAGAAGAAGAAGAAGAAGCCATCACTTGGCCTGGGCAGTGGCGGGGGAGGAGGGGGTGGGGCCAGCAGCGGAGGGGGCGGGGCCAGTGGCAGCTCCCAGGGAAGCATGAGCCTATCCAATCGCAAAAAAAAGCCCAAGTTGCTGGCTCCGCCAACCCCCAGCATCTACGATGACCTGAATTAGCAGGCGACCATTCCTCCTGCCTGCCTCGCTCCTCCCCCACAGCCCTGCGCCGCCCCTCCACGAGTCATGACTGAGGGAGATTGGCATCGAGTGGGCGGTGCCCTCCTTGTGTGGTGATCACCTCCGCTTTTGGGAATGTGCTTTTTCATTTGTCACAGTCTCCAGTCTCCACTCTCTCAGCTTGCGTCCTGCAGATGTAGCCACGCCCCTTGCACGCAACGCAGGCCAGAGGAGCAGCCGCGGGGAAAAAACGGAGTGTTACCGCTATCGACCCCACCCCGCCCAGGTTGCTGAGACGGTACAGGGATCTGGACAGCGAGGGCGCAGATGGACCTGTTCTACACGGCCAGTTTGTTAATGCCAGTGTGTCAATCAGCATTCACCCATACTTTCAGAGCGGGGTGTCTGTCAGCGCTTTGCGTATGTATACACATGGTGTACGTTGACTTGCCTCCTGTCTTGTGATGTTACCCTACCCAGGTAGACACGGATCCATTGAATATTCAGTGGAAATTAACTGGGGTTGTGTTTGCGCACGTGATTCTGAAAATTTGCAGAGATTCAGCACTTCTCTTTCTGATCACATGACTTTAGTTGCAGGACCAATCAGCTGTTCTTGCTCCTTTTGGTGAAGCCAGAGATTTCATTGTGTGTCATTGTGTGTGCATATGTGTGTGTGTGTGTGTGTGTGTGAGTTAGTATGAAGTCTACATTTACAGCTTACATACGTGGGCATATTTGTGCGTGATGAGAACGTGTTGATTGACTGCATGTATATGGGGGAAGTCGTGTGTAGCCGCGTAAATGCTGTTGCGTGAGTGCTTGTAATGTGCTGTTGCGCGAGTGCTGTTGAGTGCGTGTTTGCGGCTCATGTGTATCTTTTAGAGTGCCACTGGCTATATGTGATTTCACAGAATCATGGAGCTGTGCAGTCACCTTTAACTCCTTTGCTTACTACTGCAAGATTAATGCCACAAGCGTTCTGCAATGAGATTACGTGAGACACGCGTAATGAGTTTCTCCATGTGTGCAAGAACGGATGTACTGTGCGTGCGTTTGAGGTGCTGGCATTTGAATGCTGTATGCCTTCACACCGAACCTCAATTTACTTTAATAGCTTGATAGGCCAGTAAGTTTTTGGCAGAATCACAACTTGGAATATCACGTTTATGGTCAAATGAGTGACTGACTGACCTCGGGTTCCTGTCTGTGGTCAGTGCAGATGGGTCAGGTTCCTGTGTGCAGTCATGGCAGATGGGTCAGATTACTGTCTGTGGTCAATGCACAGGGGTCAGGTTCCTGTCTGTGGTCAATGCAGAGGGGTCTGGTTCCTGTCTGTTGTCACGGCTGACGTCTTTCCCCTGGTGTGAGTGTGAGGGCAGTGTCGCGCTTGTGCGTATTCAAATATGCCCGTGTTTGGAGTGGGAGTAGCCGAGCCGCGTATCTGTTTTGTTCACACGGTCGATGTGGAGAACACCGTAAACACATTAGGAAGCCAAAAATATGGCATATCAAAGGACACTTTTGATTGACAGGATGATGGAGGAAAGCCTGGGTAGTGAGTGTGTGTGTGCGTGCGTGCGTGCGTGCGTGCGTGCGTGTGTGTGCAGCTCACGATAATGTATGTTTTCTTTCACCTCACAGTGGTCTAAGTCAGTACAGTGCTGGTAATGATGGGAAACAGACCCTTAAAAAGAGAAGAGATATATTTTTTCATGTTCATGCATGTGTGCTTGCAATATCATGATGTACAGAAAACTGTTCAGAAATGTTTTTTTGTTGTCTCAACATGTAAAGTATAGTGGCTGCCTTTTCGACTGAATAAATTCAAGTGGCATTTAGATTTATGGGTGTCACTCATTTGTTTTGCTTTTAAGAGTGCCAGTGACTTACCCCCTACAGGCTACACGCAGTAGTACAGGTGACCCAGTGACTATATTACCCCCTACAGGCTACACGCAGTAGTACAGGTGACCCAGTGACTATATTACCCCCTACAGGCTACAC
Organism: Synaphobranchus kaupii; assembly: GCA_029718625.1. Classification (NCBI taxonomy): domain Eukaryota; kingdom Metazoa; phylum Chordata; class Actinopteri; order Anguilliformes; family Synaphobranchidae; genus Synaphobranchus; species Synaphobranchus kaupii. Next base: position 6,392,188 of record CM056387.1, read on the forward strand.
GCAGTAGTACAGGTGACCCAGTGACTATATTACCCCCTACAGGCTACACGCAGTAGTACAGGTGACCCAGTGACTATATTACCCCCTACAGGCTACACGCAGTAGTACAGGTGACCCAGTGACTATATTACCCCCTACAGGCTACACGCAGTAGTACAGGTGACCCAGTGACTATATTACCCCCTACAGGCTACACGCAGTAGTACAGGTGACCCAGTGACTATATTACCCCCTACAGGCTACACGCAGTAGTACAGGTGACCCAGTGACTATATTACCCCCTACAGGCTACACGCAGTAGTACAGGTGACCTAGTGACTATATTACCCCCTACAGGCTACACGCAGTAGTACAGGTGACCCAGTGACTATATTACCCCCTACAGGCTACACGCAGTAGTACAGGTGACCCAGTGAATATATTACCCCCTACAGGCTACACGCAGTAGTACAGGTGATCCAATGACTATATTACCCCTACAGGCTACACACAGTACTACAGGTGACCCACTGACTATATTACCCCCTACAGGCTACACACAGTACTACAGGTGACCCAGTGACTATTATTCCCCCTACAGACAGTATACATCAATTACAGAGGCAGTGTTTCCCCTAGATTTTTTTTCAGGCCGGGTGGTAGGCCCCTCGAAATTACCAGTGTTGTTGCGCGTACACGGTGTCATCAAACGCGCGTGCTGGGCCGAGGTAGTATCATCGCGCAGGTCGGGGGTACGGAGAGTCGTCGCACACATGGGGAGGGTGTTGGTAACAAAGTGGTGCATTTCTCCATTCTGAGCTAAAATAACATTTGCTCACAAAGGCTTATGGTAAATAAATATTATTTATTTATAATATTAATAAACTTAAAACAGAACTTATATACAATAAACCCCCCTTAGCTTCACAAATGATATTCAGAACTATACAACTTAAACCCAGGACAAGGAGTTTGTTTCTACCGGTTTTTAAGGACTGTTTCTGGATCAGCTATCTTTTCAGCACTGTAGAGCTGCTTTTGAGACTCCTCCATAGTGCTGATCCATAATCAGTCCTTAAAAACAGGTAGAATCAAACTCCTGCCTCTGCAATATCAGTGGCGGATACAGAAAGTGGCTGATGGGTAGGCCTGGAAAAATCTGGGTAGGCCTGAGTGAAGCTCATCACCGCACGTTTTCTTCAACAGGCTTAGATATTTACAATACAATGTGGGGACCCCAACAATTGATTTGATTTTTATTTTGCACAATGATAACACAAAAAAGCAAAGAGATAAAGAAAATAACAACAAAAAGAGAGGTGCAAGGTAGGCAAGAAACCCAAAAGGGCTTATACGAGGCCTCTACCTATATTATACAGAATTCACAAAATTAATTTAAAAACAAGTAACTATAAACTGGAAAAAAATTATAAATTAAAAATTAAATAAAGTATAATAAAACTTATTAATAATAATAAAAAAAGAAAGAACGAGAAGTGTGTGTGTATCTCTAAAGACACACACTATGAAGCAAATGACAATGAAAGATGAACGTTTGTATCCAAATCTGTATTCAGCCAGGCAACACTTAATTTTTAGCAACAAATGTAACAGAATTGTTTCAACAAAAGTAACAGAAACAGAAGCGGGGCTTCCACTTCTGATAATAGGAGTTTGATTTTGGCCACGGAGAAAAATTAATTCTGTTGCTTATTTGAAAAATGAAAATGAAATAATCTCTGCAGTTGCAGGCAGTTGTAGCATAGATGATTAGGAAACGTCAAGAAAAGAGTTGATCGTGGCATTTACACTGCTGTAATAATTATAATTTTAAAATCACAACGCCAATTGGCATCGGCGATGGCGCTTCTAGTGTTAACAATAATACAGCCACGACTGTCACCAAAATACATCACCAGAGATCACATAGGCCTATCTATGAGCCAGCCAGATGAATGGCTAGCTAGCTACAGAACAGGTGCGATAATAACAAATATTGCATAACCCTCATTAGTGCACTGACAGGAATACAACCACAAATTAAATAACCAAATAGCCTAGAGTTTGTCACAATTCAGAACTCTGCCTCGCTCACAGAGGCTGCAGTCATCCATGCCACGGCGGGGTCCCAGAGAAACATCACAAATTAAACAACCAATATACAATAATTTACAATTTGTCACAGAACTCCCTGCCTCGCTCACAGAGGCTGCAATCATAACCATGCCACAGCGGGCCCCAGAGTAAATTTAAAAAAAATTAACCCGTATAGGACTACCTTAAGGTCCCTTCAGGAGTGGAGGGGGCTGTGGAACATGTCCATGTTAGCATGCAGGCTAGCATGACACTCACGGGATGTCGTTGCTGTGGCCGTTTCTCCTTCATTGCCAGGGCCCGCAAACGTCTCACGACGATCCTGCGAGTGCGATTCCTCTTCGTTGGACAAGTCCTGGTGCAAACTTTTTTCATCTTCCACTTCCAGACGTGGTTTTTTAAGAAAATGGGTCAATGATAGCTGTTTAGCCATAGTTGGCTCATACTAGGCTGCTACTGTACATGAAACTCAGACAGAATTGGCGCGCGAGTTCGTAATGTAGCCTAAACAAACGTAAGAGAACTTCTGCTATGAAAGTGCCGTGTCATCACATAGTAACGAACATAGCAACGGGCCAATGGAGACAAACAATCACATCCAGCGTTTTCTCCAGTTGGTTTCTATGGCATCTCCACACTTTTTAGAGATTATTAATACATAACGATTCCCCAAGACAAAACAATTCACATTTAAGGTAATTATGAATCTGAATGGGTGGGCAAGCTGTCAATCTGGACGGGCCTGGGCACACCCAGGCCCACCCATAGATCCGCGACTGTGCAGTATTAGCTTTTACTCTACACTAAAATGTAAGAGTTCTGGTCAGATAGCAAAACGGACGAAAGTGCGCCATTTTGCGTAGAGGCGGAAACTATAATTACACCCTCATAATATCAGCGCTGCCATTGAAAATTTTAATTAGGCCTAACGGGAAACCGAAGCTGTTTTGTCAAGGGTTTTTCCAGATGCTATTTTGATCATTCCAGCATTCTGCGGTAAGGGAAATATTGCAGCTACATAAAAAAATTTAAAAAAAGATTATATAAAAAAAAAGAATAATATAATTTTATTTTTTAAAATTAAAAATTAAGCCGGGCAGCACGTGAGTTTGGCCGGGCGGGCCGCCCAGCCAAGATAATGGTAGGGGAAACACTAAGAGGTATACATTAATTATAGAATAAAATTCCAGGATAAATTAATTACTTCCTGTCATTCAAAATTGTTGTGGTGTCTTCAGCTTAGCAAGAATGGAGCAAAAATAAAAATCATATTTGTGGATTAAACTTTGATCATCATTTTGTTAACACAATCTTCTGCCATACTGAAAAAACCAAAGTTAAAATCTTATTTCTATTATGTTTTTGCTGAATAAGACAAAAATATTGCGAATGAGGTGAGACTTGGGTAAATAGGTAAGACAATTTCACTTGTAAAGCAGACAGTAACTTAAAACAAGCTAATATTTTCTACTTGAGAGAAGAAAATATGATTTTAAGTTTCATTACAAGACTAAAACACTTCTTAAGACAGACTTTTTTTGCAGTTCAGATTTACCCTACACATTCGAATGCCTTTTACATAATTTTTTCCATTGTCAAACTTTTCTTTTTTTTGTTTTGAGTTTTTGAGTTATTCTTATCCCTGTAGTTAATTTAATGATTTATAAGTGTGAATCAATGTCATTATCCTTGATCTCTGTCTAATTAATCACAATTTATTCTCAGCTAATTGACATACTTTGTCCTGAATTAACCTACAGAGGTACTGGAGATGTGTAGTAGATTTCAGCTGTATTACAGCCTACAAAAATTAAACTCCTGAAAAAGTACAAAAAAAATCACACCTACCCTGATCACAAATTAGTTATGGAGCAAATGGAGCCAAATGGCTCCTAAACGCTTTCCCTTGTCCAGAAAGCCAGTCACCCAAACCGTGCACTTGTGACACATCAATTGGTTCTTCCCCTCAGAATCCTTTTGGGATGTGCAAGGACCGTCCCTCTCGTATGACAGTACCGCACAATTTACCAGAAGCAGAAGAAACCAAACACCTGATCAGCAGCTGGCGGACAGGGTGGCGGAAATCTGTTGTTGTTCGAGGCTGCAGTAGAAAACAGCGGGAATCAGGACCCCCAAAAAAGGCGGTAACAAACTGCCTGTGCCAAGTGGTGCCACTTGGTGTTTATGAGTCAGGTGACACAAAGTCACCTACTTTGAAGAGTTTCTGGAAGTTCAGTAAAGGGCAGGAGAGAGAGAGAAATTCTCTTAATTTAAAAAATATAAAAAGAACAAAACTATATGTTCAAGTAAATTATCGGCATATCCTAGTCACATCTGCTACTCTTGATACAGATATCAGCTGAAATGATGTTGTGTGCTGTTTAAGGATTAGGCAGGTAGTCCTACCCCTTACAGCTGCACCTGTGCTATTGCCTGCTGCTGTAAAAAAAACTTCAGAATTTCAGTCAGGATTTGTCCAATGGCCCATATGTACTACTTTACCCAGTTGGAAAGGAAGTTCTGAGTATTCCAGGCAGGGTATTCCATGGTCAGAGGTTATAAGATGACCGTTTGAAAGCCTCATACATCATACTGTACGTTTGTAGATTTGAAGAATTCAACACTGGCAGTATGTTGTGAAATATAAGTGTCAAAACAAGCCAAGTCTTATATTTTCATAAAGTATTTAACAACTTGTTAGGCTCCACAAACAATTTTCTTTTTACATCAGATCAGATCATCCTGCCTGTATCCACATCTTATGAAGAGTTCAAAGAAAAGATGGGCTTTGGGGTCTACAATTCACAAGGATTCAGTCGTGTGAGATTTTTCGAGAGGACCGAGCACCGTTTTTTGTTGGTTCCATTCTTTAAATATTCAGCTGCGAATGATGTCAAACAAGCTCTTGGTGAAGGAGAAACTGTGCTGTGTCCCTGGTGCATAAAATGGATGCAATGGTCATCGTTATAATGTGTCTGCACTGTTACAGGCATAATTTAAAAAATGTACTCTGCTGAGGGCATTTTATAGGTGAGGACTGCAAGCTCATTATTCATTACATCTTAAGATGCAACTCTTTCCACACTCTAGTCTTGACAAATGAGAAATGACGGTTACAATGAGTGTTTAAAATTATGCTCAGGGAAAGTGACAGTGAAGGTCAGTCTTGATTATGCGCTATATTTCTTTGGGTTGCTGCTTGTTTTATGGACACTAACTCATTATGGCAAGAACTGTTGGATTTGGAATGGGCATCCACACTGAGTAATTGTGTGATTTGTATCCTTATGTTCGTAACCACATACACACACAGGCACATACCTTTGGGCGCACAACCTACTTTGACACCAATTCGGATGACCTCACTGAAATGTTGAAATAATTTGACGGTAAATTTCTTTCTTGAAACCCGTTTATCGACACAATTCGCCATGTCCTGTTGAGAAGTGAGCTGCTGCTGACAGCTGCAGGATGGTGACTTCCACTGTGACGCTACAGAAGGGGAAACAATGAAATTGTGGACTGGACTTTTCGATCTCAGGAGTGCCCAGTCGTGGTCTAGAGCAGGGGTTCCCAAACCGATCCTGGGGGACCCCTGTGTATGCTGGTTTTCGTTGCAACCACAGTTGCAATCCCAGAATTTTAACAAGCTGTTAAATTAATTAGGTGATTTTCATGTTTGGAGGAATTATTCACCCTCTTAAGACACATTATGTCAGAAATAGCTATGCATGCCATGTAGAACACACTCCCCATGTTCAGTGGTTACAAAATAATGTATTTTCACTCAAATTAAAGAGTGAAGTGAATCAATAGCCTCCTTATTAGGTTGTTGAACACGTGTTTAACTCAATTTTTTCTTTAAGCTTATTAACACAATGCAGGTTTGGCTCGTTATCATTTGCTTTGTGTTTGAATTCTTCATTATCTACCAAATGGTTAGTTTTAATGGCCATGTGTCCACACTTTCACCAATTAGGAGCCTATTGATTCAAATCAGTCTTTAAATGGATCTGTTAAATAATTTTCTTATCTTTTTTAAATAATATAGCACAATAAGCACAATGTGAACATGGGGTGTTTATTCTACATGGCATCCATAGCTATTTCTGATATAATGTGGCTTATGAGGGTGAATAATTCCTCCAAACATGACAAGCACCTAATTAAGAAAAATTAACAGCTTGTTAAAATTCTGGGATTGCAACTGTGGTTGCAACGAAAACCAGCATACACAGGGGTCCCCCAGGACCGGTTTGGGAACCCCTGGTCTAGAGAGTTACCCTTCCAGTTCTGATGCTCCTATCAGGGGTGGCCAATCTCATCCGAATAGGGTCAGTGTCGGTGCAGGTTTTTGTTTTAGCCCAGCAGTAAGACACCTGATTCTATTTATCCAGGTCTTTCATTGAAGACCATTGTTAGTTAATCAGTTGAATCAGGCGTCATAGGCCTGGGCTAAAACAAAACCCACCTGGCCCTTTTCGGATAAGATTGGACCCCCGTTTTAGACCATGGGTTCTCAACCCTGATCCTGGACAGCTGCCGGGTCTGCTGGTTTTCATTGTTACTCAACAATTAATTGATCAGTTAAAGCAGCCGATTACACAGTTAACTCACCTCACCTGATTTCTTGGTGAGGGCCCAGGCCCCGGGCCCCGGGCCCCGTTTCACACAAGCGTGTCGTATCAAATTATCTCGTTAATTAAATTTGGGCTTACTCTATTTCGCAAACGTGAATTTACGATTTGATTCGGTAATCTAGAATTCAATCATCTTGGATAACTGCGCGCACCCGCCCTGCTATAAGGGGAGATGAATCGCATGCCAAAAACAGAACCACACTCCTGGTATGGACACGAAGTAAGGTGAGGCTACCCTTTGCAGGATCGTGTAGCACACTGAAATTGACAAAAGCGATATCTTTCGAACTCTCGTCATGTAAATTGTATGTTCTTTTTACTTTGGGGTTGTAGATAAATTATGGCAAAGTTGAGAGCACATTTTTTTAGTTGTAAAGAACAAGAATTCCTCATCAAGGGTTATGACGAAGAAAGAGAGGTCCTGACCAGCAAATCAAACACTGCCAGAGCAGCAAAACTCAGAGAGGACGCCTGGCAGAGAATTGCTGATAAATTAAATGTGTAAGAAGACTTTTATTGACTTGAGTGGCTAGTTTTATTCTGCTAAATTTTGATGTGGTGGTAAGCCCCTAATATCTGGACTCTTGTGCTCTTGGATAATGTCACCATGCATTACATTATTGTCTTTAATGACTTCCTAGGACATGTGACAGTGGCAACAAAAGAACCTGGCAGCAGGTCAAGGTGAAATATAAAAATCTATTTCAAACAGGTAGCCTCTTTATTGCAATTGTACATTGTACTCGGCGATGTACAAGCAAGTGGCTAACCTCCCAAAACTATTCTAATGCAGCCAAGCGAAGGGCTGAGGTGAGGAAGACTGAGGGGGGACTGGCACCCCGAGCCTCTACCCCTGCTGAGGAGTTTCAGCACAATGCCAAAAGGCCACTGGTGGAGGAGATCCCCGGGGGCGCCTCCTCTGATCCAGTGGCTGGATGCAGCTGCTCCTATATTAGTGGTAGGTGCCGTTCATCCTTCACTACCTCTACCTGCTTTTGGAATTTCCTATAGGCTAATTCAACCCCCCATTGCACAGTCACAGGCAATTATCTCACCCTCCTGCCTCCACCAGAGAGTGACCCAGCATCAGCAGATCACTCAATCTGTGAGACCCTCTTCTTCAATGACACACACTTTGACGAGGTAAGTGCTTATCAAAAAGGCACGTTTACAATCCCGAAAACGTAACAGTGTAACGTGCACGTAATTTTTTTTACAGGACTTGGATCTCAGCAGCTCTCGGGAGAGGGCCAGTTCTGCTGGTGCTGCCTCTGGAGGGAGTAGTGGAGAGGTGATGTTCACGTGCCACTAGTGGGCCGTGGTGGTGAGGGGGTAAGGCCAACATAAGCACCTGGGTTACATCATTGCTTTTACAGGAGGCTACAGAAGTCAGAAAGGTCCTGTACCGCCGGTATCTTAAAAAAGAGATAGACAACCGAGACCAGGAGATGGCGTACAGGGCACTGAAGATGAGGAAGTTGGAGAAGGAGATCTTACTCCTTGATAAGCAGCTGGCAAGTTTGACCATGTTAAGAATCCTGTATATATTGTAATGATGTATATAGGTATGCTACAGTATGCGTAATTTTTCTTCTTTCATCACAGGACAAACGGTGATGAAAATAAAGGCCTTTATTCACAGAGGTCTTGTTTGAGATGTTCTTTTAAGGTCCAACTCCGATCTCCTTTAGCCTCACATTATGAGGGAGGGGGTGCATCAGAATTGTCACTATTGCTCTGTATATTTACTAAAGGTTATGAGACACTGTACCCGTACATTTATGCTGTGGAAGGGCTTTCTATTGCCATATTCCCCGTCGTGTGGCCCGAAGGCGCTTTAATGGCGAGCTGGGTACAGTCCACCAAACCATGCAAGTTCATTTGAAAACCCTGTAGAAACCTTTACGAGTGATTCTTTAAATATTACAACTGTGAAACCGCCTTCAAAATGAGACCAAATGTTGCATAGAAACCTTTTCATTTGACTCTGAAGAAGACGTCGTTGACGTCGAAACGTCAGTCTTATTAAAATATTTTGTTTTGCTCTGAGCTCTGTGTGCTCCAGTCCTCCTTATCTCGGGTTAGTCCTAGCGAAGTAGTCCGGGTTTGGTATTCTTTCTATTCACTGGTCCTTCTGTTGAGCACCTATAGTTCCTTGTTTATATAGCCGGCTTGTAGCGCGTTTGGGATCACCCCCTTTTTACTTCCTTAATAGTGTTAACCCTTACGTGGCCAGGACATCCAGGATGAACGCACTGATACTTTTCAATGCAAGGTACACTTTCCTGACCGCTCAGCACACTGTGGCATCAACAGCATATAATGATGTGCCCGTTGCAAGGAAGCGGAGCCCAATACATAGTGTCTGTGTCACTGTTAGGGCTCTGCTTCACTCCGAGTCGGCAATGTGCACTCCTATCAATTGCTGGAGGGAAATAATTCCCTCACGACTAAATCGGTAGTGCTCGTAAAGATAATCATCCAAGCTTTAAAGGATCTTGACGGTCTATAATTGCCTTCCCTTCTAAATGCACTTCTTATGACAAGAACCTCTCTTACAAACGGTGAGCTAATCGGTCTGAGTGTGATTTCACTAGGTGGCTTGTATAGGCCACGTTCACGTTATCTAGCTAAAATTAAGCTTAAACCTGAGTTTTTGCAGGGTGGAGGTCTTAACATGGCCTAATATTTGTGTTGGGGATTATCCTTATTTATGGAGCCAAACACAGTTGGCTGTGTTTTTTGTTTGCTAGCGATCCATGCACTGTAATCTGATCTGTGGAAAGCTATGCTCTTTCTGATTAACATTTCTGTGACTCAGACGTAAAATACCATGGCAACAAACAAAAAAGAAAATTAAATGTAAAAGGTGTAATTATAAAACTTTAACCTGAGGATCTTCACTTCTTAGTTGGCTGAGTGCTCTGCCTTCATCAGATTTAATCAAGTACCTTAATGAAGTGTCTAATTGGTTCCTGGTACATAATTTTTCTATAAAAAAACCCCCGCAATGCTGAGACTACTTTGCACTGTTGTCACTTTCACACCACTTCCCATTGAACAATTAGCCCACAGTCCTTCAGTGGTCCAACACAACGATGAAAACACCCAACTCTTTTTATCTTAAAGGCGCCCTATTAGTCAGCGGTGCTGTTGAAGTATAGCAGGCTTTAATTAGTTTCCAAATGAATGGCCTATGTATTTAGGCTGTTTTCATATCATTAACTGACCTGTTTGGTTGTGATCCAATGGGTTGAGCCATAATAATTTGCATGGGCTAGCTTGGCTCTTAGCGTCATGCTCCTTGTAGAGAAGAAGAAAAGTATTTAATTTTGACCTCATTTTCTCAGAATGCCCAGTTGTGTTTGCAGGTTCACGCTCATTATGGCAATCTCCTCTGTCAGTTCATGAGTTCACATGAGCACATTCTCTACTCCAAAACACGTGATGCACACTCTACTGCATCACATGGACACTGAGCCAGAGTAGATCACCTCCTGTGTAGCTAACAAAGGCAGAGAGTGGACCAGAGCCAGGTCTCTGGTGCGTCGTGAGACAAGGATGTCCTGCCAACTGAAATCACTCCCTCTGCAGATGACGCTATGGCTAATTTTATGCTATGCTAAGGATGTTGACACTTGCCTAAATTTATGATGACCAGGCAGTAAGCTTTTCAATGGCGGTTATGGGGGCATTTGGGCATCACTGATTAAAATGGAGGAACTTGAACAGTGTTCATGTGGCCAGAGGCTGTACATACATTGTGAATACAGTGCCCTCCACTATTATTGGCACCCCTGGTAAAGATGAGTTAAAAGGCTTATAAAAAATTCACCGTTTGGTGTGCCAATAATAGTGGAGGGCACTGTATTCATAGTGTTTGTTTGCCATTTTGAAGAGAAATATCAGGCTTACCATCGCGATGTCTGCAGAAGTTTGTCATCCAAAAGTTCTATCTAGTACTGCTCTGAGGTTCTATCTAGCACCGCTCTGAGGTTCTATCTAGCACCACTCTGAGGTTCTATCTAGTACTGCTCTGAGGTTCTATCTAGTGCTACTCTGAGGTTCTATCTAGTACTGCTCTGAGGTTCTATCTAGTGCCACTCTGAGGTTCTATCTAGCACCGCTCTGAGGTTCTCTCTAGTACTGCTCTGAGGTTCTATCTAGCACAGCTCTGAGGTTCTATCTAACACTGCTCTGAGGTTCTATCTAGCACCGCTCTGAGGTTCTATCTAGTACCGCTAGCTATCGAAGAGGAGGGGATGAGGACCCAGCCCTGGGCAATGTTTGTAGAGACACGATGGGGTGTTCAAACTGTGCTACCTTAAGTGACCTGGAAGGAGGGGGTAAGATGCGATCCAGGTAAGGGCTGTGCCACAGATCCCCATTGCAGACAGGGAAGACAGGTAAAATAAGTGGTCAACAGAGTCAAACGCAGCAGACAGGTCAATAGTAATGAGAACTGAGGAGGCCGCTGAAGCAGAGTGGAGGACCTCACTCACAGAGAGGAGCACAGTTTATGTGGAATGGTCAGCCCTGAAGACGGACTGTTGGGGATTGAGCAGGTTGGACTGTGGGAGAAAAGTAGAGAGCTGACTGGACGTACCATGCTTAAGTCTGTAGTTGGAGATGGCAGATTGATCTAGAGTGGATTTATTCGACAAGCGGGGTGACAGGAGCCAGCTTGAAAGATGAGGGAAAACAGCCAATGGACAGGGAGGAGCTAACCAGAGTTAGCTGAGCGACGAAATGAAAGAGAGATGAGGGGATTGGGTCCATACGTCTGCATCTGTAAGGGGGGAGGAAGTATACAGAGGATAAGCAAAGGGTGGGGAGAGCGGAGAACGGGAGGGCTGAAGTAAGTAAGCTGGGAGATTAGGCTGCTTCGAGGGACTTGCTGATGTTAGCGACTTTCTCCTCAAAATAGACGGAAAAGTCCTCTGGAGGGGAGATGGAGGTGGGAAACAGGATGTGTTGAGGGGAGAAGAGGCAGCTTGTGAGGGTTAGAAAAAGTGTGTGGGAGGGTGGTAGTTTGGAGGAAACCGGTAGGGAGAACGATGCAATGTGGTGTTGTGGTGGACTGATTGAGAGCGGTCATAGATCAAAAGCTAGGAAGCACAAAGAAAGCACATAAATAAAGTTGGCGTTTTCTCATCACACATTGTACAGAACACACATTTTATTTTGCCATTATTACACCAAATACATTCCCTCTCTTTCTAATGGTTATTAAACGATTGCTATAATGTATCAGCTTGACACAAACGCTTATCCGGAACAGCTCACATAAATGAGCCTGTATTTTTTCCATAAGCACAGCTAGAGCAGGTTGCTTCCTGAGCCACCGCAGTTTAACTACCGCACCTGGCTCAAGGTCACAACAGCAGCGTCCCGCATGGGAACTGAACCGTAACTAAACGACTGTCACCAGAGAAAAGCCCCTTATCAATCCCATTTTCCTTTCCTGGTTTTCGGGAGCGGCGGACCCCTCCATTCCAAAAATACACTAAAATGTATTTTGTTACAATATATACAATACTTCCAAAAATAAACACATGTATAAATAAACTACAATCAAAATTAAGGAGCTTTGCTGGTGGCACAAAGATATATACCATACAAATATATATACCAATAACCTATATTACATATGAAATACACACATGCAAATATTAATAAAAATTTGTGTATTTGAAATACTGCCCCTCCTTGCCCCCACCTCCTCCTCATCGTAGCTGTCCCTCTGTGCCCAGCAGCAGGTACTCTCTGAGAGAGGGGGGGATGCCCAGCTTGGTTACGGCGGAGTAGCACAGCGCCCCCAGGCGGCGCCGCACGGAACAGCGGCAGAGGTGCTGCAGGGAGCGCGGCTGGCCGCTCGTCTGCCGCGCGGACTCAAAGAACGCTGCGTGCTCCTGAACCGCCGCCGAGACCAAAGGGGAAACAAATGCGCAGTCTGAGATGGAGGCATTAGCATTAGCTATTAGTACACTGCCCGGCCAAAAAAAAAGTCGCACACTGTAATATTTTGTCGGACCGCCTTTAGCTTTGATTACGGCGCGCATTCGTCGTGGCATTGTTTCGACAACCTTATGCAACGTCACATTTATTTCCATCCAGACTTGCATTAATTTTTGGCCGAGATCTTGTATTGACGACGGGACAGTCGAACCACTCCGTAAAGTCTTCTCCAGCACATCCCAAAGACTTTCAATGGGGTTAAGGTCAGGACTCTGGTGGCCAATTCATGTGTGAAAATGATTCCTCATGCTCCCTGAACCACTCTTTCACAATTTGAGCCTGATGAATCTTGGCATTGTCGTCCTGGAATATGCCCATTGATGGGATAACCTGGTCATTCAGTACATTCAGGTACTCAGCTGACTTCATTTTACTGCTGCATAAAGTTGCTGAGCCTAGACCTGACCAATTGAAGCAACCCCAGATCATAGCACTGCCTCCAGAGGCTTGTACAGTGGGCACTATGCATGACTGGTGCAACTGCGACTTTTTTTTTGGCCGGGCAGTGTATTTTGTTCTGTATGTTTGCTGTACAGCAGATTAAACACCTGAAATGACTCTTAGAATTTTCTAAATATAACACAGGTGCAGCATAAAACAATGCTACAATGAAGGCCTTGAAAATTCCAAAACTGGATATTTCACAGTTCTGCTGTTTGCAAATGGGAGAATATGAAAGGAGAATGAGATTAAGAGAGAGAGAGAGAGAGAGAGCAGGAGATGTAAGTACATCAGTAACAGACTCAATGAAACAGAGGGCAAGCAACAAAATTGCAGTAATAATGCTCAATTTAGGGAATGAAAGCCAGTCATGTAACCAAATTGAGATGTTATTATCCCCTGATCCAATCTACCATACAATGTGGAAGACTTTCAGGTCAAAACTAACACTTCACACAGTATCTGTGAGAACAAAACAGCAGATACATGCTGAAAGTGTAGTAACACCTCAATGAACCTTTAACTTATCCCCCCCTCCTCTGAAATCTTCCACAGGCTAAATAACGGTGTCTGTGACTGACCGTTAGCAGCTCCTCTGGTACAGAGCCTATCCAGTCCTCACATGGAGGAACAGCAGCGTAGGAGTTTAGCATCACCTCCAGCGTCAGAGGGGAGAGAGAGCAGAGCTTCAGCATCTGCAGGAGAGAGGAGCGTCGCGCCACCGTGAGTGCATCCGAAATGCCGGGGGTGGGGTCAATCAAAGAAACACGGAGTACATTTAAGAGTGACTCTGTGACTCGTAGAATCCAGTTCTAGAGGCTCAAATGGTTTGTGGGTGAATACCTTGGAGACCGATGGACGTATGTGGGTTTCCCTCTCTGAAACGTATGAGTGTTGTACTGCGGTCCCTTCCACACTTCACCAAACTTTCAATAACCTGTGCCCGGTGCAGCTGCATCCTATTAGTACCTTCACTAAAGACTCAGATCTGAGAAAGGAACCTTATCTCTACTGACAGCAGCACACACTGCTGGGCGGCAGGTGGTTTACAGGTAGAGAGACTGACCGACACCCGTAAAGGTTGGTGGTTCAGTTGCCAGCATGAGGGTGTTGTTTGCCAGTTTATCCTACTTTATTAGTTTAGGCTCATCCTTAAAGCGTGATGAGGTGCCGTCTGAACTAACAGGAGGTGACACTGCATTTGAACAGTGTGTCTCCATGTGGGTCTTGCCATGCAAGTTACTGTACTGATGACTTTCATAGCGTATGTCTTCTCCCCATCCTTGCCCCAGTGTCCCCTCCTCCCCTACCCCCCCAAACTGTTGACCTCTGACCTTAGGTGATGTGGGCTGAGCCCCAAAGTTGAGCAGCCAGCGGGCCACCTCCTCAGGCTGCTGGTCTGGGAAGTCCTCCACCACCTTTAGAAAGAGAGAGAAAATGAAGAAGACAACCATTAGCCACATCACCTCCAATCACATTACTTGGCTTTATGTAATGTCACTTCCTGTATTTGCTGTCATGTGAGGTCTTATGGTGAGGACTATGGCTGCGTCCAAATCAAGGGGCCAAGACTGGGCTTTCGTTTCAAAGCTCACTTCCTGGTTGGGCTGGGAGCGGCAATTATGCCGTTGCTCACTAGCGCCACTGCGATTGGCTCCAGTATAGGTCTTTCACCATGTAAGTCAATGTTACTTCAGTGAGATTTTTTCTTTTAATCAGCAACCAACACCCCTTACAGAATTAGATTGTAGTAACTTCTTTCCAGTTAATACTGTAAAATTAAATGGAATACAAAAATCTACTTGTGAAGGGTTAATATCTGAAGAAGAACTCCTCTTGGCCATAAATTCATTTCAGACAGGGAAATCTCCTGGACTAGACGGGATCCCCATTGAATTTTATAAGTCTTTCTTTGGGGAGATTAAGGGCCCGCTTCTTACCTGTTTTAATTATTCTTATGCAAAAGGTGAATTGTCTCCCACACAGAGGGAGGGTTTGATTTCCTTGTTATTGAAACAGGATGCTAACGGACTGGACAAGGATCCTCTAAATTTAAAGAATTGGAGACCTTTGACGTTATTATGCTGTGATACACGTATTCTCTCCAAATGTCTTGCTTTAAGAATGAAAAAGGTGATTGGTCTCGTTATAAAAATGGAACAATCTGGTTTTATTGCTGGTAGATATATTGGGGATAATATTCGACATGTGTTAGAAACGATTGATTATTATGAAAAGGAATTAAAGGAAGGCTTACTGTTTGTGGCTGACTTTGAGAAGGCCTTTGATAAAATAAAGTGGGATTATATCTACAGATGCCTTCAAAATTTTAATTTCGGTTTGTCTTTTATTCAATGGTTTGAAGTCCTATATAAAACCCCCCGAAGCAAAGTAATCAACAATGGACATTTATCTAAGAGCTTTGAACTGTTTCGTGGCGTTAGACAAGGTTGCCCTCTGTCACCATATCTGTTCATTATTGTTATAGAAACCTTAGCTAATCGAATTAGAAATAATACTAATATAATAGGACTAAACATCAATGGACTTGAAACAAGAATTTCCTTATATGCCGATGATACAACTTTTTTTATACAACCAAAACAGACAGTACTGGCAGCCCTTATTGAAGATCTGAATAACTTTTCTGTAATATCCGGCTTGAGACCAAACTACGATAAATGTATGATCTTAAGGATTGGTTCTCTAAAATATTCTAATATGAAGCTGCATTCTTCTGCTCCAGTAAAATGGAGCGATGGTCCTGTGAATATGCTTGGGATTACTATACCAGAAAAAATGGCTAATTTGGTAAAAGTTAACTTCTACAAAAAGTTCACGAGGATTGATAAGATACTCTTGCCGTGGCATGGTAAAGCACTGTCTCTTTATGGTAAAGTGACTCTAATTAATACCTTAGTTGTGTCTCAATTCATCTATTTATTTTTATCCCTACCATCGCCTGATCAGGGGTTTTATAAGCAATATGAGGCAAAAATATTCAAATTTTTATGGAATGGTAAACCTGAAAGAGTAAAACGGAAATATATTTATAATGCTTATGATAGAGGTGGATTTAACCTAGTTAATATTGAAGCCCTGAATCAGTCATTGAAAGCATCATGGATTCAGAAATTATATAACAATAAATGCTGGACATACAGCAAAATTTTAGAAAGTCTTCAACCCATCTTTAAAACAAATCTGTTTCCTTTTATTCAGCTGAAAGTTACACATTTATTTTGGTTTACCAAGGAGTTCTTAAGAAATGTCTCAACTTTTACAAATGAATCAATAATGGAATGGTTACAGTTCCAATATCATCCTCCGGATAGGCAAAATGAGATCCTAAGCCAGATGTTATGGTTAAATTCAAATATATTGATAGGGGGAAAACCTGTTTTTTACTTGTCATTTATTGCAAACAGAATTGTATTTATTAATGATCTGATGGATGTAAATGGGTGCCTCTATGATTTCAAAAAGTTTTGTGCTGTTTTTGGGAAATTGTGCACCTTGTTTCAATACAACCAACTGTTGACAGCAATTCCGGTAAAATGGAAAAAAAAGATGACAACGAAAGAGAAACTCCTTGTGTGTAGACCTCAGATTAGAGAGTATAAATGGTTAAATAAATGTAAAATAAATAAAGATGTGTATATCTGGTTCTTGCAGGGTAGGAATTTGAGTGCTGTTCCACATAAATTTCGTAATTTCTGGGAGGAACAATTTGATATTCCTATTCCCTGGAATATAGTTTTTAATTTAATTTATAATACAACAGTAGACTCCAAACTACGCATGTTCCAGATAAAGATTATTTACAAATTTCTACCGACAAAGAAAATGCTTAATATTTGGGGTATTGAGGACTCTAGATACTGTCGTTTTTGTGGGGAAGAGGAAGAAGATTTATTACATCTTTTCTGGTATTGTCCTACAGTAGCACAGTTCTGGATGTCAATAGAAAAATGGATGAGCCCCATATCAAAGACTTTCAGGACATCTCCTGAAACTGTCATGCTGGGTAATTTTAACACTGACTCCAATATGTTGCTAGATATAGTAATACTGCTGGCCAAGGATTTTATTTTTAAGTCACAAAATGTTAATGAGCTGAATCTAACCATGTTCAAAAAATATGTGAAACATTATTATATCTTGGAAGGAATTATTGCTGGGGAATATGAGAGGGATGGCTTTGCCAATAAATGGAAAATATTATCTCGTTGTGAGGGTTGGGAATGATCAAGATTGCAATTCGGAGATAAGATAAGGCATGTTTTGTTTCTGTTTTTTTCTTTTTTGTTTGTGTTGTTTTTCTTGTAATGTTTTTTTTTATTTTTTATTTTTTTCTTCGTTTTTGCTAGTTTGTTTTGTTCGTTTGTTTGATTGTTTGTTCTAGTTTTATTTCGATCTTTTCCTGTTCTTTGTCAGTTCTGTATGAGGAGTATTGCTTTTGGGGGTGTGGGGTGACCCTGTGCTTTGTTGTCCTTTTCTGTTCTTTCGGGGTCTTATAGTGTTGGCTACAGTGCAAAGAAAAAAGAGAGAGAGAGAAAAAAAAAAATAATAATAATAATAATTAAAGAATTAAGCAGGGTCCCCCAATGCGGGGTGGTGGTGGGCAATAAATAAAAAATAATAATAATATGTAAGTCAATGGCAGCAATGTGGTCAAAATACTCAGTCAATAGATTTTTCCCACAAAAAAAATTTAATTGCAAATAGGTGCCTTTCCTTCATCTAATGCCTCTGCATGTGCTGATTTTTTAAAATATTGTCTCGTTTGGACAGGGTATTCACATTTGTTCAGGACTAATCAGAGGGACAGGTTGAGTCCTCTTCAGCTCCACAGAGCAGGCACAGTTTGTACAAACGGGCAGCGAAAAAGACATCCGAGCTTCAATTCAGTTTTTACGAGGCCGTGGAAAGGCAATGGGTGACGTCACAGTGGCTTTGTCCATATTTTTATACAGTCTATTGTCCAAATATTCTTCACTCCCCACCTCCCTTCCTCCACTCCCCCACTACCACTCCTCTCCTACCCGGAAGTATGCAAAACTGTCTGAACGTTTCGAGTACAAGTATTTGCATGTACAGTATACAATGTACCTGACATTGCAGTTTGCGTTGAGACATTAATTAATGTAACCATTAATACGTAATTAAGATGTAATCAGCGACATTAGATTAAAACACAAAGATCCGTTTCTCGGTCACGGAGTAGAGGAGGTGGTAGTGGAGGAAGGGAGGAAGGGAGGGTGCATTTTTTAAGTATTGGGACGCACCCTATGTACGTATATGCCTGCTATCTAACCTATTGGCTGCCACTTGTTTGAGGTCTGGTTTAGCCATACCAGGCATGAGCATCAATGGACATATAAGGCTATGTTTGAACCACCATATGGGCAATTTCTTTAAATATAGGCACTGCAAACGTGGACCCTTTTGTTCAGTCAGGTTTCAGTTGAGTACTGTGCTGTTAGCATGATGCATGTCTTTATTAGCCTGCGGTACATCTGTGAAGCCCTTCAGGTATTTCTCCTGAGTCAGTGCTGATTGTGCTATCTCCTTTACCTGTAGGAGGCAGTCCAAGGGGGTGTGACCTGCACAGTTAGCTGCGTTTGCACAGGCGCCATGCTGCAGTAGGACGTGGACGATTCGCGGGCAGCAGTTGGAACAGGCGTTGTGGAGGGGCGTGTGCTTCTTCCTCCCGGCGGTGCGCGGGTCGGCGCCGGATCGCAGCAGCCTCTGCACCACGCGGAGGTACCGCCCCGCTTCGGCCGGCCGCTCCGCCCCCGCGCAGGCCGCGTTGAGCGGCGTCTCGCCCTCGCGGTTCTGCGCGCCCACCCCGGCGCCGTGACTCAGGAACAGTGCCACGTGGCCCTCCAGCCCGCGTCGCGCCGCCACGTGCAGCGGCGTCAGCTCGCCTTCCTGCGTGTGTGCGTTCACCGATGCCCCGCCCACCTCCAGCAGCACCTTGGCGCACCTGCAACGGGAGAACCGCATCTAAACGTGCCTCAGATAAGGCCTCAGTCAACCCGGGGTGGACAACCCTCGTCCTGGGAAGCCTGAGGGTCAACTGCTCAGCAGTTAATCCATCAGCTATAGCTTTTGATGATAGTTAGCTGCTCACCTCACCTGGCTTCTTGGGTCTGAACTGGTCTCTGTTTTTCAGAAACCAGCACACCCTGCAGTTCTCCAGGACCAAGCTAGGGTTGACCACCCCTAGTCAAGCACAAGTCAGATCAGAAATGGCTCTGCACATGTGCAGAAATAACAGTGCAGGTCACACACATGTTCCTGGAAACATCCACAATGTTGGAGCATAGCGCAGATTTCCTACATCTGTATAAGCTCATATAGAGCTGTGGAGTTAGATCAATAGAAGGGATGGGAAGTATTTTCAGTATACAGTATGTACTGTATTTGAAATATGTATTTGCATGCATGTATTTCAAATGTAATATGAATTGATCACCCTCTTTTACAGACTTTTGAAGGTCTATACCAGGGCTGCCCAACCCTGTTCCTGGAGATCTACCGTCCTGTAGGTTTTCATTTCAACCCTAATTTGGCACACCTGATTCTACTAATTTGCAGCTCAATCAGACTGGATTTGAGGGCCATATTTGAGCATCCATTGTCTATACCAGTGTTTCTCAATCCTGGTCCTGGAGGGCCGCAGGGTATGCTGGTTTTTGCCTTAATATCGGCAACCAATTCAGACCCAACAAACCAGGTGTGGTGAACTGTGTTATCGGCTGCTTTAATTGATCAATTAAGTACTGAGTAGCAACGAAAACCAGCATACCTTGCGGCCCTCCAGGACCAGGGTTGAGAAACACTCGTCTATACCTTTATGCCACCAGCAAAGCAACCCATGCCTTTTTATTGTAGCTTGCAGATGCATTTTTTGGAGGTATTTTGTATTTTTCTGTCCTCAGTGTTCAATTGAGAACCCAAAGCTCCCGTATCAGGACCGCAATACAGGGATCTTCTAGCAGGGAGCACTCTCTGTGGAGCCAACACTCACTCAAAGCTCTGCAAGGTGCGACAGAGGTGCAGGGGCGCGTTGCCATCTGCGGCGAGCCGGTCGGGGTCGGCGCTGTGAGCGAGCAGCAGCTGCACGCAGGCCGCGTGTCCGCCTGCGCAGGCGTCG
Organism: Synaphobranchus kaupii; assembly: GCA_029718625.1. Taxonomy (NCBI): domain Eukaryota; kingdom Metazoa; phylum Chordata; class Actinopteri; order Anguilliformes; family Synaphobranchidae; genus Synaphobranchus; species Synaphobranchus kaupii. Next base: position 6,412,522 of record CM056387.1, read on the forward strand.
TGCAGCGCGGTGTTCCCGCCGGGGCTGGCGTCTGCCTCCGCGCCACGGAAAAGCAGCTCCTCCACGCAAGCTGTGTGGCCCCGCCCCGCTGCCAGCCGCAGGGCTGACGTCTGCTTCGCCTTGGAGGCCATGGTCCACATTCCTGTCAGGCGCAAAAAGGCAGGAAAGTCAGTGACACCAAAAGCTGATATAGAAGGGCAGTGGTTAATGGAGGGCAGGGATGTTGGGCAGTAGGCTAATTTAATTAAATATATCTCAAATATAGGCAGATTGCTCGCCTTGTTTTTATGTGATTTATACCTCTGTGCCACCTGAAAAACACCTCCACCATTTCATTTATATAGATTAATTTGTTTGGGAGGTATTTCGTAAATGTAACAAGATTTTGTAACAAGGTACAAGGTACCCTCATACCCATCTCTGGTGCCCACACCATCTCCTCCTGCACCGTCTCCATCAGGGCGTTGACCATGGAGGGGTCCTGGAGGACGGCGTACACCCTGGTGATGTCACCGCTCAGGAAGGTGTTGTGCACAGCGGTATCACGGCAGCGCTGTTGCGTCTTGTTCGGCGGTGCTGGCTGATTCCGGCGATGCCCCGGCAGCTTGGGGGCCGGCGGCAAGGGCGTCCTCGTCAGTGCCCTCCGACGTGCCAGAGCCCGACGTGCATCCTCCCAGTCCTGGAGCTCCTGTTCAAGCCGCAGGGAGCGCAGGGAGGTCGAGCTGAAGGCAAATGTGTCTTTGGACATGACAGCTGCCGAGCTGTAATGTTTGTGCAATAATCCCAAAGGGAAAAACATAGCACATAACCAATGAACTGAACAGCATATGGTCCGTATGAATCATAGTTAAACTGTATGACCACTTAACAGCTGGCTCTGGTTAAAAACTATTTTACAAAGTCACTAATGCGTTTTTATCTGCAGTGTCATTCTCAATATTCAGTTAAGCATGCATTAACTCTAATAAATTAAAATAAAATAATACAGAGATAGCTTCCCCAGCTAAAGTATAGATTATCGTCGTCATGCACTTACCATTAGACTAATTCTGTGGACAACGTTCTTCACTCTCAAAATATAAATTCTCTCAAATTCAGTAAGTGCATGAAGTCACACAATAATGGTTATATTAAATGCCTGGTTTGTTTTAATGTTCTTTCCGCTCAGGGAGCGAAGACGTCCGGACACCATTAAGAAAAAACAACCGGTGGTCACAAGATATTGTTGACCCGTACAGCTGGAGTTCGTGTTATTAATAGAAGGGAATGTCGGCAGCAATACGGACTGTGCACTTCCACAATTCAGACGGCAGATGATGCTAACCCATAATGTTGCTCTTGTGACCAAGATTCTCCATACTAACAAGATAATGAACTCTATACAAATTCTGTCGCTATGATTTTGAACAGAACGTTACGTGACACTCTTTACAGTCAGAACTGGTCAGAACGCATTAACAAATAAATGTCATAGCATGTTGCAACCGGAACATTTAAACTGTTATGTTTCCTGAACCGTCACCGTGCAATAACACATAATTATAGGTTAGTGAAGAAAGATTAGGCTATAGCCTACTGTCTTTGTAGTTGATTAGCTTTTCACCTCTTCAAGCTTGCGATATCGTCAGCACGCAACGTCGGTATTGTGAGTGACGTTTGTACGTGTTTTTTGAACGTGGCAGCGGCAAGCTTGCAGTATGCCCAGCAGTGGCAAGTAGCTTGCTGCTATCCTCCCTCACCTATTTGATAGCCAGCTAATTACAAGCGATTCGTTTTTATATCAGATAATAACACTGTAACAAGCTGGTTATCGGAATTTCTTCGGAAGTTAACCGATGTCAAAAAGAAGGAATCCATTGTAATGACTGCGATGGTAAGATTTTATGTTCGCTAAAGAGCAAACAAATTGAAAGCTAATGTTGGCTAGCTATAAGTGCCAAACTAGTTAGATAACATTAACATTGACGAATGTTCTTTTTTTTTTTAGGCATGCAAGTGGAATGGAATGTTTAACGTGGGTGAGGACTTCGATGACGAGGTGATCTGAAAGCATTATGAACAAGTTAACTTAACTTAATTTAAGGTGGCTACCGTTACATCACTTCATGTTTTTACTGTTGCTATTTGGCTAGCCAAGTTCAGTAAGTTAAACCATTCATGTTTTAAATGAAGTTGCTATATATGATCTGAATGTGTCTATAGAGGACAATGTTGTCTAAGGTGCTCCTGACTACCTAGGGGATATACATTACTACGAAGCAGGATTACTGAGTTAGCTGGATAACTGCACCCTACAACTAAAACCCATAGCAGCTCTTTTTGCTTAAATCCATGTTCCAGATTTGGGAGGGTTCCTGGTTTTACTCGGTGCAGTTATCCAGTGAACTCAGTAATCCTGCTTCGCAGTATACCCCCCTGGAGGAACCCGGAACCGCTGTTCGGTAGTGTAGCATAATGGGTAAGGGCTTGTAACTGAAAGGTCGCAGGTTCGATTTCCAGGTTAGAACGCTGTCGTTGTACCCTTGAGCAAGGTACATAACCTTAACATGAATGGCTTCAGTATATCCAGCTGTATAAATGGATACCATGTAAACAATGCAAAAGTTGCGTAAGTTGCTCTGGATAAGAGCGTCTGATAAATGGAACTAATATAATAGCTGTTTTTACTTCAGTCCATGTTTTTGATTTGGGAGGGTTCCGGGTTTTACTCAATGCACTTATCAAACTAATTCAGTAATCCTGCTTCGTATACCCCCCAGGTTTGAGACACTGATAAAAAGTTAGCCTAGGCGGCCAATGTAAAGGGATGTCTAAATAATATGATTGTTGCAAAGTGGTTTTGTGCCCCTTTTTGAACACAGGCTTGATTTCCTAAGTTACGCGTATATCATGACCTGAAAAAATTAGTATACCATCTTTGTTCCATTGATGGCTTAATACATGGGCCTGACAGAAAAATGTTTATCTCTATTTTGTTGTTTCCTGCAGGTGGATTGGGACGTCACAACAGACCCTGTAACCACCGTTGCAGTCCCAGTTCCTGGTGCCTCTTGCCGACTCCGAGTCCTCAACGCCACCAGCATCCCGGCAACAGAGGCGGGGCTTAAACACCCTCCCTCAGACTCCCCCAGCCTGCGGGAGATAGCCCCACGCCCAGCTAGCACTGCACCAGGCGCTAGTGAAAAGATTGTTTACAGAATAAAGTGTCTTTCAAATTCTACCTCCTCCTCCGTCCCGTCGTGGCCGTCCCCAGTTCCTGCCTGTCCCAAATTCCAGGGCGGGATAACAGGGGCTGCCCCGCCTCCGAGAGACCGGCCGCTCGACGCCTTCCCGGATGACTTCGACGAATGGGATGTGGACCTGGAGGATCTGGACAATGCGTTTCGGCAGCAGGGGGCGGGGCCTGCGGTGGCGCAGCCCCCCTCCGTGCAGACCTCTGTAGACTGTGTGTCCCCAGCTAAGAGAATGTGCCCGTCGGAGAGAGGGGGTCGAGTGCAGCCTTGCGACCGTTTGCGAGCTCCCGCCCGTATGGACCGGTCCGCTCACCAGCCCTTTAGCGCCGAGGACCCCAGGCCTTCCTTTGCCGTCCCCGGCGCCTCTCCCCGTCCCGTCCCGCGTTCCCCTGCCGTCCCACCCGGGACCCCAGCGTCTTCCATAGGCGCCCCTGCCCCCTCTTCCTCCTCCCACCTCGGTCACGTGACTCCCAGGCCGGTCAGGCCGGCGCTCCACCGCCAGACGCCCACATCCGCACGTGGGCTCGCGGGGCGTGTCGCCGGCAGCCCGGGGTCCCGGTTCCCGTCTGCGCCCCCGCCCGCTTTCGCCCCCAGCCCCATGCGCGCGCCCGTCTTCACCAACCACCTGGTGCAGTTGGTGTCCGCCGCCAACAAGACGCCGCAGAGGTTCCGCCTCCAGCAGGCTCCGCCCAAGACCCGTCGTTTCCCAGGGCCTGCCGGGCTCCTGCCCCAGCAGGTGAGTGCAGAGCTCCTGGGCCTCGAGGCTCACACACGACCTCCTTGCGTTTTAAACACGGCTTTCTCGCTACGCACTCACAGCTAGGGGTGTGATTTTCTTTTTCTCTGTTCATTTTTCCTAGTTAAACAGGAAATAACTTCAAGATTAAGTGACGTAACCAGATGGAAAAAAAAATGAGGGAAAAATCACATCCCTGCTCACAACTTACTCACTGTAGTGCACAAGCCAACTTCCATTCATAGCTCTAAGTTGAGGATGATGTGTGATATTCACATACAGCAAAGTCCAAGCACAGTCATTAACTTTACTGGAATGATATTTTAACAAAATAAATTGTAGAGGACAATCAGTTGTTTTTGGTGGAATGTATATGGTGTACTCCGCTGATGTGTGTGATGTGCAAGAAGGCTCACGCCGCACCCTAGCTGAGGTGGAGAGGTAGAGGTATACTGGGACATGACGATGTGGCCAGATTAAGAGCCAGGTTGGGAATTTTGCCAGGAATGTAGGCAGGTTTTTCCTGGCTCAAAAAGAGGCTTAGGTGGTGTCTAAGTGCGGCTGGTCTAGCTTGTTCATTGCGGCTAACTTATCACCTATACCATACCCCTTCTATTCCAATTTTTTACTTTTATAGACGCCAGTTTTTGGCATAGATTAACATAACACTGTTCTAGTTTATGCACTCTGTAGATTTTCAACTTTGTAAATTTGTCCATGGCTAAGAGGACCAGAGCAGGTAAATGGGTTTGTCAGTATTAATTCATCACTTTATTTGTTCCCAACACGGATCTTAATAAGTGGCTGGGATGTTACTTTAATTCCATTAAAGATGATTGTTGCCATTGGCAATTATACCTAACATACATCTGGTAGTGGTTTGTGGCCTTACTATAGTAGGGAGGGCTGCTCTAACTTCACTGCAGTAGTGATCAAACTTACAAAAAGTGCTAATGTGTTGTTACCCTTTATTGATTGCAGTTCTATGAGGCCTGTATAAGTCGCTCTGTATAAGAGTGTCTGCTAAATGCCCATATGCTTTTCTTTCTGTATTAACTCATCTGTGCTTTTCATTCTATATTAACTCATCTATGCTTTTTGTTCTATATTTTCTGCTCATAGCTTCATGGGCGGAGCCTGGATGACATCGTAGTGTCCGTCCCGCAGACACCCGCTCACGGTGCTGTGGCCCGACTGCGCAGCCAGGTAACACACATGCTTCATGTGACTGCGCAGCTGGGCGAGACGCCTGCTCACGACTGCGTGGCCTGCCGCCTACACTCCATACTACTGGACGTACGGCTCCCCCTAGTTTGCTAGTTCCACATCAGCAGAAAACTTGGGAACGACACATTTATTTTTCTTTACTGAGATATATTTTTCATATATTTTTATTTTCTTGACTTTTTTTTCATACTGTCGTATGAGGCAAATTTTTTTTTGTGTGTTCAATGGATTGTTATGCTGGAGTTTCATCAAAATCTGAGAGGGTCATGCAGGGAGGACCACTGGTTGATTTGACACGGAATGACCCAGGTCTCTGGTCTCCGGTCCTCTACAGGTGCCCAGCTCTCAGGCTTCTGAGGAAGAGGAGTTCGCCGGCGGTCCGTGGGAAGCGATGAAGGCAGAGATGGGATTGGACGAGAGGAACCCCGCCTGTTTCCTGCACTCCTACAGCGTTGTCATGGTGCTGCGCAAGGTGAGCGTTGTCATGGCGCTGGGCAGGGTAAGTGTCGTCATGGCGCTGGGCAGGCTGAGTGTCGTCATGGCGCTGGGCAGGGTGAGCGTCGTCATGGAGCTGGGCAGGTTGAGCATCGTCATGGTGCTGGGCAGGGTGAATGTCATCTTGGTGCTGGGCAGGGTGAGCGTTGTCATGGTACTGGGCAGGGTGAATGCCGTCTTGACGCTGGGAAGGTGAGCGTTGTCATGGTGCTGGGCAGGGTGAACTGCTCCCCTTTCCCTGCTGTGAAGTGTTCTCTCCTCTGTCAGGCGGCGCTGAAACAGCTGGCCAAGAACAAGGTGCCCAACATGGCCGTGATGGTGAAGACTCTGACGCACACGCACGCTGATGCCAAGGCCGTCTTCAGAGACCCCACAGGTAGCACGCTTCAAAAATCCCACCCCACACACACAAGCGCACGCGCGCACGCACACACACTACACACACGCACACTACACGCACGCACGCACACACACTACACACACGCACACTACACGCACGCACACACACTGGTGTATAATGACACGGCGCACAGAGAAGAGCGACTGTATAATTCAGGGTCCATTTAAACACACATTCAAACCAGCAGCAGTTTTTTGGTGCGGAGCGGCCTCCTTCAGTGAGCAACGAGGCACGCCGGCTGTTTGCTTCCCTTTGAAGAGGGAAGTGGTGAAGAGCTACAACGAAGCGGGTCATTAGCACTCAAACACCAGAGTGCTGCGGAAGGGGGGGAGCCACTGTAGCGCTGTCATTAGGTTTCATAATGGAAAGATTCAGATTTCGATATTATTCGCTGGAAGCTATTTAAATAGGGAGTCAGTCGTCTCGAACGCAGTCAGTAAATGCATTTGTACAAGTTAGCTGTCCAAATGCTTTTATTGTAATAACAATAACATATACAGCAAAGTGAAAATGTACAGGATTGTTTCAACCATGTTTAATGCCATTTACAAGCACATACCAAAAGCTGTTGTTATAGCTCTTGAAGGTGTTACTGGATACCGTTTTTGACATGGTAGCATAGATTTTGATAAAAGCACAGACTTTGTGCTTTTGTTGAAAGCATATATATTGATGAAAGCATACATTTTGATAAAATCGGCTAAACAAACACTTGTTGAGCAACACTTCCACTGCTGCCCTTTCCAACCTAATGGCTATACTACACTGCTCCCCTTTCCAACCTAACCACGATACTACACTGCTCCCCTTTCCAACGTAACCACTATACTACACTGCTCCCCTTTCCAACCTAAGCACTATACTACACTGCTCCCCTTTCCAACCTAACCACTATACTACACTGCTCCCCTTTCCAACCTAACCACTATACTACACTGCTCCCCTTTCCAACCTAACCGCTATACTACACTGCTCCCCTTTCCAACCTAACCACTATACTACACTGCTGCCCTTTCCAACCTAAGCACTATACTACACTGCTCCCCTTTCCAACCTAAGCACTATACTACACTGCTCCCCCTTTCCAACCTAACCACTATACTACACTGCTCCCCTTTCCAACCTAACCACTATACTACACTGCTCCCCTTTCCAACCTAAGCACTATACTACACTGCTGCCCTTTCCAACCTAAGCACTATACTACACTGCTGCCCTTTCCAAACTAAGCACTATACTACACTGCTGCCCTTTCCAAACTAAGCGCTATACTACACTGCTGCCCTTTCCAACCTAAGCACTATACTACACTGCTGCCCTTTCCAAACTAAGCACTATACTACACTGCTACCCTTTCCAAACTAACCGCTATACTACACTGCTGCCCTTTCCAACCTAAGCACTATACTACACTGCTCCCCTTTCCAACCTAACCCCTATACTGCACTGCTCCCCTTTCCAACCTAACCACTATACTACAGTGCTCCCCTTTCCAACCTAACCGCTATACTACACTGCTCCCCTTTCCAACCTAAGCACTATATTACACTGCTCCCCTTTCCAACCTAACCACTATACTACACTGCTCCCCTTTCCAACCTAACCGCTATACTACACTGCTCCCCTTTCCAACCTATGCACTATACTACACTGCTCCCCTTTCCAACCTAACCACTATACTACACTGCTGCCCTTTCCAACCTAAGCACTATACTACATTGCTGCCCTTTCCAAATGGCGTCAGATACAGTCTCTGCTCATAAGTTGTCCCAGCAGCTCTGTGTGACTGTTTCTCCAGGAGAGATTCAGGGCACTGTGCACCGGCGCCTCCTGGAAGACAGGCAGGGTGACCTGAAGACTGGTGCCGTGCTGCTACTCAAACAAGTAAGCCCCGCCTCCTCTTACTGCATGCACGTGGTGTGCTTCCGCTCAAACAACTAAGCCCCGCCTCCCCGTAATGAATGCATTTGGGCTGTGACCGAATATGATCCCTGTTCCCTGCCCCCTGTCCACTCAGACCCCTGCCCACTATGTGCCCTCTCCCCTCACTTTGCAAGCAGTGTGCGAAAGAAATCCTGCAAAACTGTCTAAACTAGTGAGTAGTTTGGGAATAGTTTTTTTATTTTTATTGAGAATATCAATCAAGTTGACGTATGACAATGGTTCCAAAGTGTAGATAATGAATGACGATAGAATTAACAAAAATAAAAAGAGTAGTTCGTAATATGTCCTGCTGTTGTACTGCAAGTTGTAGTTTTAACTTCCGGTTTACTTTCTGAAATTGTCGGATGAGTGTGCTCCTAAATCCCCTCAACAAAGCCCCAGAAATAAGGGTTTCATCCTGGGATTTTAAGTTCCCCGTGAGAAAAATCACCCACTCAAAAGCTTCTTGACGAAGTTGACTCAAATATGCACCCTCAAAGGGGTGAAGGGGATCATATTTGGTCACGGCCAGGCTGTGCTCCCACTCAAACAAGTAAGCCCCGCCTCCCTTTACTGCATACTCGTGCAGTAAGCCCTGCCCCTCCCACTGCATACCTGGACATGCACGCTCAAACACAGTATTAGAAACCAGTTTGAGGCAGTTCTGTGGGGTGGATTGCCTTATACACGTGGCTTTTCTGCACATTAAGACTGCGTGTTTAGGCTCTCGATTAATGAGTATGTTTCAGAGTCTGATTGTGAATGCTCCGTCTGTTCCGACACAGAGCAGTTTCTTGCCGTTAGAAACGTGCAGACTGTGCAGTTAGCGATATGGCTAGCCAGCAGCAGCACACACTGTGGTTCCGTCTGTTCCCACATTGAGCAGTTTCTCGCTGTTAGAAACGTCCGGAGTGCGCAGATGCTAGCAGTTAGCGCTATGGCTCGCCAGCTGCAGCACACACACACTGTGGTTCCATCTGTCCAGGTGGGCGTGTTCTCTCCCTCTCATCGCAACCACTACCTGAACGTCACACCCAACAACCTGCTCAGGATTTACCGTCCGGATAGCACCATCTGGTCCTCCACACAGCTATCCCATCATTCCCTGGTGAGTGTCCATTGTTCTCTACGCTGCTATCCCATCATGCCCTGGTGGGTATGTGGTCCATCACACAGCTATCCCATCACAGAAATGTTGAATGGTTGGATGGTTAGTTTGTACCTGTGATCAGCACTGTCTTCCTTGGTAAATATTTAGAAAATTTAACGTGTCTATTTTATGTGAATGCCATTTAATCAAATAAATGGCTTTTTTGTTTGTTTTCTTGGTTTTTGTTCCAACTTCCAACCATTCTTGGGTTCTGGCCTAGCCAATTCTTGCTTATGTCCTAATCGGCTGTTTACACTAGCGCGGACTGTAGTAAAGTAATTTCACCAAGGATACATGAACAGCTGTAAACGGCGGGTCAAATGAATGACTGGAATGAAATCCTGAAAGGGATTGGCCCTCAGTGTACACTTTTGGTGTAAAACTACAGGTGACCAAGAACTTGTATTTTGCATCTCTGTCTTCAGGATGGGCCGGTTCCTCAGCTTAAACAGACCTCCTGCCCACCAGGGGGCACCATCTCAAACATGGAGCTCCTGTACGAGGACGAGGATGAGGATGAGTGCAGTGAAAGGCCACAGGAGTCCGCAGGAGCCGGACGAGTGGAGGACTCGGCCTGGGAAACAGGTGTGACCTGCAGGCTGTATAGCATTAACAATAACTCCTGTCCACATGGCGCGGATCTAGCTAGCTGTCACTACTATTTACGTAAATATTTCCTTATTTGTTCTAACACGGAGGACCGTGACCGTTCTAACGCGCAGGACTGTGACCGTTCTAACACGCAGTGCCGTGACCATTTTAACACACACATGTCTCCCCTGCAGATGACCTGGACCGGCTGCTGGGCGAGCTTCCAGAAGATTCTTACAGCCTCTGACCCCCGGAGCGAGACGAAACCCCACCCAAAACGGCGTGTCTCCAGGGCAACCTGCCCCAGTGTGGCACTCCTTGTACAGGCCCGGCTTGTATACATAACGCTAATGTATGTACATATGTAATATGTGAACGCACAGTTAAGAGAAATGTATCTTTAGTACACACTGGATAAACCGTACATTAAATATTTCACCACTGAATATGGTCACCACTTTTTTTTTTTTTCTTTCGTTCCTCAGCATTTCTCTCTTGATGTGAAACCTCCTCGGCTCTCCCTTCCTATTATCATCTTAAGGGCAGAAGAGCGGTGCATTCAATCACAAGCCAGGCACCGGCTCTCCCACTCGCCTCGTGTTTCTGATTTAAAATGTTCAATATCCGCCCAGGGTCACTGGACTTGAATTGGCGTACTGAGGAGTCTTGGTTTAACAGTTGTCTGCACATGAAGCCGTCGCTGACTGCTAGAGCTGCAGAGGTGCCATAATCATATTTCCAATCCCGAATGCGCAGTATTGTCGCAGGGTGTGTGGAATGGTAATGGGCTTTTTGAAAAAGCTTCCGCTCCCTCTCGCTCTCTCTCTGTCTCGTTCGCTTGCTCTTGCTCTCTCTACATCTATATCTCCTTCCCTCTCTCTTTCCGTATCGCTTCCTCTCCCTCTCTTCTTCCCTATCAATTTCAATTCAATATGCTTTATTGGCATGAATTACCTGTAGCAAATACTACCAAAGCATTGCATACATTTAAAAAAATATAAATTTCTCTACCTCTCACTCTCTCTGATCTTTCTCTCTCTTTAGCAGTTTATGAGGAAGCCTGTTTAGTATCATAAGTGGTCTCGTGGTGGCATTATTGTGAGTAACAGGCAGTCAGTCTAGATGAGTTTGGCGTGTAATCGGACCTGCCTGTCCATCCCTGGCCAGCCTGCTCGGAGAACATAAGGCACGCCGCATTTCCCACATTTACAGCCTGAAAAACGCCAGTCCAGAACCACACGCACACGAGCTGGCAGCCCATCCCCAATCCGACTCTGCCGTCCTTGGATGTCCGCCGCACCCAACCCAACCCCAGTTCTTGTTTTCAGCTCTCCTTATACTGTTCATTACTGTTCCTGTCCTGTGGCGACTGCTTTTGCCCAGCAGGTGGCAGAGCAAGCCAGAGAGCGTCTTTGTCACTGTTGCAGCGCGGCTGGGGACTGGGGGGGGGCACAGCTCTCGCTATCACACTTGAAGGGAATCCAACCCCCCCCCCCCCCCCCCCCGACCAGCTTCACACCAGCGGCTACTTCGTCACGGCGATGCGCTGCGTCGCCCACTTCAAAACCCTGCTAATGCCGCCAGTAATTACCCAGGCCAGCTACTCCCTACATTTCACACGGTGTAATTATCTGCCGGTAAGAGCTCACTATTTCTCTTTTTTTAAATAATCCATTATGAAGTTATGAAAATGTAATCACTTATTCAGTCTTCGCGAGCGGATCTGCCTGATTTCATTAATTATTTGACGAAATGTCAAGGCTCCGCTCCGTCTCGGGCCTCCCGCTCCCCTCGGAAATGTGGCTCGTCAGACCCGCGGATCGAGAGCGTGATTTGTCCCGAGACGGAGCCCCCGCCCCCCCCACCCCTATGGACGTCGCGGAAACCGAGGTCAACCCGGGTCATCTCTGGGTTGACTTGTTGGGTTGAACCAGCCAGCGCCGGAGTGCAAAGTGCAAACGCACTGCTACGATCTGAATGAAAACCTGATATAATGTCAGAATGCTCCTACGAGTGCTGATGGTACAAGGGGACAGCTTGCACACACACACACACACACAAACACGCTGAAATCCACCAAATAGGCTTTGTTTTGTGGTACCGATTACTTTTCAGAATCTGCCCAGGACAGAACCCCATATGTCTCTAAGCTTATATGATAATCCCAGCAAGCAAATGTGAAAATGTAACCGCAAAACGTGTATTTAATACACGAATAACGACATGAATAGAGAATAATGTTTCTCACATTGTTGTGGAAATAAAGTACTCATGTTAGTACAGATGGAAGAGAGAGGCTGCGGGGCCTTATCAGCATGCGTTCGGCGGTGTCGAACCCGCGACCCAACGTTTGGCCCGGCCTCTTGTTTGAACCCCCAGCCGAGCTGCAGACCGGGGTGCTCGTAATCCCTGCTAAGTACCGCCATTAGCCGAGCCGAACCAGGCAGAGCTTTGTTTAATGAAGTCATTAGGAGAGCAGAGTGGGATTTATCGGTGAGGGAATGCCGCTGGGAAGATTGATTGCTCTGGCATGCCTGCTCCACGGAATGGCGGGAGGCGGAAAGGATCGTGGCGGCAGCCGGGGACCGGGACGGGAAGCTCTGGTGCTGGGGAGCGGGATGGGATGTTCTGGGGCTGGGGACTGGGAACGGGAACCTTGGGTACCGGGACGGGAAACTCTGCGGTGGAGGATGGGAAGCTCAGGAGCTGGGTACAGGGACGTAAAGCTCCACTCGAGCCGCGGACACGGACGGGACTCTTTGGGGATGGGAAGTTCTGGAGCCGGGGACAGGGACGGGATGCTCTGGGGACAGGTATGGGAAGTTCTGGAGCCGGGAACAGGGACGTGAAGCTCCGCTCTGGAGCCAGGGTCAGGGACGGGAAGCTCTGGGGCGGGGATGGGAGACACTGGAACTGGCTGAATAAACAGTTTAGTTTAGCGGACTAAGTGGTAACGTCAGATGTTCAGTCAGGCTTAAATTACATGTCATTTGCACAAATACAGGTGGTAACAAACGTCCAATATTGCTCGGGACTAAAATCTAATTCTAATAGGGGAAAGGCGTATGCCTGGTTTAACATTGCCTGCTGCAGTAATTACTAGCATTGCCACCTTCAATGCAGAAAAATAAGGAAGCCCCCCCCAACCCATCATCAAATTTGGAAAGACTGAAAGGTTACTGTGTATAAGGACAAACAACAGTTGACAACATTCACACTGACAAATGCACACAGTGGAGCAGTGCTTGCAGCGTTGCCTGCTCCCACTCTGATTCTGTGCCTCTCAAACTGGTTGGGTTTTATACCTGATTGTTATTCTCAGTATTGGGAAAGACTTTGCGTGGGTATGTAACTGTGTAGGAAAATACAGAACAAATTGCGTCCCATATTGATTCAATAAGGAATGCAACATTTTATTCTTCAATACGGGACAATCATATTATAAGGGACGATTGGCAACCGTAGTAATTACAATCCAAGCTTTCTTCTTTTGATCTGTGTTTGAATGATTACATTTGGACAATTATATATCTTTGTTTTGAGATCAATAAAAGGACAAAATTGTCCAACTGGAAAAAATGGTTTTCTTCTTGGCTTTGCCTCAACCGAGCTAGTTTGTTGCAAGCGCGTAATTAGTTCCTGTCAGCGTGTAGCTTGTGCAACTAACGTAAAGTATTTGGCTTTTTTGCTCGACGTTCTCTCCTGCTATACGCTGTCACTGTGCAACGGCTCTTGATACATGTACTTCTGCCTCTGGTAGAAACATTCCAGGTCTAAGAACCACTATTTCTTGATTACAGGAACCATTGCATCTCTGTTGCGACCTGTTGAACTCCAGGTGGGTGACTGACTCTTTCAATTCGTGCATGTTCTTTTTCGACAGTACTGACTCCGGTCTGATCTTTCTACATTCTCATAATGAAATATCACATCACTTTCGTGTATTTAGGGCCCAGCAATGATATCGCTCCCTTTTCCATCGGAAACGGCAGAACTACCGCGGAGACCTTAAAAATGAATTCTGTAATTCCTCCTCAAATGAATAACTTTGAATGATGGATTTAATACTACGAAATGGCAAATGTCAAATAAAATTTTTTGAAATTAAATTTCACGCTTTTCAGATCTGTCCGGACAATCAGTTCCTTTGACCCTGAGGAATGTGATAAAAAACACTTTTAAAATGTATTTATTTATTTTTTAATCCTTCAGCGGCCAGTTGACTTTTGTACTCTGGCACTTTATTATGGCCTTCCTGACTAAAGAGGCCTGCATTCCAGCCTCTGACGGGAGAATTTGCAGGTGGTCCGCCCGATTTTAAGTTTGCCCCAGGAGACCAGTTATCCAGGGCCGGTGGAGTGGTGACCCAGGTTCACGTATTTCCTCTTTCTCTGTGAATGTAAGCAAAGAGGAATTGAGCCGAAGGGTGAAGGGTGGGAGATGCACCCTTTCCTGGGGGACTGGCCTTAAGATAAAATAACATAATCCTTTATTAATCCCACAGCGGGGAAATTTGCAGCGTTACAGCAGCAAAGGGAATAGTGCAAGAGCAAGGAGCATCAGAAAAGGCAAAATATAATTAATAAAATAATACAAATAAGCAAACAGACAAGATACAATGAATAAGTAAACACAATACACAGCTCGGTATACATGAGCCTTGAGTACAGGTTGGGTCCTATAAAATGGCTCAGTCAGTCAGGCTGGGCCTTGTAAACACCTGTGTAATCAGCTGACTGGGACCTGAATGCATGATTGTAGTGCTGGTGTAGCCTGTAGGGCGTAAAATAGCCAATGGCTCTCCTGCAGTACTCCGTGGCCTGTTGGGTATAAAATAGCCACTGGCTCCCCTGCAGTACTGTGTGTGGCCTGTAGGGTATAAAATAGTCCCTGGCTGTCCTATAGTACTGTGTGTGGCCTGTATGATGTACAAAGTCACTGAGTCCCCTGTGGTATTGTGGCCTGTCGGGTGTGCTACCGCTAACAAATAAGTAAAAATTCAAGAGACATTACAATTTATATGTAACTATTTGTATGCAAAATTTACCAGTCCCCAAATCCTCTTCCAGGCAGGTTCATCACAGCTTCAGTTGTTTCTTAATTATGGAAATAGGTGATTTCAGACATGAAGCTTTTTCTATAGCCTTTGTCTTATTTATGAAGGTGAACAAACGTTTTCCTCATTTTCTTTGTGTGTTCTCTGAACTTCCCCATGTAGATGGATGACTAGGGCCGTGACCAAATATGATCCCTTCACCCCTTTGAGGGTGCATATTTGAGTCAACTTCGTCAAAACGTTTTTGAGTGGATGACTTTTACTCACAAATGGGGGCACCTAAAATCCCAGGGTGAAACCCGTATTTCCGGGGTTTTGTTGAGGGGATTCAGGAGAACATGCTCATCCACAGAACTGTGCACTCATCCGACAATTTCGGGAAGTAAACCGGAAGTAAAAACTACCAATAAGTGCAAGAGCGGGACATATTACGAACTACTCTCTTTTTATTTTTTGTTCATAATCTACACTTTGTAACCATTGACATATGTAAACTGATTGATATTCTCAATAAAACAAACAAAAAAAGAAAATAAAAATGATGAACTTCCTCACTAGTTTGGAAAGAGTTTTGCGGGATTTCTTTCACACACTGCTTGCAAAGTGAGGGGACAGGGCACATAGTAAACGGGTCTGATGGACAGGTGACGGGGCAGGGAACAGGGATCATATTCGGTCACGGCCTAAGGGTTTTTTGCTTCTGTGTTACCTCATATTTATACTCCAGTGAGACAGGTTGAGAATGACCACATAATAGTTCCTAAAGAGTCAAATGTGTTCAAAATATGTGTAGGAATATGCTTCAGTTAGGTTTTGTTTGTAACAATTTTTTTTGTAACTATATATTTTGTAACAATTGTGACTGGTAAATGTTTTGTTTTTTTGAGAAAATATTCATTTTTTTTATGAAGAAAGTTTTTCATTGAATACTTTTACATAAATTAAAGATTTTTCTCATATTTCTCATGTAAGGTCATGCTGATAAATGACCAATAGCCGTTTCTGCTTATATTTTCCAGGGTTGCTAATGATTCTGGTGGACACTGAATGCAAATATTCAAATATTTATGAAGTACATTTAATACGTTGAACTACGATGAATAGAATTTAAATGTGAATATGGCTGCTTAATTGTCCTCTGGTTATTATCATGATGTCTAAATGTGTGTGGGTGTAGGGTAGTGGTGTAGAAGGTAGTGGTGCATGCACCCCAACAATAAAACAGGGAAAATCATCGCTGAACAAATTAAGTAAATTAACAGTAATTAGCTACAGTGAGGAAAAAATATGAAACATGAATGAATGATTGATATTATTGCTTGTTCTCTCAATCCCCCTGTGCACACGCACAGGGCCACTCTCTCTCGCCGTGACGCCATCCGTCACTTGTTCCTCCTTTCATCTCGTGCTGTACCCACACGTCGATCCACCCCGACCCCATCCTGCCCCTTCTATGCACCCCGACCTGTCCAGCCCATCGCACGCACCCCGACACCGTGCTGTCCGTCACGCACACCCCGACACCGTCCTGCTCATCGTGTGCACCCTGACCCCTGTCCTGCCCATCGCACGCGCCCCGACACCGTCCTGCCGGGGCACCCTCGTACGTTTCGCTCTCCCGCCGACCAGGGAGGGGGAGCCGCGCGATCCGCCCGCGCGTTCGCCGCCCGCCGAGCGAGCCGGCGTCCGTCATCAGCGCTAACGGCGGTGACACCGCTCTTCCCCTCTCCCCCTTTCTCCTCCTCCCACTCCTCCTTCCTCCCCGTCCGCTTTACCCCTCCTCTCCTCCCCACAGCGCTCCGACTCCGGCAGCCCGCGTCCTGCGTCAGCGCCTCGTTCCGCCGGCTGGAATATCCGAGTAGCGGGCTGGGAAAAACGCAAAGATAGAGCCGGAGATAAAGCAGGAGAGGATTCGGATGGAGACTCCTGTGTAGAGCAGTGTGAGTGCGCTCTGGCTTACTCTGTCTCTGTGCTCTCTCTCTCTCTCTCTCTCTCTCTCTCTCTCTCGCTCTCTCTCTCTCTCTCTCTCGCTCTCTCTCTCTCTCTCTCGCTCTGTCTCTCTGTTTGCTTGCTCTCTTTCTCTCTTTCTTTCTCTCTGCTCTCTCTCTCTCGCTGTTCTTGCTCTCTCTATCTTTCTGCCCCCCCCCTCCTCTCTCTCTCTCTCTCTCTCTCTCCCTCCGCTCTCTCTCTCCCTCTGCATGCTGTCTCTCGCCCCACTCCGGTGTTGTTGGCGGTTTTGGCGGACGAGCGAGAGAGCGGCTGGACCAGAGCAGAGAAGAGCGGGAGGAGTCTGAGCATCCCCCCCTCGCCCCCCCTCCCTCTTCAAACACACGCACGCACGCACGCACGCACGCACGCACGCACGCACGCACGCACGCACGCACACACACACACACACACACACACGCAGCCTGGATGTCATTTCGCTAGTTTGAACGAGAGGTACTTAAGACTTGTCATTAGCGAAGCGGGGAGGACCAGAGAGAAAGAGAGAGTGAAAGAGAGAGAGAGAGCTGGGTGTGTTTGAAGAGGGGGGGGGGGGGGGGGGGGTTAAGAACAGAAGTGTCTTTGATTGGCTGATTCCAGCGACCTGTGCTCTCTCTTCCTCGCTGAATTAGCTACTTTGCACTTTTTGCTTTTTGTCATTACACAAAGTGGAGAAGGAAACTGTTATGGAGAGAGAGGGAGAGAGAGAGACGGAGAAAGAGACAGAGAGAGAGGGAGATAAGCAGCTTAAATATGGGGGGGGTAGCAATGGAGTTGATGTAGAGGGGTACCTTATCTCCCTTATTCTCTCTCGACTCTTGCTCCTCAGCCCCCTGTAACAAGTGGACAGAGGTCTTCATCATTAACTTCCTCCCTCCTCTCTCTCCTGCAGCGCAGCAGCAGGGCCGGTGGTCCCGGGTCCGAGGGGAGTGGCGGGGAGGCGGAGGGGGTGGAGTCGGCGCCACGATGGACCTGAAGGAGAGCAGCGGCAGCGAGGACAGCTGCTCCAGCCTCGGCCGCTCCTCCTGGGAGCTGTTCGCCCGACACAGCACGCTGCACGGCCTGCGTTTCGTCTTCGCCCGCGGCCCGCTCAGCCTGCGCCGCCTGCTTTGGGGCGCCGCCCTGCTGGCCTCCCTGGCGCTGTTGGCCCTAGAGAGCGCCGAGCGCCTGGCGCTTTTCTTCTCCTACCCGCACGTCATCAGCGTGGGCGCCGTCGCCGCCCCCAGCCTGCTCTTCCCGGCGGTGACCGTGTGCAACCTCAACCGCTACCGCTTCCCAAAGCTGACGCGCAACGACCTGTACCACGCCGGCGAGCTGCTGGCCCTCCTGGACGTGCACCTGCGCATTCAGGACGCCCACCTGGCCGAGCCGCACGTGTTGGACTTCCTCGACGAGCGCGCCAACTTCACGGGCTACAAGCCCAAGCCCTTCAGCATGCAGGAGTTCACGGAGCGCGTGGGCCACGACCTGAGGGAGATGATGCTGTACTGCCGCTTCCAGGGACAGGAGTGCAGCCACCGCGACTTCGCCACGGTGAGTCCCCCGCCCGTCTTCCGCCCGTCAGGCCGCTGGCCGGCTCTTTGGAGCCGCTTTTCTTCTCCTTGTGTTTTTTGAAAGACGCGGCGGTCTGTGATTGGTTTGTCGCCACCGGCGGTGCTTGTCTTCGGCTGCTCTTCGTGTGCGCGTCCCGCGTTTTATTGGCCCGCGACGAATGTGCGAGGAGCCCGTTTGTTTGTGGTGAGCTCGAATCTAACAGCTTGGCGCCCGAACGCAAAAGAAGCCCTGCGACGAGGTCTGATTTGACGAGGCTCCCTGTAGAATTTCAGCGTTCAAGAGAAAATTCCAAAAACGTTGGAAAGAGTTATTTTATTCTTTTGTTCGATTCAATGCAATGTTATTTGTATAGAGCTTCTTCCAGAG
Organism: Synaphobranchus kaupii; assembly: GCA_029718625.1. NCBI lineage: Eukaryota > Metazoa > Chordata > Actinopteri > Anguilliformes > Synaphobranchidae > Synaphobranchus > Synaphobranchus kaupii. Next base: position 6,431,239 of record CM056387.1, read on the forward strand.
ATGCTGTCACAAAGATGCTTTATAGAGGAAACCAAAAGGAAAATTGTGCAAAGACCTGAACACACGAAAAGCGAGCAATTGAGAAAAAAAAACTCCCCAGTGTAAAGAAAAATACTCAAACGGTGGTGAGGAAAAAACTCCCCAATGGGAAGAAATCTCAGCTATAGAAGGCGAGCCCATCCTCCGCTGGCTGGCCCGGTGTGATTGTTAAGCTAGAATGAATGGCAACATAAATATAATGGGAGATCTATCAGAGCAAATGATAAAATGGGTTGGGCAGGTTACAGTATGTTACAGTATGAGGTTGTTAAACGAGTTGGTAAAATATGCAGTGCCTGCAGAGATGTATAGTTATATGCATCTCTTCGTGTGGAACTTGGCGCGGTACTGAAACTTAGCTCTTCCGCCGGCGCTGTGCGCTCTCCGCGCTGATAGCGGACGCCGCTGAGAGCGTGGCGTGGGTTAACCCACCGTAGGGCCTTCTTTGCTCTGGCTTCCGTTCGGACGATCCGCAGGCTGACCCGCAGGCTGACCCGCTGTGGTAACCTCCGCGGATGACTTGCGGGCTGAATGACGGGTCTGGCGTTAGCCGTGGCTCTTGCGGCCGTGTCCGGAGACCGCTCCCCTCGCCCCTCTGAGCGATAGCTTCCCCTCTGTCAGACAGAGCGGAGGAGAGAGTTCCCTCACTTGCGTTTTTTTCCGGAGGAGGTTCTTGCAGAACCGCGACCGATAAGACGATCTGCATTTGCGCTGAGAGATTTGGGCCGATTTGATACTGGCGGCTAAATGCTGATTGCGTGTGGGATTCTGTGACTATAGGCGAGCCCGGGGGCCCACAGCCCTGGTCCTGGAGAGCCGCAGGGTCTGCTGGTTTTTCTTTTCGCCTTAAAATCGGCGGTTAATTCAGACCCAAGAAACCAGGTGAAACGGACTGTGTAATGACTTGATTTAATTGATCAGTTAAGTGCTGAGTAGCGACGAAAACCAGCGCTCACTTCGGCCCTCCGAGACCCAGGCTTTTGGACCCCCGGGCTAGTCGATAGTCGCAAAATCCCGCACGTAATCAGCACTTAGCTGACACTATAATCGGCCCAAATCCCGAGTCGGTGTAAATGCAGATAATCCTATCGGTCGTGGTTATGCATAAAGCGCTGCCGTTATGTTAGTGTGATGTTCCTTTTTAATGGCTCACTGTCGTGGGAAATGCTGAAGCTCTGATGTAATGTTTCCTGTCTGGTCCCTTTAAAGTATTGTGTGCGCGTGTGTGTGGCGTGTGTGTGCGTGCGTGTGTATACTGCTGTTACATACCTAGTCTACATGCCTTATTCATGCAGCTCTTAGAAAATGCACACCATCTGCCATGATTAGTATGTAAAGAGTACTGGACAGGACAAGCTAATGGTTAGTAATACCAATACCAACACCAATAAAAGTAATAAAATCGCAATAATAATCATGGCACATGCGCATGTATACTGCTTTTCACAATATTTGGACTCAAAAAATCATCAGTCATGTGATAGACACACACAAACACACGCACGCACACACACACACACATGCTCACAGACACACACACACACACAACACGCAATAATAATGAGCATGCGCATGTCCCCAAGGATACATGTGAAATAAATGTGAGGAGCCAGCAGCCAGCGGCCTGGCCTGCCACCATAAAGAATGACCCGCGTGAGGATTAGACAGAGGGAACCTGTGCTGACGTGTGAACAGAGCTCTCTCAGACCAGAGGGACCAGGTGGCATCCATTATATATGGGGTACACAGAACAGACAGCCAGATCACTCACATCCTGCAGAGAGCTGGGGGGGGGGGAGCTCGGGAGGGGAGAGGGCGAGGCCCAGGGATTGGCTCAGCTAAAAGAAGTCAAGTTTTATAGATTCACATGTGGCACCTTTCTCCTCCCCGGCGGTCCAAGCAAGACCAGGGACCTGCACTAGAGATTAGCATCCTGACCCGAACCTGACGGGTTGCTGTGATCGGGCCGGGTATCGGGCCTACTTTTAGCTCTGTCACGTCAGGTCGGGTCGGGTCGGGCCTACTGCCAACCCGGAAGTTTACAAATAGTAGTGTAGTGACACTTCTGCCAGCTGTTAGCAATGATTGGGTTTGATGTGGCGTGTCTCGCTGCCGGATTGGGTTTGATTTAGTATGTCACGCTGCTGGATCGGGTTTGATGTGGTGTGTCGCGCTGCTGGATTGGGTTTGATTAGAGCTGACGACTCATGTGGGCGATGTGGGCGGCTCTAAGAATGTGACGTTAAGGACAGCCACTAAACGGGTCTAAAGCAGGGATCTCAAACTAAAATCCTGGAGGGCCCAGTCTGTGTCTGCAGGTTTTTGATGTGTTCCTGCACTTAAGTCCTTAATTTAAGTCACTGATTGGCTAAACACCTTGTTCTCAAGGCCTTAATTGGCTGCTGATTGAAAGGAAATCAAACTCCGTTCCTGCGGTCTTCCAGGACTGGAGTCTGAGACCCCTGGTCAAAAGTACGAAGCACTTCCACTTTCCTTCAGCATGAAGCTGCACCGACTCTCCATGTGGAGCTCGACGGGCCTTTTGTTCTGCAGGCCTGTCGCTAACGGCTATCGCATTCAGCTCGTATCGGGCTTGGCTGTTCATATGCGCCCCCTGTGGTCGGTGTGCTGGGGAACGGGCGAAATAGTTCAAGCCTGCTGTTTACCGCTAGCATGCAGACCGTTAGCATGGACAGATAGAGAGGGAGAGAGAGGAGGATTGATTTTGGCTATTAGTCTGACCGAGCCGCCGTGGTAGGCTGTTCATCTTAGACCTAAACGGTGACAGCCACCCAAGGTGGCCAGATTGGGACAGGGTCGTATCTGTCGCTGCTCGTTTATAAACTTTATGTATCCTCCGAACACTGGCAACCCATCACACCGACATCATATTTCTGGGATGGGACTTTTTTCCCCCAGATTAATCAGGACGTACTGATATTCAGGCCCTGAATGTCTCTGGGCGCCAAGAGGTTTGGGCTTTCTCTCCTGCTATCAGCTGTTTAAGACGGCAAAAGCTCTTTGTGTGTTTATACTCTGCCTTTGGCTGAGACATTCTCGGTCAGAAATTCAGTATTTCTGGATTAATCCGGGAAAATAAATCCGGAGAAATCATATCACTGGTGTATTAGTTACCCTATCATCCTAGTAGATGCATTTTAACGGTTTTGTCTCTGCATGGGCACATACTGTAATAAGCAGAGCTTATCTGATTCTCCTGGTCTGTATTTGAGAGCTGTTCAGTCTTGGTTTCCTGCACTACTTGTTTTATTAACCCTTCTGTTCAACAGAATAATTAATAATAACAACAAAATAAAAATAATAATAATAATAATAATAATAACAACAACAACAATTATTTTTCTGTCTCTGTTTATGAGTCTGGACAGCATCTTCATATTATCTTCAAATCTGTCGCTACACAGGGAATGGAATCGTTCTAGGGTACGATTGGCTACCAAATAGGGAGAAAAAACGTGGAAAAATCAGTGTCAAAAAATCTATACTTTGCACCAGAGTGTTCCCTCCGTTGCTGAAGTGTGAGCACCTTCAGTACGCTTTCAGCCTTATTCTCACTTCCAGCCACCCACTCCAGCTGGGAACAGCTCCACTAAGCTGCCTGTCGTCGATTGTCTTTGAATAACTGCGACCAGCTCGTCCCCCCCCCCCCCCCCCCCTCTTCCCCCCATTATCGCCGAGTCACAGGACTCTAAGGTGATCTTTATCCTGTCAGCTTTCCAGCGCAGGCCTGTCAGAACACAGCGGCTGCCGGAAGTTTCTCCCCACTCTTCACTCTGAGTAACCCCCACCCCCCACCCCCCCACCCTCAACTCCACTGCCCCCAGGGTCTGTTTGTCTTTCCCAGCGTGAGATCCCACAATGCGTCAGCTTGAGAACAGAGACACTGCAGATCTTAAGAATGCATGTCCAGAGCTCAGATAATAGAAACGCAGTTGCACCTGCACATCTGAATCATGCTTGAGCTCGTCCTGCCAGCTCCGTCCAGCCCTTCTGCAAATGAGCTTTCCCAGCCGAGTGGCTTCGTAGTGGGGGGGGGGGCGTAGTGGAACTGACTACCCAGGGCCCCAAGGCAGGGGAGGGGCCCTCAGAAGGTTTGCTTTGGGAAGGGGACCCAAAGAGACTGCATTTGCATGGAATTTCGTGCTACACACCTAGCCATGGGTACTTACCTGACTGCCATGGCTTAGTTTCCGGGGCCTTCCACAGATTTTGGTGCCAGTCTACCTAGTTATATAGATATACACCATAGAGGGACAGGTATACAGATATACACCATAGAGGGACATGTATACAGATATACACCATAGAGGGACAGGTATACAGATATACACCATAGAGGGACATGTATACAGATATACACCATAGAGGGACAGGTATACAGATATACACCATAGAGAGACATGTATACAGATAAACACCATAGAGGGTCAGGTATACAGATATACACCGTAGAGGGACAAGTATTACAGATATACACCATAGAGGGACAGGTGCGTTAATGGCTGTGTCCATCTGCGAAGTGTGATTGCTCACCCTTTATTTAATTTTTACAGCTCACCGCGATGCAGTGTTTTTGTAAAGTGCATCAATGTCCAGCAGAAGGAGAGCTTTGAGATTAAAGCGGGGGTGCTGGGGAGGAGGAGGAGAGCCGGGGAACAGCTGCAGGGCGCTTTATCTGCTGCTCACCTGCTCTGCCCTTCTAAAGACCCCATCACAGTTCCACAGGCTGACTTTCAGTCACGATCAATACCAGGCCATGTCCATCAATCCACAGCAAGTCCATCAATCCACAGCAAGGGAGGAGGAGTTCGAACTGAAATATTGTTGAAGTTTTCTGATTACTTACATGCACACAGACATGCAAGGAGGCACACACATAAGTGTATGTGTGTGTGTGTGTGTGTGTGTGTGTGTTGAGCTGAGAGGTTTCCAACTTTTATGGGCAATGCAAGAAATGTGGTAAAAAGATTTGTTCTTTGAGAGACGGCTCAATCGATTTATAACATACCTACTGAATTTAATGTCCATGTTTCATATACATTATTTGTGTTTATTGTGGTAGTAACCGAACCAATTTATAGCTCGATTAATTTTCATTAGCTTTATATTGAAAATCCTTTTAATTCTGTCGTTCTCATAAAAACCCAGTCTTTCAATTTGATCAAGTGATACAACTCCCATCAGGTATTTCACCAATACAACTCATAGACATCATAGACAAAGACTGCAATGAACTATGGGAGCTTGAGGCAAGAGAACAGGTAAATGGCTGCATGCACAGTGGTACAGAAAAACTGAAAAGCTAAGAACACCGCATTGATAGGTTGTCATTTGGACAGGCTGTCAATCGTGTACACGTGATTGATTTTGAAATGAAAGATAATCAATGAGCTCCCTGAGAGCATGGACGATGATGTACAGCGAGCACCTTAATACACCTTAAGACATTAGACAGTGACACATTTTTTGTTATTTTGGTTCTGTACTCTAGCACTTTGAGTTTGAAAGGATACAATGACAATGAGGTTGAAATGCAGACTGTCAGCCTTAATTTGAGGGCATTTTCATCCGTATGGGATGAATCGTTTAGAAATTATAGAACCTTTTGTACATAGTCCCCCCCCCCCATTTTCGGGCATCAAAAAATATTGAACAGTTTAACATAATGTCGAATAAAGTAACCATTTTTAATATTTGGTTGCATATCCTTTGCATGCCATGACCTTTTGATATGGGTGACCCAACAATATCAAAAGACTCTTGATATCTTCTTTTCTGGTAGTCTTACAAGCGATATTATAACTTCTCTGCATTTGAATGGATCTCTATGGGAATTGGGGGGTGGGACTAGATTTAGCTGTAAATTTTGCTGGAACAGTATGGAACACATGGTTGGCGAAATGGATGTAAGTCATCAAAGGTATGAGGTATCAAACAAGCCTCAAACCATCACTCTGCTGTCAGATATGCAGTAGATATGGATGGATCACTTTAAGGGTTGTTTCTCCTGACAAATTTTCCTATTGAACTCTATGTAAAAATAAGTCAGGAGAAGAAACCCTTCAAGTTATGTTTTGGTCAGATAATGTTCTTAGCCGGTCTATATAGCCAGGCCTGTGTCTCCTGCCGATCTCATGCCTTTCCCCCCTTTTCATTGAAAGGCAATATGCTGGATTTCCGTTGGCGTGACTTCATACATTTTTAAAATGTCGAAACCCCATTTCGTGTGATTTGCATTATGGAAACGGGACAGTGTGAAATAGCTGGTCTGAACACACATTAAAGCTCATTGCAATTAATCAAAATTCCAATTCCACAAAAATTACCTTTCCTCCGGCTGCATTAAAACTCCACCATTCTCTTATGGAAAGGATTATGGGATGAAAGGATTAATTAGAGAAAGGATTCATTTAGTCGGTTGATAGAGCATTCAGAGCACACCCCCCTCCTCCCCAATCAATCTTGCAAATGAGGAAATCTACTACAGTGCTTGTAAGGCCGTAAAACCCATGCAAGGTGTGCCAAAGCCCTACGTGGAGTCAAAGCCGGGGTCCTACAGGGAACCCAAGCAAGATACAATATTTCAGTGTCTTTGCCTAGTGGTGGGCATGTCATTACGCCATTAAGGTGTCAGATAAGTAGATAAATTAGCAGGCTAATTTGAGCTGGATGTTTGCGGTGCTACTTCGAGCCCACTGTAAGAACGGAGATGGGGTTTGTCAGCACGGCGCTGTCCCGGTCATATTTTGTGATCCGTCACAGCGGCGGTTATTTATTTCTTTTGGCGTCCCGCTCTGCAGTTGGGCCTCATTGGCGCTTTATTGCCGTCTGTGTATCCGTAACGATGTGCGTACCGGCAGCGCTCTTATCGTCAGGAGTATCATGACTCAGTAATCGCTTCATATCATAAAACTATGCGCGACTTCTCTCAAGGGACGAGTGAGCCGCTCCAGCTCCTGATCCGGACGCCCGTTTCCGCACCTTCTGCACCTTCTGCACCCTCTGCACCCACCGCACCTTGAATTGTCAGGCCGGGATGGAAGGGGGGGGGGGGGGGGGGGGGGGGGGGCGTGCTCGTCATTTCACCCTAGCTTCTGCTCTTAATGATTAAACCAGTCAAATCGCTCATCTTTTTCGGGGGCTTACAACCTTTTCTGATCCAGGGACCCTCGCCCAGGCTCAAAGACATAGTACAAGTTAAAAAGGCTTGTATTTTAAAAAAAAGATATTGTGATAGTGGACCGTGAGTGGGCGAGATATTGTGATAGTGGACCGTGAGTGGGCGAGATATTGTGATAGTGGACCGTGAGTGGGCGAGATATTGTGATAGTGGACCGTGAGTGGGCGAGATATTGTGATAGTGGACCGTGAGTGGGCGAGATATTGTGATAGTGGACCGTGAGTGGGCGGCAGATATGCATATGCACACAAACAAATGGCAGTCTGCGAAATGGATTCTCGAATTCTTTAAATTTAGATGAGCGGCCATATTAAGTGTACGGATTTGAATGGATTTGAAGTTTTGCTGCAGCGAACATCGGACGGTCCAACAGTAGAGATGGAGGTGGACTTGCAAAAAGGGGATTGCGATCGCAAAATGGGGATGGGGTGGGGGGGTTTACTATTGTAAACTGAGGGGGGGGGGGGTATTCCGATCACGGACTGGAGGAGGGGGGGGTGGTTGAGAGTGTGACGGTGGAACCCCTACAGGACCCCAGGTTGAAAATTATTCGATTCTGGCAAGAACTGCGACCGCAGACGCATGCACGCGTACGCATGGCGAAAAGTCCTTGCAGTGTCCTGATATAGGAGTCAACCAGCCTCGGTGTGCTCTGCTGTTTCGGGGGGAAAAAAAAGGTCATGTTTCCCCCTTGTGTGCTGTACCCGTGGTCGAACTCCAGGCCTGTCCTGATTCCAAATCCTTCCGCTTTCCTGATTTCCTCCCCTCGCCTCCTTTCCTTGATTCTTTGCGAACGTCGCCGGGAGGGCGGGCGGCGGAGGAGATTAGGGAACAGGGGCAGAAGAACCTCCAAGCATATCCTCCAAGCAAGGATTTGTCGCAGGCAATGCTTAATTAGCGCCGCATCTCAACTGCATGTCAGACCCGGCACCGATTTGTAGCAAGGCATCCAGGGTCTTGACGTGGGAGAAATGGCAAAAAGTCTTCCGTGTATAGATACGGATGTGCAGCCTTTACGAAAGTACCTAGTTACCCAGGCCCCTGAGTTCAGTCACTTAAAGGGTAAGTTCGCTATTTTGGAACTTGGACCCTATTTGCGGTCCGTCTTCCATGAACCTGACCCATGAAGTCAATTTTTTCGCTGATCGGCTCCAGTATTGAGTTCGCTACAGATTTCCTGTAGGCTCTCACTGGGCTACAATAGAAGTCAACGGGGCAATTAGAAATGTTCGATAAATGTGCTTTCTTGTACAATAAATGAGACGGGAAGCTCAGGGTGTATTGTTACCCGGTCTCAGTATGCTCTCCTGTGAAATGTATCTCAATCCGAACATTTTTACGTGCTTGTCATGGCTTGGAAGTAAGCATTTCTCTGTTGCTTGTTTTCGCTGCTCCCGCGGAGTACTATGTGTCGAGGGTAGGGGAGCGGGAAGGTGTGCCGGCCGTTTACGAAACTATCTAGTTGAGCAGTCTGCGTTTGTTTACCTGCAGCAACGTAGGCTACAATTTCCACAAAAAAACTTGGATGATGGATGACTATAATGATTACGAAGACGAAGAATTCGATTTTGACTGACGTTACTCACTACAGATTTGAGCCAGAATACACGGACACGGAACTACAAGAGATGGATGATAAGAGAACAAGAGAAGAGAGAGAGGCTGAAGTTGCGCAGGTAATGTTATCCGAAGTCAGTGCGAGGTAGTGCGGTCGGAGAAATAGTTCTGTTTCAAATGGAACTGTTGTTTCAACGTTCGGTTTGCGTTTGCGATAGCCTACATTTCACAGGAGAGCATACTGAGACCGTAAGAATACACACTGAGCTATAAAAGCACATTTATCGTTGTTTTTCCATAACATTTCTAATTGCCCCGTTGACTTCTATTGTAGCCCAGTGAGAGCCTACAGGAAATCTGTACCGAACTCAATACTGGACCGATCAGCGAAAAAATGGACTTCACGGGTCAGGTTCATGGAAGACGGACCGCAAATAGGGTCCAAGGTCCAAAATAGCGAACTTACCCTTTAATGTGACTTAAAGCAGTAGATATGGATGGATATGGATGGATCACTTTAAGGGTTGTTTCTCCTGAACTCTATGTAAAAATAAGTCAGGAGAAGAAACCCTTCAAGTTATGTTTTGGTCAGATAATGTTCTTAGCCGGTCTATATAGCCAGGCCTGTGTCTCCTGCTGATCTCATGCCTTTCCCCGCTTCCCATTGAAAGGCAATATGCTGGATTTCCGTTGGCGTAACTTCATGCATTTTTAAAATGTCGAAACCCTCATTTTGCATTTTAAAATGCACACTCATAAGTGTGCCAGCATAGCCAGTTTAGCCCCAAGGGAAAGTCTGTAGGGATACTCTGGAGTCCTCACTCCCTCCCTCCTTTCTTCCTTCCTTCCTTCCTTCCTTATTCCAATCAAGGAAGGAAGGAAGGAAGGAAGGAAGGAAGGAAGAAAGGAGGGAGGGAGTGAGGGAGGGCCATTTATAAGCGGGGGGACCCCCAGGACTTATTCTTCCTCCATCTGCATCTGTGTGTTTTTTTAGTTTTTTTGTGTGTGGGGGGGGGTTGCAGTGGGCCGTGTGCCCTGGGACAGTTTAAAATATTACATTTTTTTCAGTCTTTTATATAAGACTAGGTCACTACCTTGCCCTCGAATGTGAAGCACTTTGCATTGCATTTTATGTATGAGAGGTGCTATTCTGATAAAGTTTATTATTACAGAATTACAGCTTGTGACACACACACACACACACACAAAAACAAATGTACACACACTTATACACCCCCACCCCACACACAGGCGCACACACACACCCTGCCATCTCATTACAGAGCTGGCCTCCCAACCACCCTGTGCAGTCAGTGGTATAGTGTAAAATCGGTTTAAATCTACTTTGAGCTGTGCAGTCATTAAAGTGCTAACTAAAGTGATCACTCACTGTGATTACACACATCTTATTTTAATTGATCTATCAGAATTTTCACACAACGGTTCATTGCTGGGCCCCATTTAATGCTCTTGATGTAATAAAATTAATTTATCATCTCCTCAAACTTTACAGCGGGCATGAATATGGATGAATGCCTTTTTTTAGTGCAAACACACGCTGCTCTGGCCTAGCCGCAGTTAAATTATATATATCTTTAGGGAGACTGTTAGTACAAGTGAATGTGCGCATGTTTCCTTTTTCTGCATGCTAGCATGTATCCTTTCATTTATGTCGTCATTCCTCGTGCTTTTACCGCTCTCCTTCTCCCGGTTTCTCTCGTCACAACTCCTTTTTCTGTCCTGCATGGTTTTTTCCCCCGGTGGCCTATTTTATTATTTTTGGTAACTTTACTTGAACTGAACGCCATAAAGCCCACAGTGCACGCTCATAAGTGTGCCAGCGTAGCCAGTTTAGCCCCAAGGGAATGTCTGTAGGGATGCTCTGGAGTTTCTGTACATATAAGAACATTTTCATGTCGGTTTTTATCTCAATTTGTCAGTTTTCATGCAAGATTATATATATATATATATATATATATATATATATATATATATAATTAAGGATCAATTCCGTATGTACGAGTGTTTTATGAATGTGGCCCCCTGCTTTGTAAAATTCTCTGTAATGTGCTGTCATATCTGATAAGAACAGGCATTATGTCATGCTTATGGCAGTGTTATGTGCTGTCATATCTGGTAAGGACAGGCGTTATATCATGCTTATGGCAGTGTTATGTAGGTTTTATGTTGTATAGTTTAAGTGAAGTGTTCCCAGGTTTTTCTCCTGTGTTCTCCCTCTCTCACCAGCAGCAATTGTAGAGTATAGGTCTGGTCTCCCAGTCTGGTGGACATTGATTTATAATGAGTGATGGATTTTCTCTGTGTCGGCTAGAGACAACTCCGCCCAAGATCTTCCGCTTGTGAAACGTGAAATGGATCAAACTGCCGTCCGTGTAAGTGCCATTTCTTACCTCCCCACGATTTCAAGATGTGACGGTTAAAGTATGCTTCCGTGCATTGTGCTGCCCCGAATCAATTGCTTATCCGTCGCCCCTTCAGCCCCCGGATTTTTACCACGGCTTGGAAGAGTAAATGGAAGGTAATCATAGATGACAGGAGGGAGGGAGGGAGGCGGGGAGGGGGGGCTTGTGCTGTCAGGTCCCCAATACAGGGGTCGAGCGCCAATAAAACAGTGTGATGTCATCTAGAGGGGCAGGAGAGATGTTCGATAGCCGTGATTTATACTCCACTGCGCGAATCTTTTAGCGAACCTTCACGGCACTAGGTGTCCCTGCGCGATGGGTGGGTACCGCAGCGCCCCCTCTGGTTGGGAATAGGGTGTCACGGCGAGGCCCGGGGCGAGAGGTAACATCCGCTTGAGAAATTACCATGGTATTTAACCCTACGCAGGACAGGCCTAGAATCATCTGCGCTTAAATTTGCCTCACACTTCAACTCAATAGCTATTTCTTTCTCCCTCACAAATGCGTTCAGCAGATTTCTGAATGACCTGCTTTTGTGATGAAGAATAAACTAACGATTGCATTTTTATTAAAAGCCAAAGTCGAGGACTGCCTTTGATTGATACCTGGCTTCCTCCCTCCAAATGCCCGTAACCAACTTTTCTCATTGGCCACTGGGGGCAGCATTACCTCCTAGAGTCCAGTACTATTAAAGATGGTTTAAAGCTGAGGTTGGTTGGTCCAGTCCCTTTGGATATCTCAGGCTCTCATAGGAGCCAAACTGTACCGGGAAGAGCAGTGTGCTGTGGAGATAAGGACATACTCGGGAAAGCAGGAGGAAGGGCAGAAACATAACATATAGCGATAGCCTCAGACACCAAGTTATTGTTATGGTTTTGCAGGGGTTTTGTAAGTCAGCCGGAGCTTCCTGATCTGCCCATTCATTTTATCTTCACAGGACAAGTGTGCGACTGTGAAGCCTCATTAAAGTGCTCATCAGTTCAGAGTGTAAGATTGTAGGATAGTGGTTGGAACCCCTTTCATTGGCTGCCGTTTCCCCTGATAGGGGGAAGATAGGGGCGTACGGTACAAGCAGCCAAGCTTTTGTCAGAGAGCCTGCGTGTTTTACTGTGGGAGGAGAAGCCGTGGAGAATACAATGTCTTTGATAGATACAAACGGCACCTTTCACACAGCTTGTGTCAGACCATGTGGTGTTTCCTTGGTGCTAATGTTTTACACCCCACGCACCTTGATGCTAGCAGAACAGCATCAGACTAGTCCCATATCTTTCATGTAGTGCATGCAGGAGGAACCCGCCCCCCCATTTTTGTGTGTGGACAAGCACTGCCACAGGTTTAATTACCAAACTAGTCAGGTGTAGTTTGGTAATTAAGCATTTGTTTATTTGTCTTATTTTACTGGTTTGTAGTTTTTCATCTTCACGTTGGAACAGCTAATCATATACTTCAAATCAAATCAAATCAGAACTTATTTATATAGCTTATTTCATAATCAATTGTCACAATACGCTTCCCAGAAAACCCTGCAAGCAAGCCAAAGCAACAGCAGCAAAGGAAAATCTCCCTGATGGTAGCTCAGAAGGCGAAGGCGGACCTTGATCAACTGGGGGCTCTGGCACAGTGCGGATTCGATTTCCAACTGTGACTGACCCACCACAAACTAACCAGTCTAGCATTGAGACTGACTGACCTGCCAGAAACAAGCCAGTCTAGCATTGAGACTGACTGACCCACCACAAACTAACCAGTCTAGCATTGAGACTGACTGACCCACCACAAACTAACCAGTCTAGCATTGAGACTGACTGACCTGCCAGAAACAAGCCAGTCTAGCATTGAGACGGACTGACCCACCACAAACTAACCAGTCTAGCATTGAGACTGACTGACCCACCACAAACAATCCAATTTAGCTTTGAGACCGACTGACCCACCAGACACTAACCAGTCTAGCACTGAGACTGACTGACCCACCACAAACTAACCAGTCTAGCACTGAGACTGACTGACGCACCACAAACAAACCAGTCTAGCATTGAGACTGACTGACCCACCACAAACAAACCAGTCTAGCATTGAGACTGACTGACCCACCACAAACAAACCAGTCTAGCATTGAGACTGACTGACCCACCACAAACAAACCAGTCTAGCATTGAGACTGACTGACCCACCACAAACAATCCAGTCTAGCATTGCGACTGGCTGACCCACCACAAACAAACCAGTCTAGCATTGAGACTGGCTGACCCACCACAAACAAACCAGTCTAGCATTGAGACTGGCTGACCCACCACAAACAAACCAGTCTACTTATAGGGATACTGAAATCTGGCCCTGGAGGCCAGTAGTACTGCTGGTTTTCATTCCTTCCCTCTAATCAGGACTGATTTAATCCTGGGTGAGTTTAATATCTGGCTAATCAGTGGTATTAATCGATCACTTAACTATCAGTTGAGAAGAAAACCAACAGTACTACTGGCCTTGGGGGCCAGATTTATACCTTCACTAAGTGAAATTTGAGATGCATATTCCAGAATGCAACAACATCAATTCCACAAACACAACTGTTTAACACATGACCAGACTCAAACTTCTCTGCCTCCATCTTAATCAGCTGTAACTAACAAGCTGATTACTCTGAGGTAATTTGGGAAAACAGACGTTTGCTTGTTTTTAAGCTTGGCAAGCATTTTTGTTTACGAGTAAATACACCTGCCTACCTTTAAATAGGGCGAACACCTGTCGTCTCAGTTCTATTGAGCAGATGATTTGTTTATCCCGAAAAATTGTGTTGACAGGTACAGCCTACAGGTGCCTATGATTGGGGGTTTTGGAAACAACACTTCACTGTATTATGGGGTGCGTGTGCATGTAGGAGAGAACAGTTTAAATTGCACTTCACTGTATGATCGGGTGCGTGTGCATGCAGGAGAGACATTTAAATGGACTGACTAATTATCGCAATTTAATTGCACATAGGTAAGTAATATTTCAGTGAACATTTTCCTGAATATTGGGGGAAACCCCCCCCCCCCCCCCCCCAAAGTAATTATTGAAGGCCCCCCTCACTTCAGCAATTGTGTGTGTGCATGCTTCACTGTGTGTACATATGTATATAAATATTTATTTCCCATGATGAGCATAAGCTCAAATACATTTGAGGACTGGTTATTGTTTGTATTGACAGAATCCGCTTCGTTTGCATTAGTATACGTTCTGGAAGTGTCATTTTGAGACCCTTTTAGCTGCGCTATAGAAGTGAATGGAGAGCGACAATTTAAATACCCTATTCTGGATTATCAGCCCCGGGGAGCACAGAGCAACTAACGAACATATTTCGCCACCATTTGGACTCATATCATGGCCAGGTAACTACACAACCCAAAGTTCTACCAAAGTTCAGTTGTGCTTTAACCTGAATCACTGCTGTATGAATGGATACCACGTTAACGAACGAAAGCGTGAACGTAATATAATTTAATGCAAACTAGGCCACAAGGTTTCTGTCGCTTATGGTTTTGGCCGTCTCAGCACACCGCTCTCCTGTAGAATAGACCGTACTCATTCGTACTCAGACTCACGCTCCGCTGTGAACGTGCTCTTTCTGAAGCTCTACGCATCTTCCAGAGTCAGCAGTCTGGGATTTATACATTTTTGAAGCAGTGCGGGGGGGCACAGAATTTTTCATTCTGTGTCATTTCAGGGAATTCCGATGCGTATCATAGGCGTGTGGGCTGGCTGGCGATTTTCTCTTCCTGGAAGAAGGACTGCATGAATTTAGGATGTTACTTCACCCCTGCTGCAGTCAAAAAGTAGCTACTGGCAGGTACGAGAGAGAGAGAGCTCAGAAGGGAACGCGACTCGAAGCGCAGAATCGTGCTACAAGTCATCCCTGGCCTAAAATTAAACGTCACCCAAATACCATTGCAGCTGTCCCACAGTGTACGTTTTTGAGCAAACGCTTACAGAAACGAGGCCTGTTTAGTTATCATTATTCATTAGGTTTCTCGATCGCTCGGCACAGTGTGAATAAAAACGAGAAGAAATAATCAATCGCAACAAGCGACTGAAGCCGTAAATGGGCCATTCTACAGAAGTCAAAATTGCAGTCCCTCTCTGATCAAAGTAAGAAATTGACCAATACAATCTTTCAATGCTATATAATTAATTAGATCATGTTATGTTTTATTATAATTCAAGATATAAATTGCAGTAACAATAGGTAAATTTATCCAAAATCAACACTTATACTCTTGGAGTATAAATTCCTCTTGGGAGATGGCTGTCCCCACCATCAACCCTTGAACTGGTGCATTAAAAAATAATACCCAAAAGATTTTTGCCAATTTCTTGACTTGTCTCATTCAATAAAGCATGTACATTTTTAATCAAATATAAGTTGAAATAATGCAATCTATTTAGTAATAAATTTTATAATTCAAAAAACCTATCGAAGATTTTTTTACATCACAACCGAAACATACACTGTTTGAGTGCAGTGAACCTGCTTGTAGCCACACCCCCCTTTTTTAAACCAGGTAATTAGACTGCCTTCATATGAATCAAGGCCACATGGTGAGTAGCTAGGTTTTAGTCTTTTGATATAATTGTCCTTCAAAGTCAGAAAATTAGTCTGTGGTTTTAAGAGACGTCACACCTAAACACCCAAGTTTTCATATTAGAGAAAAAAAGTTGATTTCATAACTGTAGATTTGATCAAAAGGAAGGTGCATCTGCACAGAGAAGTGGTTGCTAACCATGATGTGCTTGCTAAATGTTTTGTTTTGTGGCCAAAATGAGCCAAAATTGTCACAACCGAAACAGTCACTACTGAAACAAATGGTATTGTTTTGGTTGTGACAGGCCTGTACAAACCTCAATTCCAAAAAAGTTGGGACAGTGTGTAAATAAAAACAGAAAGCAATGATTTGCAAGTACTTTTTGGCCTGTTTCAATTGAAAACAATACAAAGACAAGATATTTAATGTTTTAACTAATCAACTTCATTGTTTTTTGTAAATAAACGCTCGTTCTACATTTGATGCCTGAAACACGTCCCAAAAAAGTTGGGACAGGGGCATGTTTACCACTGTTACATCACCTTTCCTTTTAACAACACTCAATAATCTTTTGGGAACTAAAACTACACTAATTGTTGTAGTTTTGAAAGTGGAATTTTTCCCCATTCTTGCTTGATATGAGACTTCAGCTGCTCAACAGTCAGGGGGCCTCCGTTGTCGTATTTTGCGCTTCATAATGCGCCACACGTTTTCAATGGGAGACAGGTCTGGACTGCAGGCTGGCCTGTGAGGGGTTCTGAGGCGGAGAATCAGATGTGACAGGAGCGGGGATCATAACAAGTTACTCACAGAAGTGAGAACCGATAATAGGGGCCGCGAACGGAGGGAAAAACTAAAGTAGTGGGAATAAAACCTCCCGGCGTAGAGCCAAACCAAAAACAAACCCCAAAAGAGGGTGAGACTCGAAGACATGAGTAATAAATAAGGAGAGAGACCCCACACTCTCAGAGGAGAGTGAAACAACTGAGGTGCAAAAAAAGAAACAGAAGGACAAGAAAATAGAACCGGTTACCTCTAGGTTCGAATAAGATAACAAACAGAGCAAAGAGATATCAGAGAGATAAGAAAAGAGAAATGGGCAAGAAAAGGAAGGTGAGAAAGAAAAGGAATAACTAAAGATCCTAAGATCTATTCCTAGCTCTAACCAATGTTCCTGCTTTGCTTCATTTGAAACAACAAGGAAAGCAGTTACCGAAGATCCTATTTCGCTTTGTGTACAAGCGAAATGTTATAACAAAGCACCGGAAAAGGAAAGAGACGAGCTTATATCCGGAGAAATCATAACAAACAGGTGAGCGAACTGAGACAAGGATCGGAGATAAAACACGGAAGGGGCCGTCCCGGAGCCGTGAGAATTCCTATGCGGAGAACAGGGGCGGCAACCAGGGAAACCGTGACACGGCCAGTCTTGCTGAAATAAACAGGGATGTCCCTGAAAAAGACCTCCTAGACCCCCATACCATGACAGACGCTGTCTTTTGAACTTTGTGTTGGTAACAATCGGGATGGTCCTTTTCCTCTTTGGCCGGGAGAACACGACGTCCATTATTTCCAAAAACAATTTGAAAGGTGGACTCGTCAGACCACAGCACACGTTTCCACTTTGTGTCAGTTCATCTCAGATGAGCTCGAGCCGGCGTTTCTGGATGTTGTTGATTTATGGACTCGCAGTCGAGTCTAAACTTGCATTTGTAGATGCAGCGATAAACTGTGTTTACTGACAACGGTTTTCCGAAGTATTCCAGAGCCCATGTGGTTATATTCATTACAGAAGCATGTCGGTTTTTAATGCAGTGCCATCTTGGCCTTGCCCTTTGCTCACAGAGATTTCTCCAGATTCTCTGACTCTTTTACTAATATTATGGACTGTAGATGGTGAAATCCCTAAATTCCTTGCAATCGTGCGTTGAGAAACGTTGTTCTTAAACTGTTGGACTATTCGCTCACGCAGTTTTTCGCAAAGTGGTGAACCTCAACCCATACTTGCTCGTAAACGCCCGAGCCTTCATGGATGCTCCTTTTCTACCCAGTCATGATAGCATCACCTGTTACCTATTCACCTGTTTACCTGTGCAATGTTCCAAACAGGTGTTTTTTGAACATTCCACAACCTTCTCAGTATTTTTTTCCCCCCTGTCCCAATAAAGTTGTTAAGGTAAAACATTAAATATCTTGTACTGTTTTCAATTAAATAGAATTTACAAATCATTGCTTTCTGCTTTCATTTGCATTTTACATACTGTCCCAACCTTTTTGTAACTGAGGTTTGTAGTAAGAGATGTCACAACCGCAACAATGTGGTCACAACTGAAACACCTGCTGTTTTGTTAAAATTTTGAATCAATAAACTATCCAAGATGTTGTGCTGGTGAGGGTATGTATAATCTCATAAATAAGAATCTATCAAATTCACGTGATCAAATCTGTACATTTTACAGAGAACATTTGTCCGGAGTTTTCACAAAATTTCCTTAATTCAATGTTTTATTTGATTTAGAAATTCAGGGTAATTGATTAAAATGCAATAGCAGTCAAGATTTATTTTCAAAAATGTAATTTTCAGTAAATAACAGTGAATTAACATGATCAATTGGGTGTGTAATTTCATTTCAAAAGCAGGGTTAACATCATGTTTTGGTTGTGACATATTTAGGAGTAGTCAGTAAATTCATCCTTATTCTGAAAAAATGACATGAGATTGCACTGTGCATCTAGTATATTTATGCATCTCAGATAAAGTGTAACACATATATTATAAAATAACTTTGCAAAAAGAATACAAATTTACACTTTTCTCCAACCCTCAATTTGCACAACTTCTGTAGAATGGCCCAAGTAGGTTGCGGCTAACGATTCGCCCGAAAGCCAGGAGGAGGGTTCGGAAAAAGACGCCGCTGGAGATGAACTGAGTGAACTAATGCAAATCCTGCAAAGATCGCTGGTCACAGATAGGCCTTTGAGCAAAACAATATAGTATCACACACAGATCACCGGTCATCGTTTTGAGAAAAATTATGTCCCGCTCTGCTGTACTGTGAACTTTAAAGTAATGTAGTGCCTCCTTCAGGCTCTGAAATGTCTGTGTGCTTTTGAGGAGTATAATCCTCTGAAATGTCAGTGTGCTTTTGAGGAGTGTAATCTTCTGAAATGTCAGTGTGCTTTTGAGGAGTGTAATCCTCTGAAATGTCAGTGTGCTTTTGAGGAGTGTAATCCTCTGAAATGTCAGTGTGCTTTTGAGGAGTGTAATCCTCTGAAATGTCAGTGTGCTTTTGAGGAGTGTAATCCTCTGAAATGTCAGTGTGTTTTTGTGGAGTGTAATCTGAAATGTCAGTGTGCTTTTGAGGAGTGTAATCCTCTGAAATGTCAGTGTTTTTGAGGAGTGTAATCCTCTGAAATGTCAGTGTGCTTTTCAGGCGTGTAATCCTCTGAAATGGCAGTGTGCTTTTGAGGAGTGTAATCATCTGAAATGTCAGTGTTTTTGAGGAGTGTAATCATCTGAAATGTCAGTGTGTTTTTGAGGAGTGTAATCTGAAATGTCAGTGTGATTTTTAGGAGTGTAATCCTCTGAAATGTCAGTGTAATCTTTAGCCGGTGCCCTAATGGGGACTTCGTAACACGTGGGAGTCAGGAGAGCTGTGGTGAGGAGTGTGGGCAGTAATAGTGACAGCGCAGCATGGTTCCATTCGTTGGCAGGTTGGACACTGCCAATGTACCCTTGAGTACGGCTTAACCTGAATTGTTTATTATTCTATCCACTTTATTACTGTACCCTGTTCATTACTGTATCCCGTTCATTACAGTTTTTTACAATCACTTTGGCACTAATTTCAGAACCTGGTGGTCATTTTTCAAAATTGTAGACACAAAACTCAAAACAGATAATCAAGATTTTTCAAAACTCTAAACACCTTTTTCAATTGCATGAACTGTAGCAACATTCCATGTTTAGATCATGAATGTTTTAGGATAAAGAAATCTATTGACACCAATTACTTTGGAACATGAACCAATTTTACTACATTATCTTTGAAATATGTCATCATCATCCTTTATCAGATACTGTTCCTATGGTCCCACTGTTCCAGACAATGTTATCAGATTTGACTATGTATATAGGCCATTTCCTTGGCTTTTCCAATAATACCGTTATGATAATTTGTTTCACATTGTGCTAAGAGTATAAAAGGGTCTGTATGCACCTGCAACGACATAGCAAAAACAAGGAGCAGGCAGCTGATACACGTCAGAATACAGCTCAAGCAGTGAGAGGAGGATGAAGAGGAGGATGAGGAAGAGGTGGTCAAGGGAATGGCAGAGGATAAGTACCCCTTCATAGAGGTGGGCGTAGACCTTGTCTTAGAGGAGGGCTTAGGCCTCATAAGAGAGGTGACCATGGGCCTTGTTTGAGAGGTGGGGGGGCGTGGGGGGTACGTGGTAGAGGACAAGGCCACGGACTAAGACAGTGATGGCAACAGCAGTGTCCAAAGAAATCAGAACAATAGTTGTGGACCTTGTCATAAATCGTGGCATGACAATGACAACAGCTACAATGATGCAGACAAACCTCAGGAGATCAACCATGCCCTCAATCATCAGAACTTTCCGCCATGAGAACCGGTAGGTTTTCACATTGCACTATGCATTACTCTCAATTGTCAAATTACTGTATAATGCATGCCACTGCATACCACACAGTAGGTGTTGTGACTGAATGTATTCTTTGTTTTCCCTGACAGAATTGATGTACGCCTGACCAAAATTCAGCGGCACATCATTGACAATGATGACATGTTCAACAATAGTTGCAAGTCTGCTATTGCATGCATTCTGAAAAGGCACCAGGTGTCTCTAAAAGAGATGAAAGTAATGCAGATAGAGTGAAGCAACTGCATACTAAGTATGTTCAGTGTCAAGATTCCTGTTGTCAAAGAGTTTGATCTACATTATTCTGTTGGGTAATTTTCTTTCAATTTCTTTTTAGAGGTTGATGGAGCTGGATGCTGCAGAGAACCACCACAAATTCCTCTTTGTGGAGGAGGCAGGCTTTAACCTAGCCAGAGGTCGGAACTGTCATTATTGTATTTTTTGTTTTCCACTGCAGTTGAGGAAGTTTTTTCCACTGTGTAGCTATAATTACTGTATTTATTTGTTGTTATGATTCAAAGAAACCTATGTTGTAATTGTATTTTTAAAAATAAATTCTGATTTTGTTCAATTATTCCACTCTGTTCTACTGTCTCTACTATTCCTTTATTTAGAACCACAAAAAGAACCATATTGAAACATGTATCAAGTATTTTTTACTGCAATATTAAAGGATTGTAAAAACAACTAAACAGTGAAGCTATCGGTATCTTGTGTTCGGGTGATCTAAGCTAATGTTTCTTTCGTATTTCATGATAGATTAGTTATTTGAACCAATGATTCTGAAGTGCAAGATTACTTCACAGATATGAATGCACAATGCAAGGTTTTGAACATGGGCTGTGTTACAAGTGCTAACTGTTTAGAGTTTTGTGTCTAAGGTTTTGAAAATTGAGCACAAACTTGTGAGATTAGCGCCAAAGTGATTGTAAAAAACTGTAATGTGTCCGTTTATTACTATGAACAGTAAATGACAGAACCCCCACTTATTACTGTATCCCATTCATTAATATAAACAGGATGCAGTGTATAACAAAACCCCTTTTATCAGTGTATCCCGTTCATTACTGTGTCCGTTTATTACTGTGTCCCATTCATTAATATAAACTGGATACAGTATATAACAGAACCCCGTTTATTAGTGTATCCCGTTCATTAATGTGTCCGTTTATTACTATGAACAGTAAATGACAGAACCCCCACTTATTACTGTATCCCGTTCATTAATATAAACTGGATACAGTATATAACAGAACCCCGTTTATTACTGTATCCCGGTCATTAATATAAACTGGATACATTATATAACAGAACCCCGTTTATTACTGTGTCCATTTATTACTGTATCCCGTTCATTAATATAAACAGGAAACAGTAAATAACAGAACCCATGCTTATTACTGTATCCCGCTCATTAATATAAACAGGATACAGTAAATAACAGAACCCCATTTATTACTGTATCTTGTTCATTTATATAAACAGGAAACAGTAAATAACAGAACCCCGTTTATTACTGTATCCTGTACATTACTGTGTCCATTTATTACTGTATCCTGTTCATTAATATAAACAGGATACAGTAAATAACAGAACCCCGTTTGTTACTGTATCCTGTTCAAATTCCATCTGTTTTTTGTTTGTTGCTTCCAGAGCACAGCAGCAGCACTGAGTGGAATAAACCCACAGATTATCTTATTTTGGCAGCACAGCAAGAGGGGCAGGATTTACCATTCATTTCCAGGCAGTGTGCAGTAGGATGCTGTAAAGCCAGCTGATGTTTGTGTTTGTTTTCAAATTCTGTAATTGGGTCAGACGTTCAGGGAGAGGGCGGGATGGGGGTGAGGGAGTGAGAGGGTGAGGGAGAGGGGGTGGGACAGACGGTCGTGGAGAGGGCGGGATGGGGGTGTGAGTTGGGAGTTTGATCATTTCTGGTGCATCTGGAGTGGCAGCGTGTTTGCTGGGAATGTTCTCGAAAAATAACGGAACCCTGCGAAAGCTGGCTATCAGGCGGCTCGTTGAAACGTTATCTGGAATGCCTGACCACACAACCACGCGACCACACAACCATTTTTACGGGAAGCACCGGCACGTTGAATGGATGTGCAGTGCAATGCTGGTATCAGAATTTCCACTCGCGTTTTGATTGGGTTGAGTTGGCCTCAGATACTCTGGTAGCATTTTCAAACCATGTGACGGTTGCCAAGTTCCCTCTGTTCTACGGTAGCTGATTATTTTGTGTTTTTCCTGTGATGTTGATAGCCATTACAAGCTGAAACACAACCCTTTGCCTGCGTACGTCTGCTCTGAACCTTCAACAAATATCTTTGGGCAGGGTGCCACGCAGTTGTGGAGGCGTAGTAATTGCATTTGCGTAGCGGCTTTAAACGGGGACATTTACATTTTACACAACAGTCACAGTACAGTTTCTGTGCATAGTAGGACTGTGCCTCTGCCTAATGGGAGGAGCCAAGCACGGGATATGAACCAGCAGTCCCAATGCCCTGAGCCAATATTCTATAGCTTTAGCTCAGCTAATTGCGATTGCATTGACAGGGAGGCCAGCGACAAATGCACACAGATACGGCAGCGATTTTACATTAGCGGCCTATTGGGCTGGCCCCCACCAGCAGATGGCGCTGCAGTGCAAAATGCACGGTAATGCATGGTAATGCATAGCCCTGATTAATCAAATAGAGATTTAATGGAAAAATCTACGTGTTCAAGTAATAATCATAATGGTGCTGTTTGGAATAATTTTCCTTGAACAATACAGCTTTGTATGTGTGTGTGTACTTCCGGAGCTGTGCCGACCGCAGCATTTCTCTCGGTCTTGCGTGTGATGGGGCCAGCAGGTTAGCTGTTGTATGAACTGCGCGAGCGCGAGCCATAAGAAAACGTCCTCCCGCACATGCTCAGTTTGAAAATTAATGTTGCTCTTGGGCTTGGGACACAAGACATTGTGCCCCACAAACAAAACAACTACTGTAGTGAAGATTTTGCCTAACAACTGGTGGCTAAAGATGTCATTTAAAAAATGTAATGCCAGCCATTGGCTGGCATAACCAGTTATTTTTGTCTCCGGAAAAAACAAACTAGCACAATCAGAGGATAGCAAGCTAGCTAGCTCACAGAATTACATTGCGAGAATGAATCGTGGATTATTTGTTGTCTGTGATTTGTTTGCTTAAATTGCCACTGCACAGATATTATGCAGCCAGTCTCTCTCTCTCTCTTTCTCTCCCTCTCTCTCCCTCCCACCCTCCCTCCCTCCTTCTCTCTCCGTCCCCTCCCCATGTTTGATTAACTAGTGTGAGGCCTTGAGCGGGACACATGAAATATGAGCATATCTGGTCCTGTTCTTGCCCCTTCGTGCGAGGCGGCGTGGTCTCACTAATTGTCTTGTCAACACGGACAAGCTCTGCTGAAACGGCGCCAGGCTCGCCGCGCACACAAAGAGGCGAGAGTCGCACGCCCAGCCGCTAATTAGAGCATTAGCGCCGGTTAATTAGAATTAGGAAAACGATAATTACCACAGGGGCTCCTCTGTGGACAGTCCCCTCTCCTGAAACTGTCAGTGTTAGGCCCCGCCCTTCCTTTGAGCGTGAA
Organism: Synaphobranchus kaupii; assembly: GCA_029718625.1. NCBI lineage: Eukaryota > Metazoa > Chordata > Actinopteri > Anguilliformes > Synaphobranchidae > Synaphobranchus > Synaphobranchus kaupii. The sequence goes on from CM056387.1 coordinate 6,455,295, forward strand.
GGAGATGTGGTGCAGAGCACTCTGTCATAGAGGAGTTATAGAGGAGTTACGACAATGTTTTAACGGGGCGGCCGTCTGCTTCGCTGGCTGACGCCGCTTATCTGCAGTCGGTGTATTCAGGACCATCACAGATATTCCCAGAGGTCACATTGTGTGAATGAACTGATGAAATATTTAACTTCTTCTAAACCTGTAGCAGCTTTGTAAACTCCCCTGGACACTCGTGAAATCACACAACCACAAAATTGCAAACGAAAGCTTGGATAAATCCGGACTTTCATTAGAAATATAGTTTCCGTGCAGTGGAAAGGATGTCCTCTGACTCACATTGTTAATGAAGTCCGCAACAGTCGCTTCCTCGCTTACTTTTGCTGAAGTTCAGGAATGTCATGGGGCCGAGCATGTCCACCCTAATTTGGAATGTCCAATTGTCTGCAACCGCAGCCACGTTCATGTGCCAACCCCACTGCCGATTCGGGAGAGCGTTGACTTCCACGGTTCTCCTCCGAAACACGTGGAGATGCCAGCTCTTTTCACACTGCAGGCTAAAGCTAAGCTCACACAAAGCGGAGCCAGATGAAGACCATATTCATATGTGGCTTTAGCATGCCGTCCATTTGGTTTAAAGAGATTGATAAAACAGTATTGTGTTTGAAACAGGGTAGGATTTGGATCCAGGGTATGGATGGATCCAATGACACTGACACAGTATTGCACTTATTTAGTAAAACAAAGAAAGAGAAAACATTGTGAAGTCATTTTTATTGAGTGATAAGAGGAGGCATTTACCGGGGGTGTTCAAGATGTGAGGAACATTGTGTGATTCGACTCCCATCTTGCCGAGGTACATACATAAAAAATATGCATTCATTCATATTGCCTTTAACATGTGTGTTAGTTATTTTGGTTTTTCCTGGAGCGCTGTAACATGGAAAGCTGGAGCGCTGTGACATGGAGAGCTGGAGCGCTGTGGTATGGAAAGCTGGAGCGCTGTGGTAGGGAAAGCTGGAGCATTGTAACATGAAAAGCTGGAGCGCTGTGATATGGAAAGCTGGAGCACTGTGACATGGAGAGCTGGAGCATTGTAACATGGAAAGCTGGAGCGCTGTGGTATGGAAAGCTGGAGCGCTGTGACATGGAAAGCTGGAGCGCTGTGCCATGGCAAGCTGGAGCGCTCTGACATGGAAAGCTGGAGCGCTGTGACATGGAAAGCTGGAGCGCTGTGCCATGGCAAGCTGGAGCGCTGTGACATGGAAAGCTGGAGCGCTGTGACATGGAAAGCTGGAGCGCTGTGACATGGAAAGCTGGAGCGCTGTGACATGGAGAGCTGAAGCACTGTGGGGGAGTTACTTTATGGCTGGGAAAGAAGAACACACAAATAAAATAAAAACAGAAGCAAAGAATATTACACTGTTGGGAGGGGAAATGCCTTGTTACAGAGCCCACTCCCATGTCTGCTCCGCCCTCATGGCGAGCAGCCAATCAGGGTTAGCTGCACCTTTGCCTGCTCCGTTAGCGCTTAGGCTCGGACCCACCCTTTTTCCTCATGATAAATATCTCAACCAGAAGCAGAGAACCTGAGTATATCATAAAAACACACATTAGGAGCTTCTGCACTCTTTGACATGCAATCCTCTGATAATATGGGAGAAGGTTTCGCAATAAAGCTAACATTTAAGGTGTAGACTATCCTGATTTATCAGGAAAGATGACATCCCTGTTCATGAAGCCCATGCAGTATGTAATGTAACCTGTCAGGTCTAAGATTTGAATCTTGAGTACTTAGAGAACAGCAGGCATCTGTGACTTGTTGTCTTATGGAGGAGGTAACCCTCGTCTGAATGTTTCATAGGTGCCAGGAGGAATGAAGTTGACTGATGAGGAAAATCAAATGATAATACCTGATGAAGACTTTTGACAAAATGATGTGTGCCCCATCAAAACTGTTTGGGAATGTTTAATACAGCGTGCAGGCGGGTTTCTCTCTTCCTTACATGGAATTTTCCCTATTCCCTTGTGAAACGGAGTGTGGCTGTTTCCTTATCTGAATACAGGATTTCGCTGCGAGGGAGCCGTTCCACAGTATTTCATTTGTTGCGGAGACTTTATATTTAGATGTTGTTATTATCGTATGTGTAGAAATCTAGGCTAGCTATAGCGAAATCCATTCTACCTTTTCATGATAGATGTCCATTACAGCTATGTACAACAGCATTGTAATTGAACATGAACCAAGAGCAGCAGGCCCCAGCAAGACAAATGGCTGTTGTGAAGACAACAGAAAAGTTAGCATTTTTCACCCATCAAATTAAAGTGAGAATTTATTTGAACCTGGAATTAATGCCTGTTTGCTTTATACCGAAGGGTATTTTATCTTGCACCGAAATGGAACAGTTATGTTGTGTTACGTATAGACCTATCACAAATAACATTTCTACTGATGGTGTTGTTGTGGAGATTACTTTGCAGGGACTACATTAGGTATTTTCAATAAAAATGCGATGAGGAAAACAAGACGAATAAAGCAGGAGGACAAACGATGAGCTTTGATTAACATTTTTAATCTCGCCGTGTGATGAGCAATATTCAGCAGCTACAAAGGTCTTAATCAAGGAGCACTGCAGCACGCTTCCTTCAAATGTTCTCTTGTTCCTCCTAACTGTTCATGTTTTATGAAATACACCACCAACAAAACAGCTGATTACTTTGCACACTTTACAGTGAGCAGTAATGAGAAGTGCAGTTAAAAGTGCAGTTAGACATCAAACCTGGCATTGCCGTCATCTCGCGAACATGCGGGGGGATTTTAATTGGACTTTGTGGCGAGCTCCTTCGCTCTTTCTAATGTTTCGGAGTGCCTTTCCAAAACTTTGTGGGTTTTTTAAAATTGCTAATGGCAGCACTGGGACCATCAGTAGGAGCCATCTCAGCAATACCTGGGCCCTTACATCTCTGCACCTCCTTGCCTTAACATCAACAAAGACTTATTTTCAGAAATGCTAGATTTGGCTTTTTCACTCTCCTTTGCCTTCCATTCTCGATCCCATCTGCCCTTCCTTCAATAGTCCTCCAGCTTTTTAAATCACTTTTTTAACTTTTCTCTAAACTTTATGCTTCTTTCAGTGCTGCTCGACGTATTTCACTGAACGAGTAAGGCCTCTGTGCCTTACAAAGTTGGCAAGCCGAGCATAAATTACCCACAACCCATCAGAACTGTAAACTACACATGCTCTCAGGCTTACTAGTTCCAGTCCTCCTAGTCATGATCAAAGAGCCAGGTTAAAAAAAAATGCAAGAAGGCTATATTAAGCCACAAAAAAATATTTAATTCAATCATACATCTCTTGTTCTCCATTAGAAAGAATTATAAACATCATGATCCCACAATTTGCTCTTTTATTTTTTTCACTAAACTCAAATTATAGCGCATTTTTAAATTTAGCTCTTAGCGGATGTAGCCTCCGCAACAGAAATATGATATTGAATTTTAGCCTTGAAAGTATAAATGCGGAGCATCTGAGCTCGTTATAAATTATAACTTATCAAACCTTGTGCAAAAAGTGATCACTTGGGTAATTTTACTATTGGAATGCTGATTATGCATGATTTTACAATTGGAATGCTGTCTATGTGAAGATCAACTTGATAAAAGGTTTTCCAAATAAAAACCAGTACCGCTCAAGGTCCAGACAGGTTTCATGATATATTGGGTTTTCATTAAAAAAAAAATTATTTTTTCTTTTACCACAACGGCCCTTTAATTATTTTTTGATCGTAATTTATGCAACAGTGAAAAGCATCACAAGCAAAGTAAGCTTCAGACTAATTAGGCACAATTGCACACAATTCCAAGAAACAGTTTTTACAAATAAAGACCAGTTCCTCTCAAAGACCACACATTCCAAGACGTCATTTAGAGGTACACATTTTGGTGGAATGATACAGCTCTGGGATTGGCTGTTGCTCGCTCATGTTGTTCAGTGCTAATCCCTACTCCTCCCTGTTCCGCTCTTTCCCGCTGCAGTTCCCTCCCCTCCAAAATTCTCACCGCTGTTTAATCACAATGTTTATGCAAATTAACAATCATCCACCATAAACAACCAAGACATTATCATATCTCCTGGAGATGAGACGGTAACACAACTGGCAAACTCATTTGATGGTCTGCATTTATTTGCTGTCTGTCTGTCCAGTCCAGATGCTCTGTCTGGTGTTCGGAGCCAGCTGGACAGATGAGCGCCTCTTCAAAAAGACAGTCCCTTTGATCTACACATGTTCCAGTGTGTGTGTGTGTGTGTGTGTGTGTGTGTGTGTGTGTGTGTGTGTGCGTGTGTGTGTGTGTGTGTGTGCGTGCGTGCGTTTGTCTAGCTTGTGAGCATATGTTTGGAGTGGGTGCTGCACCATAGAAGCACATACTGTATATACCTAAAGCTAAAGGGTTAGTCTAAAATCGGCCAATGTTTATGCCATTGCAAATACTTGTTGCTGTGCTTACAGAGTCATCTGTTGGAATAGTATGTTTGTACATTGGGGAAAAAAAGCTTTTGCTATTTACTGAGGAAATTGTATGCGGTCTTTTAAAGAGCAGGAGACTTCAATGGTGAAATGAGAAAATCACTGGGATTGCTATCGATTAAAAATGACACAACTTTAAAAGAAAAGCGGAACCTTGATTAAAGCAAAAAACAAAGTTGAACTGGATTTGACTGGTTATAATTTTTAGGATACAGCACACATACTGTACCTGTGTGTGTTTGCATGTTCTGGGAAGGCCTCTGTATACACATATTTGTCTCATTTGATCAAAGTTTGGTCTGTGAGTGGGAGAGCTGGAACCCACGCAATTCTTTTTTTTGAGCTGACCAAGGACGATAACTACAAAGGATTCTATGGAAATCTTTGGTCCCACAAGGCCGAGGCTCTAGAATGTTCTTTTACACTGTCTATACAGGCAAGCGCCGTGACATACGTCAACTTGAACAAGACCTTGGGGTAAATGCTCACAGTGATGTGATGTACTCTGTGTGATGTGGTGTACTCTGTGATGTGGTGTAATCTTATGTGATGTACTCTGATGTTATGTGTTGCACTCTGTGTGATGTGGTGTACTCTGTGATGTGGTGTACTCTGATGTGGTGTACTCTGTGATGTGCGCTATGTCATGTGTTGCACTCTGGGTGATGTGGTGTGCGTTATGTGATGTGGTGCACTCTGGGTGATGTGTTGTACTCTGTGTGATGTAGTGTACTCTTGTGTGATGTGGTGCTCTCTGGGTGATGTGGTGTACTCTGTGTGATGTAGTGTACTCTTGTGTGATTTGGTGTACTCTGTGTGATGTGGTGTACCCTTGTGTGATGCCTCTGTGCTGAGTGCTGTTATTCATAGTTGTTCTGCTTTGCCCTATCAATACCTAGCCTTCACAGTATCAGTGGTGTGAAATTATGTCTGCATTCATCTTCTCAAGAGCTGCCGTCCTTTTGTACCGAGTGAGGGAGGGGGAGAGAGAATGAGGAAGAGGGGGAGAGAGGGATGGGGAGAGAGAGAGAAGGAGAAAAGCTTGTAGACAGCTCTAATGGTCTCATAATGCCCTGCCGCGTGTTCTCAATGAACACCACATTCTCAATGATGTGCTCGTATTCTACTTATTCTCAATAATGTGCTCGTACGCTGCGTGTTCTCAATGATGTGCTCATATTCTGTGTGTTCTCAATGACATGCTCATACACCGTGTGTTCTCAGTGATGTGCTCATACACCGTGTGTTCTGAATGACGTGCTCATACACCATGTGTTCTGAATGACATGCTTGTACACCGTGTGTTCTCAGTGACGTGCTCATACACCATGTGTTCTGAATGACGTGCTTGTACACCGTGTGTTCTGAATGACGTGCTCATAGACCGTGTGTTCTGAATGACGTGCTCATACACCATGTGTTCTGAATGACGTGCTCATAGACCGTGTGTTCTGAATGACGTGCTCATACACCGTGTGTTCTCAGTGACGTGCTCATACACCGTGTGTTCTCAGTGACGTGCTCATACACCATGTGTTCTCAGTGATGTGCTCATACACCATGTGTTCTGAATGATGTGCTCATACACCGTGTGTTCTCAGTGATGTGCTCATACACCATGTGTTCTGAATGACGTGCTCATACACCGTGTGTTCTCAGTGATGTGCTCATACACCATGTGTTCTGAATGACATGCTCATACACCATGTGTTCTGAATGACGTGCTTGTACACCGTGTGTTCTGAATGACGTGCTCATACACCGTGTGTTCTCAGTGATGTGCTCATACACCGTGTGTTCTCAGTGACGTGCTCATACACCATGTGTTCTCAGTGATGTGCTCATACACCATGTGTTCTGAATGATGTGCTCATACACCGTGTGTTCTCAGTGATGTGCTCATACACCGTGTGTTCTCAGTGATGTGCTCATACACCGTGTGTTCTCAGTGACGTGCTCATACACCATGTGTTCTCAGTGACGTGCTCATACACCATGTGTTCTCAGTGATGTGCTCATACACCATGTGTTCTGAATGACGTGCTCATACACCGTGTGTTCTGAATGACGTGCTTGTACACCGCATACTCAATGACGCGCTCATATGGCGTTTGTTCTCGTGCAAAACAGTGTTTGGGCAGCCAAATCTTTTGTTCCCGAGAGGCAATGTAATCAAAGTGACCGCATTTTAAACCACGGTATGGATGACTAGCACTCATCCCGCCATCAACTCGAGTCTCGACCCGTTTACTCTGACCATTACTCACTGCCTCTCTCAGACGGGAGGAGCTTTCTGTCCGGGCCAAGGTGATGCACTGCATTTATGAAACCAGGCCGGCCAAGACTGCAAGTGTGAAATTCTCTCTGGACCGGCTTTTACGCTTCAGTACTCAAACACTTTGGTACTCAGCAGTATACACTCTTTATGCATTTATAAAGGCGGTGGGCCGACAGTGATGGTGAGAGTTCTTCAATTTTTCAGACTTTTTATTTAGAGACCAGCCCAGGAGGGACGCCCTCTTGTCGGTATTCTAAGACAAGTTATTTGAGTCAGGCCTTGCGCTATTTGCCGGCGAGCAGTGACATTTATCTTTCAGGCTGCACTCCTAACCGCTTTGACTCGAGAGCTGTGTAACATGCCCTTGGGAATTTATGAATTCTTGTCCTCGCTCTCAGTTGTTTTTTTTTATTTTCATGATTTAAAAAAAAAAGAAATGGCCCATTGCAGTTTTTCCTTCAGCTCCCGTCAAGGGATTGGGTGGTAAACATGGCCTCTCCGGTTCATGCGCGGGCTACGCAAAAGAGCCTAGAGATAAATCTACAACAGCAAGGCTGCCCCGACATTAATCCACAGTGCCCGGATCTGGTTCCGACACCCGTTCATTGTTGTGGCACTTGCTGTTAGGATTTTTTCCGGAAGCTTAATGTGTGTTGACGCTAGGCATCCATCACCCCCCCGTGCCTGGGGTATTGCTGTGTCAACAAAGCACCATCTCTTGTTGCCAGTTTCCCGCCGTTTCGTTGGCCTGAGAGATGGGCGAGCGGGTTTCCAAGGCCTTGGCTTCCGAAACCAGGCCGTGGGCCATGCTTTTGTTAATGCACTCTTTACGTAACGTATCCCTTGTGCCATCCATATACCATTTAAAAAAAAAACAACTGTTAAAGTACTGTTCTTGTGCTTTCATTAATTCATAAACAAACCATATGTGTGCGAGCTTTCCCTATGAACTCATTTGACAGTATCAGTATTAGTGCCCGTGGGACGGGGCAGCCTCTCTCCAAATCACATAACACAGCCCATATTTCCAAACAGGCACCAAATCAAACACAGAGAAGGTTTTGCTGTTTTCCTGATTAACGGAGCCATTGAATGCTTCTCCAGACGCGAGGATCACAAATGAGCATACTTAGCCATGTAGTTAGACGGGAACGGAGATTGTGAGATTGCTACAGTCTCCAAAGTCAAGCTCAGTCATTTCTGTTATGAAACACCAGCTAAATGCACGTTGTAAGTTCTGTTCATGACATTCTGCAACACAAGGTACTTACTCAGTAACTGGGTAAGTAACTAGCCCACGCTTACCTGATTAAACACAGGTGGTAAATGGCACGCTTACCTGAAATGATTTCTGGGAAGTGGTTTCTTGCAATCCTGTAATCTGAGGACATCAGAAAGTACTCAATATATGTTAGCTCTTTAGCAATATATTACTTCATATCACATAGGCCTTCCTGCATTTATTTTGCGTACACAATTCAATGCAATATAAAAACAGTGCCACATGCAGTAGAAACTCTGTGACCTAGTAAGACCAGATTTATGGCAAAAAACACCTGTTTAGCAGTAAGCTTGCCAGCTAGCTTGTGCTACATTAACAAATTGAGGTAATGATCCATTTAACTCTGAAGATTAGAAAACTGTAGATTTTAATGCATTGTGATGTCTAGCCTTCTTCGACTATTGCCATTGGGTGCACTTATTTACAGCAGTCCCTTTCTCTTGTCTCTGTATTGCTCTGTCAGTGCTGTCTATGGTTCAGTATCATGTTTATCTTATTACTTACTTATGTATTACTTATAATCAAAGCATGTAATTAAGCTTATGATATCCTGCCTATGTTAGTGATGGAAGAGGCTTATTCCAGTAAATTTGTTCTGAAGCACACCTATTACACATATCTGTACAGCGAGTGCACAGGGTCAATACCAGTCAAAGACGCTGCAATTATGTAATCAAAAAGCAGTTGCAACTTTCATTATCTGTCTGGCTATTTCCTTGATATTACAGATTCTAGACTCACTTTATTTAACATGTCCAAAAATGTTGTTCAAGCCCAGTTATAGAGCTAAATTCAAAACTTTACGGGAAACTGCTATGTCGTCATACAGATTTGTGTGAGCGCTGGGTATCCAAGTTTAACTGTGCTGTTGGTCGTAATGAGCTTCCAGTCTATATGCTATGCATGTCCAACCCTTAGCTTAGCAGATTGTGAACCAACAATGGAGACTTCTGGAAGGAAAAGGTGATCCTCACACAGTCAGTTGGTCATGAGCTTCCAGTCTAAGTTTAACTGTGCTGTTGGTCGTAATGAGCATTCAGTCTAGGTTTAACTTTGCTGTTGGTCATAATGAGCTTCCAGTCTAACTTGAACTTTGCTGTTTTGTCATGAGCCTCCAGTCTAAGTTTAACTGTGCTGCTGGTCATGAGCTTCTGTTGGTCATAATGAGTTTAAGGTTATGAGCAGCCTGGTTAGGCTCATATTACAGTAAGTTCATGAGCAGCCTGGTCAGGCTCATAGTGCTGTAAGGTTACGACCAGCCTGGTCAGACTCACAGTTGTGTAAGGTTATGAGCAGCCTGGTCAGGCTCATAGTACAGTAAGGTTATAAGCAACCTGGTCAGGCTCATAGTGCTGTAAGGTTATGAGCAGCCTGGCCAGGCTCATAGTACTGTAAGGTAGGGCTGGGCGATATACAGCATCAATAATTACCGAATGCAATAATGGCCGTCGCCACCGTGTGGTATTGCCTTTCTTTTCGTCTTTTTTTCTTGTAGTATACCCGATATATGGCAGTAAACACCCAAACTCAAAGGCCACATGAAATGCTTCCGGAAAAAAACATCACCGCTGATATTTATTAAGTGTTGATAAAACAGCCAATCAGCAGCAAGGTCCTGCAGTTTACACATGAGCATGTGATGTGTTTTTGTCAATCGCCTTTCTGCTGATTGTCCATCTTATCAACACCCAGTAGACAGTGATGACATTTTTTTCCGGAAGAATTTCACTTGGGCTTTTGAAGTTTAGATTACTGCCGCATCAGGTATAATTAGAGAAAAAAAGACAAAAAGAAAGGCAATACCGCGCATGGTGGTAACGGCCGTTATTGCAATCGGCAATTATCGTTGCGATATACTGTATCTCCCAGCCCTAGTTATGAGCAGCCTGGTCAGGCTCATAGTACTGTAAGGTTACGAGCAACCTGGTCAGGCTCATAGTGCTGTAAGGTTATGAGCAGCCTGGTCAGGATCATAGTGTTAGGTTATGAGTAGCCTGGTTAGGCTCATTATGCTGTAAGGTTATGAGCAGCCTGATTAGGCTCATAGTGCTGTAAGGTTATGAGCAGCCTGATTAGGCTCATAGTGCTGTAAGGTTATGAACAGCCTGATTAAGATCCTAGTGCTGTAAGGTTATGAGCAGCCTGATTAGGCTCATAGTGTAAGGTTATGAGCAGCCTGATTAGGCTCATAGTGCTGTAAGGTTATGAGCAGCCTGATTAAGCTCATAGTGCTGTAAGGTTATGAGCAGCCTGATTAGGCTCATAGTGTAAGGTTATGAGCAGCCTGATTAGGCTCATAGTGCTGTAAGGTTATGAGCAGCCTGATTAGGCTCATAGTGCTGTAAGGTTATGAGCAGCCTGATTAGGCTCATAGTGCTGTAAGGTTATGAGCAGCCTGATTAGGCTCATAGTGCTGTAAGGTTATGCGCAGCCTGATTAAGCTCATAGTGCTGTAAGGCTGTGAGCAGCCTGATTAGGCTCATAGTGTAAGGTTATGAGCAGCCTTATTAGGCTCATAGTGCTGTAAGGTTATGAGCAGCCTGATTAGGCTCATAGTGCTGTAAGGTACTACATCCATCTTGTTGGTGCCCCCTTGTCCTCTTTTCTGACTTCCTTGCATGCTTGTGCTCTGCAGTCTGTCATGCTTGGGTAGAGGGCAGGGCTCACTGAATGTGCAATTTCCAGATTAGATGCAGCGTTGCACTTCATGTGAATTTCAAATTGACCAAAATTGCTTCTTGAAGGAAATAAATTCAAAACCTGTTTGGCTGACGTTTTGGAACTTTAATCAAATCACAGCAGTTTCTGTTGTACATTTAGAAGAGTATCACTCCAGAAAATCCCCTCTGGTCTGCTGTATGAGTTGTCTTTTAGTCTAATAATTCTACATCTCTGTGCTGTGTAGGAATTGGCTATGCATGTCTGAACTTTAGCATAGCAGGTTGTGAACCAGCAATGGAGACTTCTGGCAGGAAAAGCTGATCCTCACACCATCTCTGGGGGAATACAGGCAGTGTTAGCTGCTGTTCCCTTGCTCCATCGAGCCCTCGTCTTTCTGCCTGAAGCACAAAGCAAATCCTGTCCCTCCAAATCACCTGTTTATCTGCCTGAGTTGACTTAAAATTCCCTGACTGGAAGATATTAATAACGTTCTTTTTGACTTGCACGCTATGAATCTGAACACTCAAATGTACATCACTGACATACTTGTACCTGTAGTTCTGCTGCTCGCTGTTATGATGACTACAATTGAGGGTTTATAAAGACAGCTGTTCTGGTTCTTTATCATTTATAGATGCTGTGGTGCCAGGAAGGGAGTTGGGGTGCCGCCCTCTGCTGGACGGCACCGCCATTGCACTCAGGCAGGGGAACCAGCTGTGGCTCATCTCGTGTAGGCCAGGTGCTAGGCGTTGGGCCTTAATTATTCATATTTAAAAAGGGCTGGGTTCCCCAGACCAAGAGAGACTTTTGATTTGAACTTTGAAGAGAGGTTTTGTGTAATGGGGACGTGACGTGTGAGGTTCGAGGAACCAAACGCAGCAAGGGGATTCTAAAAGCTCCGAAAGAGCCACTAAGACGGGAAACCCCGTAATTAAGGAAAGGAAAAGGAAGCGTGCGTGAACGAATGCCTAGGCGGTAAAATAACAAAGGGACAGAAATTAAAGCGGATAAAAGGGAGGAAACAATACATGAAAATAACTCCCTCGCTCTAAACGGAGCGAACTGCTCGCTACAAGGCGGAAATAAAGCAGTCTCCGAGTCCTTACATATACCGGCACCAGAGCAACATGCAACACATGAAAAAACTGAATAAACGCCCTGACTCTCAATAAGGGGGAAACGTAGTCCACGAGAAGGAGTGACAAAATAGGGAACTAACGTACCGAAGCTACTAACCAGCTCACTGTCACACGCAAATGAGTAGAAGCACGAACGCCAGGTTTCTCAGTAAGAAAAAAACAAAAAAAAGGCGAATAGAACAAAGAACTGCTGTCCTGTACTTCTACGAGCTAAGTAACTAAGTAGAAGCATGAACGCCCGGTCTCACAGTACGGAGAAACCATCAGAAGGCGAATAGAACAGAGAACTTCTGTCCTATACTTCTATGAGCTAAGTGACTAAAGAAGAGCCAGAAAAAATAAACGCCCTGCCTCAGTAAAGAAAAGTGTAAGAACAGGCCAGTAGCACAAATGGTACAAAAAACACACACCCAACAAACACTGAGTACCCGAACAGTACAAAATAGTGCAAAACAGTGCAAAACAATACAGAAGCCCCGAACGAAGTAAGTAGCTCCTAGGTAACCACGCACAGGTGTGGATGCTGAGAGAAGCTTCGCGATAAAGACGGGGCGGAGCAAACATCCACTAAAAGGGCAGTGCCCTAGCGTGGCTACCGAGGGAAACGACCGCAAGGGAAGAAATGGTCAAAAACCATTGGACTCATTGGAAAGCTGTTGCTGAGCGTTTTTGGCCCTTTGTTTCCTTTTGGTTTTGGTGAGTGTTTTTGCTTAATAAAAAGCAACATTAACTACCCTTTAGTACCGTTTCCTGTCTGTACAGCGACCATCCCCAGCATTGTGCCACAATGCTTATATTTGACAAGGTGCCAGTTAGGTGACTGAAAGATGGAACTGTTGGTGACTTGATTAAAAAAAAATCTAGAAAATGCTAGCCAAAAATAAAAGCGTTTGAAATCACACGTGCGCGTGAATCAATACTGTTGTCCACAGAGATTGTGGACTTGGACCCACGCCCCAGAAACAGCATTAATGTTGCAGGGTCGCAGCTCTGTGTTCTTCTCCCTCCATTCCCATGTGAGGACCCATCCCCGAACTCTGAGTGTGCCGCCGCCAAGCAGCTCCTCTGAAGCTTCGGAGACCGGGGACGGATTTGAGTTTGAAGCGCGGATGACTGGAGAGATCCCGCCGATGAATTTGTTACCAAGCTGTTGAATAATCGAGTCAAATATAGCTACACCCTTCTGAAGAGGCGTCTTTCAGCTTATTCCGCTTCGCCCCGATTCCGCCGAGGTCTCGGGCGAACTATCCGGCGCTTTAAAGCAGTGGTCGCTTTCATTTTGGTTTTCTGCCGTTGTGATAATGTGAAAATGATGGCATGTGGCCGGCGGTGTTTTTCCGCTCCGCTGCCTACGTTGCGTCTCCATTTCCCTCGCAGCTCAGCGATGGAGCACAAATGAGGATGTGGGGTGGGGGGGGGGGGGGGGGGGGGGGGGGGGGGGGGGGGGGGGGGGGGGTGGGGGCGATGACACAGGGGCTTAAGTCCACCTTGTTAACAAGAACTACAGTCTGTCTCTTCTATAGAGCTGAAAACGAGGGGTGGGTGGGGTGGGGGGATACTTGAAACAGACGCTGGCTGAGAGGAGGCTCTTTCTTCAGAGGGAGCTCCGGAGTTGCTCGCCCTCTCCTGCGTGAGACGGCTCATTAATTTTCTCATTAATTCCAAACGTTGCCTCATGCAAATGAGAGCAGGGGCCTCGTCTGCTCATAAGGGAGTGGGGGCGAGGGGAGGGGGGGTAAGGTCTATAACTCGGTATTCAACCGCCAAACTCCGCGTTTAGCCACCAGCATTGTCTGAAACACCCAGCGCTGGGAAAAAGCCGGTGCTGTATTCATGATGTAATCTTTTGCAATTCCTCGCTTATTCCTGGCAGTTCTGTGTCGCTGAACTTAACCTGAAGTGACTTCCACTTAAATAAAGAAATAAGCCAGATAGAAGACTGGGTGCATCTGTGAGTGCCAGAGGAATTTAGTTAGTTGTTAAAAGTCAGCATATTTTTATTTCTGTTACATATTCCATGGGGTTGATTAATAGGTTCTGGTGAATATTACAATTATTAATATTGGGCTTCTTTTTTCATCCTAGGGGGCGATGATGTGGACACTAAAATACATGGGAAGGACAGTTGTATTTTGTTAGTTGATCAATTTCCTTGTGTCATCAATTTGTCTTATAAATTGATGTTTGCTCCATCTATGGCCGATGAAGGCCCAACGAAACGTTGTACAAATGGTTAATTAAATGAGAGCATTTAAAGTGATGTGTGGTGTTTTTTAGCCTGTTTATTTCTGTTGCAGAACGGAATAAATCTGTGTTGTGCAAATTAGAGCTGGGATGCTGAATATTGGGAATTGCAAGGTGTTTGTTGTGCTGTCCTTTGGCGGGATCTGTAGAATTCATGTGTGGGCAGCGGGAAAGTACGCAGGTGCAAGGGAAAGTGTGCAGGTGCAGCGGGGAAAGTACGCAGGTGTGACGGGAAAGTACGCAGGTGCAGCGGGGAAAGTGCGCAGGTGTGACGGGAAAGTATGTAGGAAAGTACGCAGGTGCAATGGGAAAGTACGTAGGAAAGTACGCAGGTGCAATGGGAAAGTATCCAGGTGCAGCGGTGGTGCTGGCATTTAGGACTGCATGGGAGGGTACAGGGTGAAGGGTCAGGGGTCAGACAGGGTCAGGGTCCAGACCACAGGGGAGCATACAGTACCAGACGGATCATAGGCGCGAGAAGGCAAAGTACTGACTGGGCTGTAAGGGCTGGGCGATAAACCATATCGATGATAATAAAATCTTTTTTTAAGTGTGATAACAATCGTCGCCATCCTGGGTATCGGCTTTCTTTCATATATATATATTTTTTTTAACTTTACCTAAACTTCAGAGACTGTGTGAAATGCTTCCGGGGAAAAATAAACATTACCAGTGACGTCTATTTGGTGTTGATAAGACAACCAGACAACCAATCAGCAGCAAGGTGGCACAGCTTCTATGTGATCATGTGATGTGTTTCTGTCGATCACATGGAAGCCGCAAGGCCTTGCTGCTGAGTGGATGTCTTAGCAAAACCCAATAGGCAGGAGTGTCCTCAGGACAGACCAGGTGGGATTCATGCAGGGGCCCAAAGAGGGCAGAGCTGCTTCTGGAATTTGTGCCATTTTTGGGAGTAGCTTTTCGTAGCTTTATTTTTATATAATGAGGTACAGCTGCAGACTGCTCTATCACAGCATTGATGTTGCCATAGTAATCCTCGCTGCTGCCTTCTCCTTGGGCAGTGTGTCCTCTCTCTCTGTAATGCAGAGCTGGTGTAGGTCTGAACTGTGGACCCGCCGTTATCTCTCTGTACTGCAGAGCTGGTGTAGGTCTGAACTGTGGACCCGCCGTTATCTCTCTGTACTGCAGAGCTGGTGTAGGTCTGATCTGTGGACCCGCCGTTATCTCTCTGTAATGCAGAGCTGGTGTAGGTCTGATCTGTGGACCCGCCGTTATCTCTCTGTACTGCAGAGCTGGTGTAGGTCTGAACTGTGGACCCGCCGTTATCTCTCTGTAATGCAGAGCTGGTGTAGGTCTGATCTGTGGACCCGCCGTTATCTCTCTGTACTGCAGAGCTGGTGTAGGTCTGATCTGTGGACCCGCCGTTATCTCTCTGTAATGCAGAGCTGGTGTAGGTCTGATCTGTGGACCCGCCGTTATCTCTCTGTAATGCAGAGCTGGTGTAGGTCTGATCTGTGGACCCGCCGTTATCTCTCTGTAATGCAGAGCTGGTGTAAGTCTGATCTGAGGACCCGCCGTTATCTCCCTGTAATGCAGAGTAGGTCTGATCTGTGGACCCGCCGTTATCTCCCTGTAATGCAGAGTAGGTCTGATCTGTGGACCCGCCGTTATCTCTCTGTACTGCAGAGCTGGTGTAAGTCTGATCTGAGGACCCGCCGTTATCTCCCTGTAATGCAGAGTAGGTCTGATCTGTGGACCCGCCGTTATCTCCCTGTAATGCAGAGTAGGTCTGATCTGTGGACCCGCCGTTATCTCCCTGTAATGCAGAGTAGGTCTGATCTGTGGACCCGCCGTTATCTCTCTGTAATGCAGAGCTGGTGTAAGTCTGATCTGAGGACCCGCCGTTATCTCTCTGTACTGCAGAGCTGGTGTAGGTCTGATCTGTGGACCCGCCGTTATCTCTCTGTACTGCAGAGCTGGTGTAAGTCTGAACTGTGGACCCGCCGTTATCTCTCTGTACTGCAGAGCTGGTGTAGGTCTGAACTGTGGACCCGCCGTTATCTCTCTGTACTGCAGAGCTGGTGTAAGTCTGAACTGTGGACCCGCCGTTATCTCTCTGTACTGCAGAGCTGGTGTAGGTCTGAACTGTGGACCCGCCGTTATCTCTCTGTAATGCAGAGCTGGTGTAAGTCTGATCTGAGGACCCGCCGTTATCTCCCTGTAATGCAGAGCTGGTGTAAGTCTGAACTGTGGACCCGCCGTTATCTCCCTGTAATGCAGAGTAGGTCTGATCTGTGGACCCGCCGTTATCTCTCTGTACTGCAGAGTAGGTCTGATCTGAGGACCCGCCGTTATCTCCCTGTAATGCAGAGTAGGTCTGATCTGTGGACCCGCCGTTATCTCCCTGTAATGCAGAGTAGGTCTGATCTGTGGACCCGCCGTTATCTCTCTGTACTGCAGAGCTGGTGTAGGTCTGATCTGTGGACCCGCCGTTATCTCTCTGTACTGCAGAGTAGGTCTGATCTGTGGACCCGCCGTTATCTCCCTGTAATGCAGAGTAGGTCTGAACTGTGGACCCGCCGTTATCTCCCTGTAATGCAGAGTAGGTCTGAACTGTGGACCCGCCGTTATCTCTCTGTACTGCAGAGTAGGTCTGAACTGTGGACCCGCCGTTATCTCTCTGTAATGCAGAGCTGGTGTAGGTCTGATCTGTGGACCCGCCGTTATCTCTCTGTACTGCAGAGCTGGTGTAAGTCTGAACTGTGGACCCGCCGTTATCTCTCTGTACTGCAGAGTAGGTCTGATCTGTGGACCCGCCGTTATCTCCCTGTAATGCAGAGTAGGTCTGATCTGTGGACCCGCCATTATTGAGCTCCTCCCGTACCGCTTGTCTCGTGGGGTTTTGGGGCGCGTCGGCGTGGGTCGCCTGGCTCTCACTGCCTTGGCGAGAGAGGAGCCCTTTGCGCCCCCGACGGAGCTGGACACCAGCCCAGATTGGGGCCAGACCCTGTGTCGAGTTGAATATCATCAGCAGCAGGAGTCCTGTGCACGCGGCTCATGCTGCATTGTGCTAACGGCGGCACTGCTGCGTGCTGCAGGCTAAGTGATAAATTCTGCGGTGAAGACCCGTGTCTCAGGCTAATATCAGAGTCTGTGTATTATACTTAGCCTGTTACATTTGGGATTGTAAGCAGATAAATCATTCTAAACGTTTTGTTTGCACCTCTGTTCGGTTAATAAAATATAGTTTGGTTTCCCAACACGTACAGTATCTCCATTAAAACGCAGTGTAAATACCGCTTCTGGACAACGGGGAGCTTCTGGGTCCGAAAAGGTTGAAGTAATCTACTAAACTACTGGGAACTGTGTGCAGGCACTGTCAGCTGAACATAATAAAATCTGGCTTATTGGTGCGGATTGGGCAGTGATATTAAAGATGGTTATTGGTGGGGATTGGGCTGTGATATTAAACTGGGGGTGGAGGGGGGGGGGGGGGGGGGTGTTGATGCAGAGTTGCCAGAGGGTGGAAGAAAAAGGGTGGAAGAGAAAACACAAATGAAATATGAATGAGCTGGGGAGTAAGAGTACAGAGCCTTTGTTCACCCAGCTGATGGTGGCTCAACTATTTATTTTCCCTTTTTTCCTTTTTTTTCCTTTTCTTTGGTTTTTCCATTTAATGAGTCTATTGGTCGCCTGTTCTCTCTGCATGCGAAGGCACCGCTTCAAAGAAGCATGTGTACCAAGCTGGCAAAAACTTTTTGATATTTGATGAGTGCTTGCATTTTCAATATTTGTCGAGTTCTTACATTTTTTAAATCTGTTGAATGCTTCATTTTTTATTAAATTTTTTTTTTTTACAAGTGCTTACATTTTTTATACCTGTCAAGTGCTTACATTTTTTATTTCAGTCCAATGCTCACATTTTTTTAATCTGCTGAATTCTTACATTTTTTCTATCTATCAAGTGCTTACATTTTTTATGTATTTCTAGTGCTTACATCTTTTAAATACTTTTTTTTTCAGACGCTTACAAAATTAATATCTTTCTGGTGCTTAGATATGCAATTGAATGTTCAAAACTTCACTCTGTTTACCTTGGGTCCAGCCCTCTGCCTATGGCCGATGATGGAAGCCAGCCTTTTACAAATCAGCGCCTTTCATTAGAGCGAGCATAGATTAGATAAACCAAGCAAACAAAAAGCTGCTTTTTTGCCTGAATATATCAAAAGCCATCAGGGTTTGTGTAGAAAAGCTTCTGGAGAAGTTAAGTGTGGTTTGTGCACAGTGTGAAAACTTTGTTCCAAAACCTTGATAAATATAAGAGACTAAAGACGAAATTTACAAATAATTGCAATGGAGAATAACTTGCTGAAAGAGCGAGCGTTGCTATTAAATTAAGGGCTTTATCCACTGAGGATTAAAATACCTCTCGCAGTTCATGTTTAACGTCTTTAGTTGCGAAACGTGCCGCATTAGGTTACGTTTCAGGCCGCTCCTCGCCTCGCTTGTCTGAGCACAATAATTTTTTCTGTCAAGTTATCTCGAAATGTAGAAAACCAGTAAAAGGCTGGTTTTGCTTACACACATTCTTTATGTTGAGCGAGCGCTGATTCGATGACATTAATAATAATAATGTTGACTAAAAAAAGGAGCCATTGAGCCGCAGATGAAGTGGGTTGAATGACCAGCAAATGGGCCTCTTCAGTATTTCTTGGAACGGCCGTCTCAATTCATAGAAATGAACCACTTTGAATGAATGTTTTTTATCAGAGTAAATTGGTTATTGGAGCTGTCTAAGTATTTGTCTTTGTACAAGGAAATTATAGCAGAAAATAAATTGCATGGGGCAGGTTCGATGTCATCTTTGTTGTCAAGTGATTCTAATATTCAATGACTCGGGCTGTAATGGTGAATCATTTCTGTCTCTAAGTAGTTCCCTTTTACCGCCAGCTAGGTTTTGGGTCTTCTTAAAAGGTCCTTGCTTATTGCAAGTGGTAATTTGCTCTCAGCTTTGTGAATGGACATGCCCTGTATTGACCCCATTTGCAAAGAAAGTAGTCATTTTGGTGCAGAAATGTATGAAGAATTTCAACACATTTTCAATTTGTGTGATTCAGACAGTGGAATGTGGTGCACTGCGGGTGCTTCATGGTACACAGGGATGTCCAGACATTCTGGCAGGCAGGGGCTAACCAAAGGGCACTTCTTCTACTCCCCACACACACACACACACACACACACACACACACACACACACACACACACACACACATCTACACAGTGCCTATGGCCCAATGAAGACCTGAAGGGGCAGTTTCATTGCCGTTTGTGTTGGCTTCACTGGGAGAGGGCGCTCCAGGTTGTCCGTGTGAAGGATGAGCCGATGAAGCCAAAGCGGTTGGAAGCAGACAGCGGCATTAACAGCTGCAACCTACAGGTCGTGTCGCGCGTGTGATGGTTCTTATAAAGCCGAGGTAATGAGACCGGGCCGGGCCTGGAGTTTAATCAGCCCCGCGCCCTCCGCGGCTCCCGCTCGTCGTTTCCCGGGCTCCTCGCGTCCCCCAGCGAACGCTCGCTGTCAGAGGCTGGTGCAGATAATGATTCTTTATGATGATTACGGCGACGCCGCTCGCCTGGCCCTGTGCAGTGGCAGAGCGATTTGGACCATTTGTCTCAATGCGGTTTGTTGGTCTCTCTCCGAGCCCCCCCCCCCCCCCCCCCCCCGGGGGAGCCCTCTCCGCCCCCCTCAAACCCCAGGCCGGGCCGCAGAGAACGTTCCAGCGCAAGGGTCTCTGTGACAAGCTTTTTTTGAGAGCGACACACGAGCTGTGCTGATTAACCAAGCCAGAGGGCCGGAGATGAGGAGGACAAACACATAAACAAACACCAGGCAGAGCGGACGATCAGTTCAAAATAAGAAATGATATGAATAATTCATGGGAGCATTGGCATGGGGGGGGGAGGAGTGCAGAGAGGAGAGATAATACAGTGTTGTTTGCATAATTGGGAAGTGGAGAGACCTGAGGACCTCAGGGAGATTGATCTCTGATTGATCGGAGATGGAGATTGCATTAGGAACAGGCCAGCACCCCAGAGCCTAAAACCCAAATAATGCACAGAGGATGAGGACGGGCATGACAAAAGCCTGTCCGTCACCGTGGACCCCGCCCCCCCTCTGTTCCCTCCTCAGCGCATGCACATTTAGCACCCTCCTCCTTCAATGCACTTAAAACAGACCTTTTGAGGGGACTGTCCCCCTGGATCTGTTGAAATGGACGCAGCACAGCTCACTGTGCGGGAACGACCTTGAGATCCATTTTGCGGCAGCTGGGTTTTTGCAGCGAACTCTAAATCTATACTCTGCTTCGGAGACGTATTTAGGAGAGGGAATTTATGTGACACTGCGATAATTATGTTATCGGCTATGCCATGTTGTGTTCTCACAGCTTGTTTCATTGTATTAGTTTTGTTTTCGCAATGTTTTTCCCCGTGAATATTCCGCGAGGCGGAAATAAAATCAATGAAAAGTTTGATCGAGAAAACTTTAATAAACTGAAATTTATGCCTGCGTAATGTTTCACCTCCTTTCTCCCCCCTTCGCTAATATTTCTCTCCGCCGGCTGCTGGAAGGCAGACCCGTCGCTTCTTTCCTGCCGCGTTAGACACAGCGGGGTCCGCCGCACCGCGCTCGCGCCGTTTAAGACTCCGGCCGCTGGTAATTGGAAGCCGTGAACCTGCGGCTGGGTAAGGGGAACGGGGGGCAGCGGAGCTAAGTTCCGGTGCACGGACGTCACCGGGGGCCGAGGCCTTCCGCGAACGGCCAGGGACGCGCCTAAGGTCGCCTTCGGCTGAAGGTGCCTTGTCCTTCACGTTTAGACTAGAGTGTGAGCAGGACTCTCCTCTACTATTCTTTTCAGTGCCTGTTAAGCTCAGAATGTTACGATCCTGAAACGGGTCGAACCCAAGTGCAACGACCAAGAGGCAGATTCAAATAAAGGGGGTTTTTATTTAAGCTTTGGGGTAGTCCCAAAGCTGTACAGAAGGTATAAGAAAACAGGTTAGTACATTGAACACAAAAATCCCATAGGGACTGCTCCAAGCCGGAGCTGGACTTGTAAGTCCGGTGAGTTCCAAGCCGGAACAAAAGGGCTGCCCTGCTGCTCCAAGCCGGAACTGGAAACAGGGATTGGACTGGAACTGAACAGGAACTGGACTGGAACTGGACCGGGAGGTCCACTCAGGAAACGAGTGCTGGAACAGAATATGTTCCAAGCTGGAACTGGACTGGAACTGGACAGGAACTGGACTGGAACTGGACCGGGAGGTCCACTCAGGAAATGAGTGCTGGAACAGAATATGTTCCAAGCCGGAACTGGACAGGAACTGGACTGGAACTGGACTGGAACTGGAACGTGAAGTCCACACTGGAAACGGATGCTGGAACGGAATTCGTTCCAAGCCGGAACTGGAATTTACTGGAATGGTGGGTTAGCCACCGGGACGGTACTGTACTGGACCGCGAGTATCACACTGGTGCAGGTTCTGAAACGGCGCGACTGTTCCAAGCCGAAACTGGACTTAAGTTTCACTGGAGAACTCCCTCCGGGACTGAACAGGAACTGGACCGGGTTATTGACTTGGATAGGGGGACAAAGCAGAGGTTACAGGCAGGGTATACAGACTGGGTATTTGCATGAGAGGTGAGGATGTAGAATAGTCCGCCGCCTGTCTAGCTGACGAACACACCCCACGGAGCTGGTGAGGTGTAGCTTGGGGAGACCTCGTATGAGCCGGCTGAACTCCAGGGATCCTGGAACCGTAACCACAGTACAGGAGGTAGCTGAGGCCGGACAGGAACAACAACGGAAGCGAGCCGGCAGGCTAGACAGCGGGTCTTTCCCCGAGCTGGAGGTGGGAGTACCGCAACACACTCACACAACATAAAGGGAAAACAAAACACTGCTGCAGGGAGTTGGAATCGCGGCGTCTGGAGAGTTGAAGGGAGACAGGTAAGTAGCATGCAACAAAGACAGTTCAGGGAAGATAGCTACCAACCGCAGTTTACGTGAACAACATTTAGTGCAGCAAGCTGCACAAACTCCGGACCAGAAACGTGACAGGACATAGACAAGGTAGGTTAGTTAACGAACTGGCGCCGATTAGCAGCCAGCCAGGGGTTTAAATAGTGGATAAAATGAAAACATAAATGGGAAACAGGTGAGGTAATTAACAGGGAGTGATTACTAAACTCGAAGGTGAGGAATGTGAACACGGAGAAAGGAAACCGATAGGAGGAAACAAACGTGACAGAAAGCACGAACATGACAGGAAAAACGCCCATCCTGCAGCAGCAGGGAAAACACGGACAAGGGAATCCAACATGACACGGAGGGCAAACAGAAAAACCCGGAACACGGACAGGAAGGGAACGGAACGTTACACAGAATTTGTGAAATACGGAAAAATATGTGCTGCTTGCTATTATTGTGAAGCACAGAGTTTATTTCGGAAAGTTTGAATAGAGCAGGGATACTCAAATACTCAAATCTGGCCCTGGAGGCTAGTCGTGCTGCTCTTTTGCATTCTTCCCCTCCAATCAGGACTCATTTAAACCTGTGACACCAGGCGAGTTCAAGCTCTGGCCAATCAGTGGCATTAGAAAAAGTAGAAAAGTAAACCAGCGGTACGACTGGCATCGAGGGGCAGATTTGAGCATCCCTGATGTAGAGGTTGAAGGTTGAGGTTTGTCTGAAGAGGTGGATTCATGAAGAGTCATTAAATGGGAAAAATAAATCTTGTGACATGAAATTAATAAAATGGGTTACCAGCACCGGAGGAAAGCGTACCATTCCCAGCTCCGGAGAGAAGCGTACCATTCCCAGCTCCGGAGAGAAGCGGACCATTCCCAGCGCCGGAGAGAAGCGGACCATTCCCAGCGCCGGAGAGAAGCGGACCATTCCCAGCTCCGGAGGAAAGCGGACCATTCCCAGCTCCGGAGAGAAGCGTACCATTCCCAGCTCCGGAGAGAAGCGGACCATTCCCAGCGCCGGAGAGAAGCGGACCATTCCCAGCGCCGGAGAGAAGCGGACCATTCCCAGCGCCGGAGAGAAGCGGACCATTCCCAGCGCCGGAGAGAAGCGGACCATTCCCAGCTCCGGAGGAAAGCGGACCATTCCCAGCGCCGGAGAGAAGCAGACCATTCCCAGCTCCGGAGGAAAGCGGACCATTCCCAGTGCCGGAGGAAAGCGGACCATTCCCAGCTCCACAGGAAAGCAGACCATTCCCAGCTCCACAGGAAAGCGGACCATTTCCATAACCTAAGGGAAGTGGACCATTCCCAGTGCCGGAGGAAAGCGGACCATTCCCAGCTCCGAAGGAAAGCGGACCATTTCCAGCTCCGGAGAGAAGCGGACCATTCCCAGCGCCGGAGAGAAGCGGACCATTCCCAGCGCCGGAGAGAAGCGGACCATTCCCAGCTCCGGAGGAAAGCGGACCATTCCCAGCGCCGGAGAGAAGCAGACCATTCCCAGCTCCGGAGGAAAGCGGACCATTCCCAGTGCCGGAGGAAAGCGGACCATTCCCAGCTCCACAGGAAAGCAGACCATTCCCAGCTCCACAGGAAAGCGGACCATTTCCATAACCTAAGGGAAGTGGACCATTCCCAGTGCCGGAGGAAAGCGGACCATTCCCAGCTCCGAAGGAAAGCGGACCATTTCCAGCTCCGGAGGAAAGCGGACCATTCCCAGCGCCGGAGGAAAGCAGACCATTCCCAGCACCTGAGGGAAGCAGACCATTCCCATAACCTGAGGGAAGCAGACTATTCCCATAACCTGAGGGAAGCAGACCATTCCCATAACCTGAGGGAAGCAGACCATTCCCATAACCTGAGGGAAGTGGACCATTCCCAGCGCCGGAGGAAAGCAGACCGTTCCAAATGCAGTATGACACTATGCAGCCTGTTTACAAGGCTTGTATATTCATTCCTCCTGCTGCCACAGTAAACTATTCAGTGCTAATATAACGAACAGCGTTAACATGGGTCTAACAGGGATAAAGTGTACTCTAGAGTAGAATGTACACTGTCAGAGAAGAATTCATATTATCAGAGTAGAATGTACATTACCATGGCACATTGCACACTGTTGGTGTAGAATGTACACTACCCTGGCAGAATGTACACTGTCAGAGTAGAATGTGTACTGTCAGAGTTTAATGTACACTGTCAGTGTTTATTGGTTTATTGTGTATCATACTCCCTGAAAGGAGTCAAATGGTCTTGACAATCAATCTTTCCTTTTCTAAAATTAATTTTAAAATGTTAAATATATCATATATATAGGGTGACCAGATAGTTTAACTCAAACTG
Organism: Synaphobranchus kaupii; assembly: GCA_029718625.1. NCBI lineage: Eukaryota > Metazoa > Chordata > Actinopteri > Anguilliformes > Synaphobranchidae > Synaphobranchus > Synaphobranchus kaupii. Next base: position 6,479,741 of record CM056387.1, read on the forward strand.
TTCCACGTTCCAAGAAGCCCAGTGTTCCAGTGTCCCATTAAAAAAAAATAAATAATAATAATATCCTGGTCTTCACCATAATCATAATCATAATCATAATCACCTGAATAATCCCCCTGGGTTTCATGGCAGTTAAAAAATTAATTTCTGGGCTTAAAAAGACATCACCAATAACTCCATTAAATTGAAATATATTTTCAAATGTAAAATGAGTATTATACAAATGAATACATTACATAGAGTGACCAGACAGTCCCAAGGTTCACAACCCACGTCTCGCAAAATATCAACATGATTCTGAAATGTCTTGGTTTTCACGGCAGTTAATAACTGGAACTGTTTTATGTTTTCTGAGCTCAAAAACACATCCGAAATAACTCCCCCGCCTTCTGCCCCACTATAAACCGCTCAATCATAAAACAAACTGCAGCTCCACTTGGGAACACACAACTCTGAACTGTCTATAGCGCTTTTGTGTGTCGATCAATCATAGCAACCGCAGAATGTTGATGGCTGCCAGTCAGCAGATCCTCCTCAGATCGCAGATTCCGATGTAAAAGCTCAACAGCCTTGCCAGACTCTTCCACGGCAATGCCGAAGAAAATATACACTCGGGCGCCAACTCAGAAAAGTGCCTCCTTCTTTACAGAAAGTAGTGAACAGTAGTGCATGTGAGTGTTTTCTGTGGGTCACAGTGGAAAATCTGACACGAGTGACCACGTGCAGACATCCAAACGCAGACTGTAGCTGGACGGCTCCAGCAGCAGCATTGCTAACGTCTTTAGCGCAGTAGTCCCTGGCGACGGGGAGTTGTGCTGATAGTGGTGTTTTTTATGGACGTGTGGAGTTGAAAATGACTTATTTCCTAGCCCGTCTTCTTGTGTATATATGCATAAGAATAGATTGAAAATTGAGATGTTGTAGTGGGGCCATAAGAGAGCTGAATGTGAATACCCTCAAACACCAGTGAGCTGAAGCGGTTTTGTGGGCGAGGAAGGAGTGGGCGAGAATTCCTCCAATGCAATATAAGAGACTGATAAACTCTTGAGAAAATGATTACTTCAGGTTATTGCTGCTGAAGGGGGTCCTACAAGCTCCTGAATCATGGGATGCACGTACTTTTTCATAGAAAGCTTCTGAATGTTGGCTTATTTTGGTTGAATAAAAGCTTCTGCTTGTTATTTGTCACATGAGATTAGAATTATCTACTGTTAGGACTTGATGAAGGTTCTACAATGTGTGTGTGTGTGTGTGTGTGTGTGTGTGCATCCTGGCTTGTGTGTGTGTGTGTGTGTGCATGCGTGTGTGTGTATTCCTTAATGATACAAAGGCAGTGTCCAGCCTGGGAATTGAACCTGCAACCTTTGAGTGACAGAAGGTACCCGTGAGTGACAAAATGACCTGTGAATACCTGTGAGTGACGTCATTCTACCGCCCTCCTGCCCCAGTTTGTCACACGGTCACTGTTATGAGAACAGGTGTATTCTTTGTGACCTTGAGAGGTGGGGTCAGTTTAGACTCTGCCTGTGTGAAAAGGCAGGACGCTATATATACAGTTGAAGTCGGAAGTTTACATGCACTTAGGTTGAAGTCATTAAAACTCATTTTTAACCACTCCACAGATTTCATGTCAGCAAACTATAGTGTTGGCAAGTCAGTTAGGACATCTACTTTGTGCATGACACAAGTAATTTTTCCAACAATTGTTTACAGACATATTATTTCACTTTTAATTCACTATCCCCTATGGAAAAAGAATATGCTGCAGTATATTGTAAATATATCAAAATTATCTTCACAATATATTTAAAATATACTGCAGTATATTACATTTCCATATGGGATATCACAATCCAGTGTGTCAGAAGTTTACATACACTAAGTTGACTGTGCCTTAACATTTTTAGTATTTATTCGCATATCCTTTGCATGCCATGACTTCCTGATGTCTGTGACCCAACAACATCAAAAGACTCTTGATATCTTATTTTCTGGTACTCTTACAAGCGATACTATAATGTCTCTGCATTTGAATGGATCTCTATGGGAATTGGGGGGTGAGACTAGATTTAACTGTAAATTACGCTAGAACAGTATGGAACACATGGTTGGCTAAATGGAAAAGCGGATCATTCCCAGCCGCGGAGGAAAGCGGATCATTCCCAGCTCCGGAGGAAAGCGGACCATTCCCAGCGCCGGAGGAAAGCGGACCATTCCCAGCGCCGGAGGAAAGCGGACCATTCCCAGCGCCGGAGGAAAGCGGACCATTCCCAGCTCCGGAGAAAAGCGGACCATTCCCAGCTCTGGAGAAAAGCGGACCATTCCCAGCTCTGGAGGAAAGCGGACCATTCCCAGCTCTGGAGGAAAGCAGACCATTCCCAGCTCTGGAGGAAAGCGGACCATTCCCAGCCCTGGAGGAAAGCGGACCATTCCCAGCTCTGGAGGAAAGCGGACCATTCCCAGCTCTGGAGGAAAGCGGACCATTCCCAGCTCTGGAGGAAAGCAGACCATTCCCAGCCCTGGAGGAAAGCGGACCATTCCCAGCGCCGGATGAAAGCGGACCATTCCCAGCCCTGGAGGAAAGCGGACCATTCCCAGCTCTGGAGGAAAGCGGACCATTCCCAGCCCTGGAGGAAAGCAGAACGTTCCAAATGCAGTATGATACTATGCAGCCTGTTTAAAAGGCTTGTATAATCATTCCTCCTGCTGCCACAATAAACTATTCAGTGCTAATATAACTAACAGAGTTAACATGGGTCCAACAGGGATCAGAGTAGAATATACTCTATCAGAGTAGAATTTACACTGTCAGAGTAGAATTCATATTATCAAAGTACAATGTACACTATCATGGCACATTGCACACTGTTGGTGTAGAATGTACACTACCCTGGCAGAATGTACACTGTCAGAGTAGAATGTATACTGTCAGAGTTTAATGTACACTGTCAGTGTTTATTGGTTTATTGTGTACCATACTCCCTGAAAGGAGTCAAATGGTCTTGACAATCAATCTTTCCTTTTCTAAAATTAATTTTAAAATGTTAAATATATCATAGGGTGACCAGACAGTTTGACTCAAACTGTTCCACGTTCCAAGAAGCCCAGTGTTCCAGTGTCCCATAAAAAAAAAATAAAATAAGAATATCCTGGTCTTCACCATAATCATAATCATAATCATAATCACCTGAATAATCCCCCTGGGTTTCATGGCAGTTAAAAAACTCATTTACATTTTCTGGGCTTAAAAAGACATCACCAATAACTCCATTAAATTTAAACATATTTTCAAATGTAAAATGAGTATTACAGAAATAAATACATTACATAGAGTGACCAGACAGTCCCAAGGTTCACAACGTCTCGCAAAATATCAACACGATTCTGAAATGTCTTGGTTTTCACGGCAGTTAATAACTGGAACTGTTTTATGTTTTCTGAGCTCAAAAACACATCTGAAATAACTCCCCCGCCTTCTGCCCCACTATAAACCGCTCAATCATAAAGCAAACTGCAGCTCCACTTGGGAACACACAACTCTGAACTGTCTATAGCGCTTTTGTGTGTCGATCAATCATAGCAACCGCAGAATGTTGATGGCTGCCAGTCAGCAGATCCTCCTCAGATCGCAGATTCCGATGTAAAAGCTCAACAGCCTCGCCAGACTCTTCCACGGCAATGCCGAAGAAAATATACACTCGGGCGCCAACTCAGAAAAGTGCCTCCTTCTTTACAGAAAGTAGTGAACAGTAGTGCATGTGAGTGTTTTCTGTGGGTCACAGTGGAAAATCTGACACGAGTGACCACGTGCAGACATCCAAACGCAGACTGTAGCTGGACGGCTCCAGCAGCAGCATTGCTAACGTCTTTAGCGCAATAGTCCCTGGCGACGGGGAGTTGTGCTGATAGTGGTGTTTTTTATGGACGTGTGGAGTTGAATATGACTTATTTCCTAGCCCGTCTTCTTGTGTATATATGCATAAGAATAGATTGAAAATTGAGATGTTGTAGTGGGGCCATAAGAGAGCTGAATGTGAATTCCCTCAAACACCAGTGAGCTGAAGCGGTTTTGTGGGCGAGGAAGGAGTGGGCGAGAATTCCTCCAATGCAATATAAGAGACTGATAAACTCTTGAGAAAATGATTACTTCAGGTTATTGCTGCTGAAGGGGGTCCTACAAGCTCCTGAATCATGGGATGCACGTACTTTTTCATAGAAGGCTTCTGTATGTTGGCTTATTTTAGTTGAATAAAAGCTTCTGCGTGTTATTTGTCACATGAGATTAGATTTATCTACTGTTAGGACTTGCTGAGGACTAGATGAAGGTTCTACACTGTGTGTGTGTGTGTGTTCATGCATGCGTGTGTGCTTCCTTGCTTGTGTGTGTGTGTGTGTGTGTGTGTGTGTGCGTGCGTGTGTGTGTATTCCTTAATTATACAAAGGCAGTGTCCAGCCTGGGAATTGAACCTGAAACCTTTGAGTGACAGAAAGTACCAGTGAGTGACAAAATGACCTGTGAGTACCTGTGAGTGACGTCATTCTGCCGCCCTCCTGCCCCAGTTTGTCACACGGTCACTCTTATGAGAACAGGTGTATTCTTTGTGACCTTGAGAGGTGGGGTCAGTGTAGACTCTGCCTGTGTGAAAAGGCAGGACGCTATATATACAGTTGAAGTCGGAAGTTTACATGCACTTAGGTTGAAGTCATTAAAACTCATTTTTAACCACTCCACAGATTTCATGTTAGCAAACTAGAGTGTTGGTAAGTCAGTTAGGACATCTACTTTGTGCATGACACAAGTAATTTTTCCAACAATTGTTTACAGACAGATTATTTCACTTTTAATTCACTATATCACAATTCCAGTGGGTCAGAAGTTTACATACATACATAAGTTGACTGCTTTTAAATTTTTAATATTTGGTCACATATCCTTTGCATGCCATGACTTTCTGATGTCTGTGACCCAACAACATCAAAAGACTCTTGATATCTTATTTTCTGGTACTCTTACAAGCGATACTATAACAGCTCTGCATTTGAATGGATCTCTATGGTAATTGGGTGGGTGGGACTAGATTTAGCTGTAAATTATGCTGGAACAGTATGGAATACATGATTGGTAAAATAGCTGTAAGTCATCAAGGGTCTGAGGTATCAAACGAGCCTCAAACCATCACTTTGCTGCCAGATATGCAGTAGATATGGATGGATCACTTTAAGGGTTGTTTCTCCTGACAAATTTTCCTATTGAACTCTATGGAAAAATAAGTCAGGAGAAGAAACCCTTCAAGTTATCCATCCACATATACTGTATTTCTGGCAGCAGAGTGATGATTTAAGGCTTATTTGATACATCAGACCCTTGATGACTTAGAGCCATTTAGCCAACCATGGGCCCTATCTTGGCGATCTTGGCGCTTAGTCTAAGCGCATGGCGCTAAGTCCATTTAGGGCGTGTCAAAGTCCACTTTTGCTATTTTAACGGCGTGTTTTTTTGGCGCTAAGCATGGCGCATGGCGCAACTGGGCTGAACCTAGTCGCTTTATTAATTATAGGTGTGTCTTGGGCGTGACATTCAATAAACCAATCAAAATGTCATATCCCATTCCCTTTAAAAGCCTGCTTTTCCACCTTGGCGGATTGCTTATGATGGCGAAACAGACATGCTCGTGCGTGTTTAGTGTGATCAAGGAATAGGCTAAATGGAGTATGATCAATATTATTCGGACTAACCATTAGCCTATGAGTTCCCGGTAATTCCAGACAGGGCTGTTATTTTACAACATATGTGCCGTTAAATTTCGTTAAAAGGACCTGCAACAGCTGAGAATAAGCTATCAATGGCTTCAGTCTCACCTTAGAAAACGCCAAATTAGCCTGCTTGTTCAGCGAATTTCGTTTGATTATGCAATGAAAGTGTCAAACATCAATTCCAAGAGGCTGTTCTCATGGAGTTCTCGAAGTTCAAGCTTCATCCAAAGTTCATAAGGCTACCTGCATAGTAGGCTAATATTGATTAATAACATACATACCGTTATTTTGCCTTAATGATGACACTAAATAGCCATACAATAAAGCTGTCAGGTTCGCAACCCATAAGTTGACGCATATTTCCCCTTGTTTAATAATGTCCTGTTTATGGAAATGTGACCAACCTGTTTTACTCGTAGCGTAATCCTTTAAAACAATCCACTTTCCCAGGAAGACCGTTAAACGTGCGACTTACAGCAGGGGAAACAGAACATGCAGCTCACGTGCAGAGAATGGCATTAAAATTAATTGTGAATTAATTGTGTAACGTGCTGCAAATTTGTTTTAGTTTCTAATTAGACGCTTAGTTCTCTTTAAAATCGTTTTGTTCAGTTAAGGAATAACGGGTGAAATCAGCTGGGTTTTAAACGGTGAGAGTATGGAAACCAGGTCACTGTAATTTAAAAAAATATGAAGGACGAAGAATAGCTAAGTTACAATTTAGTTAACATGGTGACATCTCCGTTTTTTAACTATAGGCTATCGAAAAAAACCTTATGCACAGCGAATTCGCTGTAGCCTAGGCTATTTGAAAAACAATAAATGCAATATTCACTGGACAAGGTTTTGAACTTTTTTCAGTCACAAACCATTCTATTTACTTACAGGCTGTATTCATAGATAAACAGAGCTGTATTGTAATGACATCTGAAGCGCATTTTCAGAACTTAAATGTCCGTCTATTGCCGTGCGCGAGTTTTCCATTGAATGACAATTCACGCATTAGGTGCAAAGACAATTCGCGCATTAGGCTTGATAGCTATAGGTGTTATCAGCTCCTTTTTAATGGATAGCCATTGTCCCGTACCATCGCACATCGCCTGGATGTTGATGGAGTGGGCTGAGAGCAATGTAATGTGGCATTGTTTCCCTTCGCTGAGGGAAAGGTACGTGCCTGTGGACCTATGGAACCTTTTATTATTATGCATTTTTGATATAGCCTACACAATAATAATATTTCACATTGTGATCTAGATATTTTAGTCATGCCTGTGCACGCCCCTGTGTGTAACAGACAGGAGGGTATGCGCGTTGTGCACACGCCTATGTAGACGCACTTATATGCGCCGTTAAAATAGCATGTAAACAACTGCGACATGACTTTAGACCAGGTTTGTGGTGGTTCTAGCGCAAGCGCTTTCTGCTGGCTCAAGATAGCAATACGCCAAAAAGAATCCTGGCCACTCCTCATCTTAAGACCAACACGCCCAGTTCACTAATGATGGCGCAAGACTAGTTAATGGCGCAATGCTAGTTTGACGGCGTAAGCGTTAGGCGTTATTATGGACCTAGCGCCGGGTGTAAGATAGCAAAGACACTTGCGTTTGCGTTAGCGCCGCTTTGCGCCGGGTGTAAGATAGGGCCCCATGTGTTTCATACTGTTCCAGCGTAATCTACAGCTAAATCTAGTCTCACCCCCCAATTCCCATAGAGATCCATTCAAATGCAGAGACATTGTAGTATAGTAACAGTAATAGTATAGTAGTAATAATATGTCTGTAAACAATTGTTGGAAAAATTACTTGTGTCATGCACAAAGTAGATGTCCTAACTGACTCGCCGACACTATAGTTTGCTAACATGAAATCTGTGGAGTGGTTAAAATTGAGTTTTAATGACTTCAACCTACGTGCATGTAAACTTCCGACTTCAACTGTATATGGATTTGTGCAGCTCCTGGCCTTGGTGCTTGTGTGAGCTGCTTTATTCTCTGTCTCCTGTCTCTCCAATAATAATAAAGTCATGGCACATAGAAATCCATCCAGCAGGGGTTTGAGAGAGGATGAAGAAACGGTCATAAAGTCTCCTTTATTGCGCCAAACCTGGCTCTTCAGAAACCTGGCCTCCCTTTCCGGCTCTCCACAGGGAAAATTGGGAAAAGGGGATAAACCTCCTAAATCTTTCCTAGCAGCCCTTGGGAGTGCTTTCTCCATCTTTATCATCATACCGCAACTCCCTCTTTCTCACAGACACTAACAGACATTAGCTCCCACACAAGCATTCAGAGACATACTCCCGACATGCAGACACACATACTGTATACACACATGCCCGAGCACCCACAAGCACACTGTCGGTCACATTTATTCCTTCACAAAACGACAGCAAACGGACCCAGCCAAGATTTAGCAACGCATCGCCTTCTTCTCATTTTGTCACAACAGCCACAGCAACACCAAACAAAGGACCCAATGGAACCCAATGGAATTCAGACCAGCAGATAATCCTGCATTCCCCATTTTCCTCCTCTCAGTAAAGCAGATATAATTCCCCTGCCCTATGAAAGGATGCATGCTGTCAGTCAGAGCTTAAGAGGCACATTCTGTGGGAGGACCACCAGACCAGGCCGACCCGCAGGCTCTGAGACGGCCTTTCCCTGGCAGTAGCAAGCAACCTGACTCGTCCGTGATCCTCCGTCTCTGACTCCCCCCAGGCTCAAGTGAAATGCGGTTAATATCGCTGCAGTCCTTCACCCTCGACTACATCTACATTGCTTCATATTCAGAATGTCGAGGAAATGTGCAAGAGAGAAAAATGCGTTAACCACAGTCATCCATCAAGAAATGCTGAGAGAGGCGTTACGGCCACAAATGACCTTGTGAAGCTTTGGACGTACTCTCAGTTTAGTGTACTATAGGTATTCACCAGGGTTGGGGAAAACCGCACACTCTAATCTATTTTTAATAAATGTTGTAATAATATCAATAAAAAAATGCAATATCATACACAATACTTCCCAAACTTTGCATCTATAAACTAGTGGTGGAGATGCAGGTTGCTTTCCAGATGAGACACAACTATTGCTTTGCAGATGACACACAAGCTATAACCCATACAGAAAACGCGTGAGCAACATATGAAATACCTACATACTAATATATATATTTCACATACATGGTTTTAAATACTGCCCATTCCTGATATTTACCACAAGTAGATACTGTATTTAACCTAAAAGGTTGCAAATTAATGACTCTCTGCTGGCTATCTCGGGCGCTGGCTTTGTGGTCAGGGTGTGTTCTGAATGAGGCCAGCTTTAACCAAACTAAGGACAAAACTATGGCCAACTAAACATGCATCTCAGGGTTTTCTTTAAAAACTAGAAAGAATACATGCAATTATCTTAGAGGTTGTAACGTTAATGCATCTTTATTAAAAAGTAAAACTGTATTGTTCTCCTTTAACAAAAATATGTCAGTATATGACAAAATATGAATTGAAGGGCTATGCCTGTAAATCTCTTTCCTTTGCCCAGCTGGACCCAGGAAATCTTCAGAATCTTTAATACATATCTATTCTGCTGACAGCAAGAGCTTAGGGTGGGAACTCAAGACATTAAAAGTTCCACAACAACTCAAGCGTCTGTTCCAGGGATACACAAACCCGGCCCTTGAGATAGTAATACCTCTGTTACGATCCTGATACGGGACGAACCCAAGTGCAACGACCAGGAGACAGATTACAGAAAGTGGAACTTTATTAAGCGTTGGGGTGGTCCCAAAGCTGTACACGGGAGCAAAACAGGTTAGTTAGTTAACACAGGATAGCGTCCAACTGAGGACTGCTCCAAGCCGGAGCTGGACTTGAAGAAACACGGAACTGTTCCAAGCCGGAACTGGACTTGAACGGAGGTGTCTAAAACACCGGAACTGGACTGGAACTGGACTGGAACTGGACTGGAAACTGGATCGGAACTGGACTGGTAACTGGACCGGAAGGTCCACTCAGGAAACGGGAACGGCACGGAACTTGTTCCAAGCCGGAACTGGACTTGAACGGAGGTGTATAAAACACCGGAACTGGACTGGAACTGGACTGGGAACTGGACTGGAAACTGGACCGGGAGGTCCACTCAGGAAACGGGAACGGCACGGAACTTGTTCCAAGCCGGAACTGGACTTGAACGGAGGTGTATGAAACACCGGACCTGGACTGGAACTGGACTGGAAACTGGACCGGAAGGTCCACTCAGGAACACAGGGGACGGCACGGAACTTGTTCCAAGCCGGAACTGGACTTGAACGGAGGTGTCTAAAACACCGGAACTGGACTGGAACTGGACTGGAAACTGGACTGGAGCTGGACAGGAAACTGGATCGGAATTGGGCTGGAACAGGACTGGAAACTGGACCGGGTAGCTTGAGTAACCGGGCAGAAAGCAGAGGTTAAAGGCAGGGTGTTGTGACAGGACTGTAGCTGGTGAATGCACCGCCGAGTTGGAAGGCGCGGCGTAGCTCGGGCAATACTGGCGTAAGCCGGCTGGCATGCAGAGGTCCTGGTACCGCAACACGAGTACGGGAGGTACGTAACCCGGGGAGGACAAACACAGCTGCGGGAAGACTGGAACTGCGGCGTCTGGAGGTTTTGAAGGGAAACAGGTAAATGCATGCAGCAGCGAAAGTTTAGCAGAGATAGCTACCAGTCAGGAAACCAGGCGAACAGGTATGAACCAGCAGGCTCACAAACACTGGACCAGAAACGGGATACGAAACAAACACGGTAGGTTAGTCAACGAACTGGCGCTGAATAGCAGCCAGCCAGGGGTTTAAATGGTGCAGGAAGTGAAGGAGAAAACGAGAAACAGGTGTGATGTTAAATCAGGAGTGATTGCCGAAGCACAGCAGTGAGGAATGTGAGCAACGAGAGGGGCGAGTGATAGGCGGAAGCTAAAGTGGAAAATGAAACCAAAAGTACCCGAGGGAGACGCCCAGTCCACAGCCAGGAGGGAAACACGGACAAGGGATCCAACATGACACGGAAGGAAACAAGGAAAACATGGAAAACGGACAGGACGGGAACGGAACGTTACAGTACCCCCCCCTCAATGTACGCCACCTGGCGTACCCGGAGGCCTGGTCTTGTCAGGGAACTGTTCGTGGAAGTCTTGGATTACTGAATGGTCCAAGATCAGGCTCTTGTGGAGCCACGACCTCTCCTCAGGACCGTACCCCTCCCAGTCGACGAGGTATTGGAAACCCCGGCCCCTGCGGCGGATATCAATAACACGGTTCACCGTGTAGGCCGGGGCGTTGTCAACAACTCGGACGGGAGGAGGCGGGATGGTAGGGGTACTGAGGGGGCTGGAGGAGACAGGCTTAACCTGGGACACATGAAACACAGGGTAAACTTTGAGGGAGGCGGGGAGGGAAAGTTTAACAGACACCGGGTTAACTAGACAAATGATGGGGAAGGGACCAATAAAACGGGGCTGAAGCTTTCTGGATGAAGAGGGAAGGGAGATGTTTGCAGTGGAGAGCCAGACCTGCTGACCGGCCCTATACTGTGGGGCTGCGGTCCTGTGAAGGTCCGCCAGACGTTGGGAGCGGGAATTGGCGTGAAGGAGTGCGGTGCGTGTGAGTCTCCAAATGTTTTTACAACGAAGGACATGGGCCCTAACAGAGGGGACAGCTATCTCGGCCTCCTGGGTCGACAGAAGAGGGGGTTGATAGCCTAAAGCACACTCAAACGGGGATAGGCCAGTAGAGGCACTTTTAAGGGAGTTATGTGCGTACTCGACCCAGGGGAGAAACCGGCTCCAAGAGGCAGGATTGCGCACTGTAACGCACCGCAGGGCGGCCCCCAGGTCCTGGTTCGCCCTCTCTGCCTGACCATTAGACTGGGGATGGAAACCCGAGGAAAGACTAGGAGAGGCACCCAGGGCTGCACAGAACGCCCTCCAAACTCGGGAGGAGAACTGGGGCCCACGGTCTGACACGATGTCAGAGGGGATCCCGTGCAGCCTGACCACGTGTAGCACCAAGAGCTCAGCGGTTTCAAGGGCGGACGGGAGCTTGGGGAGGGGAACAAAGTGAACCGCCTTGGAGAACCGGTCCACTATTGTCAGAATGACGGTGTTACCTTCTGACAACGGCAGACCGGTTACGAAGTCCACACCAATGTGACTCCAAGGACGGCCAGGGACGGGGAGGGAAAGGAGAAGACCGGAGGGAGGCTGGTGGGAAGCCTTGCTCCTGGCGCACACCGAGCAGGCCAGGACGAAGGCACGGGTATCCCCTTTAAGGGTAGGCCACCAGAAACTCCTCCTGACGAGGGCGATAGTTCTGGCGACACCTGGGTGACATGCCAGGCACGAGGCGTGAACCCATTCGAGGACCTGGGAGCGGACGGAATCGGGGACAAAAAGACAGGAGTTAGGGTTATTGCGGGGGTCCGGTTGGGAAGTCTGGGCGGCCTTCACAATGCCCTCAATCTCCCAGGAGACCGCAGCCACCACACAGGAGGCCGGCAAAATGGGCTCCGGATCAGCAGGACTGGAGGGAGGGGAAAAAATGCGGGACAGGGCATCTGCTTTAATATTACGGGAACCAGGGCGGAAAGAAACAGAGAAATTAAAGCGTGCAAAAAATAACGACCATCTAGCCTGACGAGAATTGAGCCTCTTGGCAGATCTTAAATAAATGAGGTTTTGATGGTCGGTAAAAACAAGAAAAGGGGTACCTGCCCCCTCCAGCCAGTGGCGCCACTCCTCAAGAGCCAGTTTTATCGCCAGCAGTTCCCGATCCCCGACATCGTAGTTCCTCTCGGCGGAGGACAGCCTCCGGGAGAAGAATGCGCAGGGATGGAGCTTGCTATCAGAGGCGGACCGTTGAGACAGAATGGCCCCCACGCCGGTGTCGGAGGCATCCACCTCAACGACAAACTGCCGAGAAGTGTCAGGGTGAAGGAGGATAGGTGCTGAGGAAAACCGAGTCTTGAGTAGCTCGAAAGCTCGCTGGGCATCGGAATTCCAACAGTAAGGCAGGGCAACGGAAGTGAGTTTAGTCAGGGGAGCAGCAATGGAACTGTAATTGCGAATAAAGCGGCGGTAGAAATTTGCAAACCCCAGGAACTGTTGAAGGTGCTTGCGGGAGGTGGGTTGGGGCCATTCTGTCACCGCCTTGATTTTCACAGGGTCCGCCCGGATACTGCCCTCCTCGATAATGAAGCCGAGGAACGGGACCGTGGAAGCGTGGAAGGAACATTTCTCAGCCTTAACAAACAGCTGATTCTCCAACAGCCGCTGGAGAACCTCTCGAACGTGACGGACATGCTCCTGCGGGGATTGAGAAAAAATTAAAATATCATCGATATAAACAAAAACGCTCCTCCCTAGGAGGTCCCGCAGGACGTCGTTCACCATGCTCTGGAAGACTGCTGGGGCGTTAGTAAGGCCGAAAGGGACCACCAGGTATTCGTAGTGGCCCAACGGGGTATTAAAAGCAGTCTTCCACTCGTCCCCCTCACGGATACGCACCAAGTGATACGCATTCCGGAGGTCGAGCTTGGTGAACGTCACAGCTGGAGAGAGGGCTTCAAAGGCGGTGTTAATGAGGGGAAGAGGGTATTTGTTACGGATGGTGACCTGGTTGAGGCCCCGGTAGTCGATGCAGGGTCGCAGGGAGCCATCCTTCTTCCCAACGAAGAAGAACCCTGCACCGACTGGGGATGAAGAGGGACGGATAATACCCGAAGCGAGGGAGTCGTGGATGTATTCCTCCATGGCTAGTTTCTCCGGTCCAGACAGACTGTAGAGGCGTCCCGATGGCAGTTTAGCTCCAGCCAGTAGGTCAATGGCGCAGTCATACGGCCTGTGAGGAGGTAAGGACAGAGCACGTGATTTAGAAAATACTTGCGCGAGGTCGTGATACTCGCTGGGAACATTCGTTAAATCCGGTATAGGTTGCATGGAACAGGGTTTACTGGGCCCCGGAGGGGGTAGTGCAGAACGGAGACAGCTGGCTAGACAGTGGGCACTCCACGCCAGGATGCGACCGGCTTTCCAGTCAATATGGGGATTGTGGAGGCGAAGCCAGGTCTGACCTAAAACCAGAGCAGATTGTTGGGAGTTAATCAGTAATAGCTGAATGGACTCCCGATGATTGCCAGATAGAATTAACTGGATAGGAACGGTGGAGTGGGTAACTAACCCCAAACTCCTACCGTCCAGAGCTAGAGCTGAAATGGGTGAAGTGAGACGTTCCGTGGGAATGCCGGCCCTCCTGGCGACGGTGATATCCATGAAGCTGGCGTCAGCTCCGGAGTCAATTAGGGCCGAAGAAGATAGGGTCTTGTCCTTCCAAAGGAGAGTAGCCTTGAACATGAGGCGGTCCTGGGCAGCATGGTTGGGGACGATGGGGCTCGTCAGTACGCCCAGTCTTACTGGCGAGCCCCTTCTTTTGGGCGAATGGGACAGGAGGCGATCTGATGGCCAGGCTTGCCGCAATAGAAACAGGATCTGGTGCGCTGACGGCGCTGACGCTCCTCGGGATTGACCGCAACTCTGCCCAGTTGCATGGGCTCTTCCTCGGACCCGCCCGTAGGCGCCCGAGATCCAGTGATGGAGTGTGAATGAACATTAGAGACGACGGAGGGCGAATGACGCCCGGAACTTCCTCCCCGCTCCCGGGCCCGGATGCGGAGACGATTATCGATGGCTATAGCGAGGCTGATGAGGCTATTAAGGGAGTTGGATTCCTCCCGAGTGGCAAGCTGGTCCTTGAGTTCCTCGCTGAGAGCTTGGCGGAAAGCCCCCTGGAGGGAGGCGTCATTCCATCCTGACTCCGCGGCGAGGGTACGAAACTGAATGGCCATTTCTGCGACACTGCGGTTGCCTTGGCGAACTTGAAGCAGACGCTGGGTAGCGTCACGTCCACAGGTCGGGTGTTCAAACACACGTCGCATCTCTGCCGTAAAGGCTGCGAAGTTGCTGCATAACGGAGCCTGGCTGTCCCAGATGGATGTAGCCCACTCCAGGGCGCTCCCTCCCAGGCTGCTCATAATGAACGCGATCTTGCTGGAGTCAGAGGCGAAGGAGGAGGGCTGCATCCGAAACACTATGTCACATTTAAGTAGAAATTCACGACATCTCCCCAACCCCCCGCGATATAACTCGGGGTGTTGTACACGGGGCTCACGGCTGGAAGTGGGAGCCGGTGCCTCCGGATGGGGTTCGGGAGAGGAAGGAGTAGGGTTGGCTGGAATCCGTAGTAGCGGTTGGTGGAGCGAAAGTTGGGATACTTGCTCCGTGATGCCCCTAACTACTTCCAGCACATCATCCAAACGGCGACCCTGTTGGTCGCTGATCGCAGTTTGGCAGGAGAAGGCGTGGCGAATCTGTTCCAGATCGGCTGGGTCCATATTGTTGGCCAGTTCGTTCTGTTACGATCCTGATACGGGACGAACCCAAGTGCAACGACCAGGAGACAGATTACAGAAAGTGGAACTTTATTAAGCGTTGGGGTGGTCCCAAAGCTGTACACGGGAGCAAAACAGGTTAGTTAGTTAACACAGGATAGCGTCCAACTGAGGACTGCTCCAAGCCGGAGCTGGACTTGAAGAAACACGGAACTGTTCCAAGCCGGAACTGGACTTGAACGGAGGTGTCTAAAACACCGGAACTGGACTGGAACTGGACTGGAACTGGACTGGAAACTGGATCGGAACTGGACTGGTAACTGGACCGGAAGGTCCACTCAGGAAACGGGAACGGCACGGAACTTGTTCCAAGCCGGAACTGGACTTGAACGGAGGTGTATAAAACACCGGAACTGGACTGGAACTGGACTGGGAACTGGACTGGAAACTGGACCGGGAGGTCCACTCAGGAAACGGGAACGGCACGGAACTTGTTCCAAGCCGGAACTGGACTTGAACGGAGGTGTATGAAACACCGGACCTGGACTGGAACTGGACTGGAAACTGGACCGGAAGGTCCACTCAGGAACACAGGGGACGGCACGGAACTTGTTCCAAGCCGGAACTGGACTTGAACGGAGGTGTCTAAAACACCGGAACTGGACTGGAACTGGACTGGAAACTGGACTGGAGCTGGACAGGAAACTGGATCGGAATTGGGCTGGAACAGGACTGGAAACTGGACCGGGTAGCTTGAGTAACCGGGCAGAAAGCAGAGGTTAAAGGCAGGGTGTTGTGACAGGACTGTAGCTGGTGAATGCACCGCCGAGTTGGAAGGCGCGGCGTAGCTCGGGCAATACTGGCGTAAGCCGGCTGGCATGCAGAGGTCCTGGTACCGCAACACGAGTACGGGAGGTACGTAACCCGGGGAGGACAAACACAGCTGCGGGAAGACTGGAACTGCGGCGTCTGGAGGTTTTGAAGGGAAACAGGTAAATGCATGCAGCAGCGAAAGTTTAGCAGAGATAGCTACCAGTCAGGAAACCAGGCGAACAGGTATGAACCAGCAGGCTCACAAACACTGGACCAGAAACGGGATACGAAACAAACACGGTAGGTTAGTCAACGAACTGGCGCTGAATAGCAGCCAGCCAGGGGTTTAAATGGTGCAGGAAGTGAAGGAGAAAACGAGAAACAGGTGTGATGTTAAATCAGGAGTGATTGCCGAAGCACAGCAGTGAGGAATGTGAGCAACGAGAGGGGCGAGTGATAGGCGGAAGCTAAAGTGGAAAATGAAACCAAAAGTACCCGAGGGAGACGCCCAGTCCACAGCCAGGAGGGAAACACGGACAAGGGATCCAACATGACACGGAAGGAAACAAGGAAAACATGGAAAACGGACAGGACGGGAACGGAACGTTACAACCTCTGGTTTTCTTTTCTACCTGACAGTTAATTGAGTAGTTAATGCCACTGATTGGCCAGGGATTTAACTCATCTGGTGTGCCAGGTTTAAATCAGTCCTGATTAGAGGGGAAGAATGAAAACCAGCAGTACTACTGGCCTTCAGGCCCAGATTTCAGTATCCCTGCTCAACATGGTTCAAGTTGCCCTTTATTTTTGCATGTTAATTAAGTTATTTTGCATTTTTAAATAGATTATTAATAATTTTAAACCATTTTATTAATTAATGAAGTGTTGAAAGTAAGGCTTTATTGGTTTTTTGTTACTAAATTGCAGTAGGAGAGGTGCTGTACCAAGTATATTAAATGTGGGAGGATGATGAATATGATGATAATAATAATAATAATTATTATTAACACTGAATATTTTGTGAATGCCCCACTTTCAGGGAGGTCACATGACTCCTGTCCTCTTGTCTCAGATAAAAAATCAGAAGGGAAACGCATTTGTAGAAAATAATATTAATTTTTTTGCCTCCCCTGGCGGCTCCTCATCGGCACGGTCTTCATATGGCAAAGTGTGCGAAGCTATTTAGAGCGTGCTGCTCATGCTAAGCCCAGAACAGCGTCACACGGGTTACTGAGTACAACGAACCCGTAAAATATGGAGCAGAAGATTGCATCATCACGGACCATGTTCAGAAAGAGCGGAGACCGCTTTTCCGCTCAAATAATTTCAGAACCGTAAACGGTTTTTACGTTTCCCATAAAAGAGACCTCAGCTGTTTCTGAATTCTCGCTTTATGCCACATTAGCTGTACATCCCTGGTTTTATAACTTTAATTAGGCTTTCAATACTTATTTCTTTACAATGTTGTGGTGGTGGCTGTGCTTTTCCGAAAAGGTAATGGTGAATTGTATGGGAAAAAAACAATGCATGTAATCAATACATCTGCATCTGCTCATTACATGTGCAAACTTTGCTCAGAATTCAACTTAGAATTTAACAACGGACAAGAAATGAAACTGGTGGATTCCGTAGTTACAATCGCGATTATACTCGACCGCTCTGCGTTTATTGCACATCTTTCCTGAACGTTTCATTGTTAGAGCGCCAGTTAGTTGACTGAGTAGCAACGGAGTGGCATTATTTTATGAGTGAGAGCAGCGGTACGCGGCTGTATGAAAAAAGGCTTTTCGAGCCGGCGCGAAGCGGTGGGACGCTGAGCGGCTCTGTCTGGGCGTCGATGGCGAGGAGAGGAGAGGAGCCGGGGGTTGCCACGGTGATGGTGCGGCGTGAGGTTTATTTTTTTATTTGAGCGCATTTGTGACGCCTCCTCCGTGCGCTCGCCCGGCACGTTAGAAAAAGGTGCTGGAAACGCGTCGGGGGAGGGCACCAGCTGTCTCCAGCCACACTGGATAGACCACGCACCTGCTCATTCAGGTCCACGGCCCACGGCTGTGCTCGCTTCATTGAGTTGGAAGCGTATAGATCGGCGACGACTGATCCCGGTTGCAATGACGATGATGAATTGCGCGACAGCTCAAAAATGTTACAGCCATTTTGTTTGGGAGAAAATGGTTTGATCAGGCTGACGCTGTGATGTGAGATAACTCCTCAAGGCCACTTCCTTCTGATGAATCAAGATCTTGGTGTCATGTTCTCACTCCCGTCCTCTTGTTTCCCGTGTTTTCCTTCTCCCCTTGTTTCATGTTCGTCTCTCCCTAGTTTGTTTCCCCGTGCTGCAGGTTGGGCGTGGTTTTTCCCTTTCGTGTCACTCTGTCCCACTACTCTTCTTCCGCCTATCCCATTCCTCTGTTTTGCTTGCATTCCTCACACTCTCTACTCCGTTAATCACCCACGCATACATTCGCACGCGGCACTTAATTGATACCAATTAATGTTTGTATTTAGTCACCCGGTGTTCTCTGTCCTGTGCCAGTTTGTTAACTCTCCTTGTCTGAACCTCTGGTCTTGTCTTGGTGATACCTAGTATCCAGTCTAGTCTCGCAGTTTAAGCCTTTGTCTTGTACCGGCGTTAACTCGCCTCTCTACTCCGTCTAGTTTCCGTCTAGCTCTCGCCTGGAACGGCGCTTCCTGCTGTTCGCTTATTCCCTGCCTCACTGTACTAACGTTGTCTGCTTGAGTCTGCCAACCTGCAGTTGTTTGCTACCCCTGCCTGTGTTGCTGTTTCCTGCTCATCCATCTGCCGTGTGTGCATGCAGCCGGGGCTCCAGCTCCTCCACTCTGCGGCGGTGCCCGCCTCCTGCCTGTGCTGCTGCTGCTGTGCTGCTGCTGCTGCTGCTGCTGCTGTTGCTGTTGCTGTTGCTGCTGCTGCTGCTGCTGCTGCTGTCCTGCCGCTGCGCCCACATCCAGCCCGGACTCCACTCCACTATCCTGCACTACTCCTGCCACTCCACTCTGCCCTGCTCCCCGCTCCTCCTCTGCTCAGCCTGCCTGGTTTTCCGTCTCCATCTCCAGCCCCTGGCCTCTCCTGTTCCCGCTGCTCCCCTGCTGATACCATTACCCGGACTGTTAGTCTTTAAATGTTCTCCCTATGCTTCAGGAGGAATTCTGGTCGAAGCAATAATTTATTAAGAGCTACGCACTCTGTCTGTCTGTCTTAAGTCTAGTTCCGGCTTGGAACAATAACTGCCTTTGCCTTTCTCCCCATGCTTCAGGAGTGAATTCTGGTCGAAGCAATAAAATAATTGAGTATTGGCATTCCTGAGTTCGAGTCGTGCATTTGAGTCCAGTCCATATCCGGGGTCGTAACACTTGGGTTCATTGCAGTCGCTGATTTTATCCGTCCTCGTCTCCTCGCCTCAGCAACCGACCGGTTACTAGGTTAAATAATCAGATTGCAGTCAATTAATCTCCCAAATTAATATGAAAAAATTATTATGATCGCCCTTTTCCAAATGACTGACTGCAGCCCAAACTATGGCCTGAAGCCTGGAGCCTTTGCTTTGGCCCACAAAATGTGTGGAATTGAAAAATAAATCATTTTAAAAAGCTGTGTGAATAACACACAACATGACTCAAATAACAAGCCCTATTAGGCCGATTCAAAACATGACTGGCCACTAAACTTTTGTTTGGGTACTATGGCAGCCCCATCGTAATACACTGGCAATGCAGTGTTGTGTGAAACTGTGTTCACATAAACACAGCAGGCTAGGCAAGGCCACGCTGTGATGTTATGTGCGGAATAAGCATCCGGGCATAATAATATTGCATCTGCACCTGGTAATTTGAATAATTTTGGTTTGTGAGTGATTGCAGAGGTTCTTCTTTCATCCACTAAACTCGAAGCTAGAGAGAGAGCAGCTGGAGTTCAGACCATAGGCACCTGGAATTAAGACTATAGGCACCTGGAGTTAAGGTTATAGGCACCCGGATTTGGGACTATAGACACCTGGGATCGGGACTATCGGTGCTGTCAGGTCAGAATTTTACGAATGGCGAAAGAAAAGTGCAGAGGGAATGTGAATAGAATTACTGTATCTTTCAGATAATTTGAAGGAAGGTGATCATTCGCAGAATCTATTGCGATGGAGAGATGCTTCATGCAATAGCAGAAATGTTGGAATGTAATCAAGCAGGAAAACATTCTTAATGGGACAAAAACGCATTATGTCTGTTGAGGTTGATCCTAGATTAATCTTTTTCTCTAAGTGATTCTGGGTAGGATTTTCATTGAGGGAGCTCATCTGCAATCAGCAGAAAAAGGCTGTCATTCTGGAGCTTGTGTGTGGATTGTGGTGTGTCATGGTCTCTCAGTCAGTCAGTGGCAGACAGTTAAAATAAACTCAGATAACTTCCCGTAGGTGTCTATGATTTAGTATGTCCAGGAACTAGTATGTATATTACGCAACCAGGTATGTACAAAATGTACAGAAGTATAATAAATGTTATTCAGTCATTCAACCAACAAAATGTTCAACGGCAGAAATATTATTGTGATTTTGTTTGGGGGTGAGGGGGGCAGACAGAGGAGCAATGGAAGAAATATATAATGAATAATACAACCCCAATTCCAAAAAAAGTTGGGACAGTATGTAAAATGCACATAAAAGCAGTGATTTGTAAATTCTCTTTTACAGATATTTAATTGAAAACAGTACAAAGAAAATATGTTTAATGTTTTACCTTAGCAACATTATTGATTTTTGTAAATATATGCTATCTGAATTTGATGCCTGCAACACGTTCCAAAAAAGTTGGGACATGGGCAAGGACATGGGCAAAAAAAAAGACTGGGAACACCTGTTTGCCATTCCACAGGTAAACAGGTGATGCTATCATGACTGGGTATAAAAGGACTCAAAAGTCCTTTTATTTTCAGGTACTCTTAGAAGCGATACTATAACCTTTCTGCATTTGAATGGATCTCTATGGAACCCATGGCTGGCTAAATGGCTGTAAATCATCAAGTGTCTGAGGTATCAAATGAGCCTCAAACCATCACTCTGCTGCCAGATATGCAGTAGATATGGATGGATCACTTGGAGGGTTGTTTCTCCTGACTCATTTTCCTATTGAACTCTATGTAAAAATAAGCCAGGAGAAACAACCCTCCAAGTTATCCATCCATAACTACTGCGTATCTGGCTGCAGAGTGATGGTTTGGTTTGAGGCTCATTTGATACTTCAGACCCTTGATGACTTACAGCCTCTCAGCCAACTATGGATTCCATACTATTCCTGTGTAATTTACAGCTTAATCTAGTCCCACCCCCCAATTCCCATAGAGATCCATTCAAATTCTGAGAGGTTATATTATCGCTGAAAATAAAATATCAAGAGTCTTTTGATATCCTTTTATACCCAGTCATGATAGCATCACCTGTTTACCTGTGGAATGTTCCAAACAGGTGTTTTTTTAACTTGCCAATCTTTTTTTTGGCCCTGTCCCAACTTTTTTGGAACGTGTTGCAGGCATCAAATTCGGAAATAGCGTATATTGACAAAAATCAATAAAGTTGATAAGGTAAAACATTAAATATCTTTTCTTTGTACTGTTTTCAATTAAATATATGCAAAAGAGAATTTACAAATCACTGCTTTCTGCTTTTATGTGCATTTTACATACTGTCCCAAATTTTTTGGAATTGGGGTTGTATAAGTATTAGTATGAATAAATTGGTTAGAATTTATATCATCCTTTTTTCATCGCTGCCCTCTCCTCTTTCAAACTGTCTGTCGGTTAAAGGGTAAGAGCTGATTGGAGGTGAAATCTGCGTTCACGGCGGTGGCGATATTGTTCTCATAACACTGCCAGCTGGCAGGGGCCGAGACGCCCCGTTCTTCTGGAGAAAGTGACACGGCGTAGTGAACGTGACAGACGGACGAGCGTCGAGGTGCGTGCCCCAAAGAGGGCTGTCCTCTCTGCGAGGGTGCTACGGGGGGGGGGGGGGTGGGGTGGGGGGGGGGGGGGGGGGGGGGGGGGGATGTTACGTGCCGACCTTTGGGCGCTGCTGCATTTGATTGATGTGTGAAAGCAGCAGCGCGGGGGTTAAACCCCGGTATTCGCTGAAAGTTTGCTAAACACAAAGTGTGAAATCCGAATGACACATTTGATATCACTCGCCCTTGTGCAGAGGAGGGCACAAAGAGCACTGCGGAGGTGCACATTTTTTGCCTGTCGGGTTCATTCATTGCTCACACAAGTTTTAATTCTCTTCAGTGACTGCTGAGTGTCGCTTATACAGTGCCTTCCGGAAGTATCCACCCCCTCTTAAACTTTTTCACCTTCTCTCCTGTCACAGCTTCAAATTTTAATGAATTGAAATCATTTTTCTCCCCTTCACCAACACAATAAATTCAACACATTTATGATGTAAAAATGCTTTTTTACTCAGCATTTACTTCAAGATAGACTTGCATTTCTCATTTACAAAGAGTCAGCTTTAAGACCAAAGAGCTCAACTTGTGATCACAAAACCATCTTTTGAATCAAAGGTTCAGTCACATGACTCCAGGCATGTCTTAATGTTGGTCTTCTCTCAAGCCTCTCTCCCAAAGAGGCCAAATCTGTGAAGTGCTTAAGTGATTGTTGATCTCTGGACAGTTTCTCCCATTTCAGCCAATGAGCTCTACAGCTCTATCAGTGCTGTAGCTGCCAGTGTCAGTGCTGTAGCTGCCAGTGTCAGTGTTGTAGCTGCCAGTGTCAGTGTTGTAGCTGCCAGTGTCAGTGCTGTACCTGCCAGTGTCAGTGTTGTAGTTCCCAGTGTCAGTGCTGTAGCTGCCAGTGTCAGTGTTGTAGCAGTCAATGTCAGTGTTGTAGTTGCCAGTGTCAGTGCTGTAGTTGCCAGTGTCAGTGCTGTAGTTGCCAGTGTCAGTGTTGTAGTTGCCGGTGTCAGTGCTGTAGCTGCCGGTGTCAGTGCTGTAGCTGCCGGTGTCAGTGTTGTAGCTGCCAGTGTCAGTGTTGTAGTTGCCAGTGTCAGTGTTGTAGCAGGCAGTGTCAGTGCTTTACCTGCCAGTGTCAGTGTTGTAGTTCCCAGTGTCAGTGTTGTAGCTGCCAGTATCAGTGCTGTAGCTGCCAGTGTCAGTGTTGTAGTTGCCAGTGTCAGTGTTGTAGCTGCCAGTGTCACTGTTGTAGCTGCCAGTGTCAGTGTTGTAGTTGCCAGTGTCAGTGCTGTAGCTGCCAGTGTCAGTGTTGTAGCTGGCAGTGTCAGTGCTGTAGCTGCCAGTGTCAGTGTTGTAGCTGCCAGTGTCAGTGTTGTAGTTGCCAGTGTGTGCTGTACCTGCCAGTGTCAGTGTTGTAGCTGGCAGTGTCAGTGCTGTAGCTGCTAGTGTCAGTGTTGTAGCTGCCAGTGTCAGTGTTGTAGTTGCCAGTGTCTGCTGTACCTGCCAGTGTCAGTGTTGTAGTTCCCAGTGTCAGTGTTGTAGCTGCCAGTGTCAGTGCTGTAGCTGCCAGTGTCAGTGTTGTAGCTGCCAGTGTCAGTGCTGTAGGTGCCAGTGTCAGTGCTGTAGGTGCCAGTGTCAGTGCTGTACCTGCCAGTGTCAGTGCTGTAGCTGCCAGTGTCAGTGTTGTAGCTGCCAGTGTCAGTGTGGTGCCTGCCAGTGTCAGTGTTGTAGCTGCCAGTGTCAGTGTTGTAGTTGCCAGTGTGTGCTGTACCTGCCAGTGTCAGTGTTGTAGCTGGCAGTGTCAGTGCTGTAGCTGCTAGTGTCAGTGTTGTAGCTGCCAGTGTCAGTGTTGTAGTTGCCAGTGTCTGCTGTACCTGCCAGTGTCAGTGTTGTAGTTCCCAGTGTCAGTGTTGTAGCTGCCAGTGTCAGTGCTGTAGCTGCCAGTGTCAGTGTTGTAGCTGCCAGTGTCAGTGTTGTAGCTGCCAGTGTCAGTGCTGTAGGTGCCAGTGTCAGTGCTGTACCTGCCAGTGTCAGTGTTGTAGCTGCCAGTGTCAGTGTTGTGCCTGCCAGTGTCAGTGTTGTAGTTCTGAGTGTCAATGCTGTAGCTGCCAGTGTCAGTGTTGTAGCTGCCAGTGTCAGTGTTGTAGCAGGCAGTGTCAGTGCTTTACCTGCCAGTGTCAGTGTTGTAGCTGGCAGTGTCAGTGCTGTAGCTGCCAGTGTCAGTGTTGTAGCTGCCAGTGTCAGTGTTGTAGTTGCCAGTGTGTGCTGTACCTGCCAGTGTCAGTGTTGTAGTTCCCAGTGTCACTGTTGTAGCTGCCAGTGTCAGTTTTGTAGCTGCCAGTGCTGTAGTTGCCAGTGTCCGTGTTGTAGTTCCCAGTGTCAGTGCTGTAGCTGCCAGTGTCAGTGTTGTAGCTGCCAGTGTCAGTGTTGTAGTTGCCAGTGTCAGTGCTGTAGCTGCCAGTGTCAGTGTTGTAGCTGCCAGTGTCAGTGTTGTAGTAGCCAGTGTCAGTGCTGCCAGTGTCAGTGTTCTAGTTACCAGTGTCAGTGCTGTAGCTGCCAGTGTCAGTGTTGTATTTGCCAGTGTCAGTGCTGTAGCTGCCAGTGTCAGTGTTGTACTTGCCAGTGTCAGTGCTGTACCTGCCAGTGTCAGTGCTGTAGCTGCCAGTGTCAGTGCTGTACCTGCCAGTGTCAGTGCTGTAGCTGCCAGTGTCAGTGCTGTACCTGCCAGTGTCAGTGTTGTAGCTGCCAGTGTCAGGGTTGTAGCTACTAGTGTCAGTGTTCTAGCGGCCAATGTCAGTGTTGTAGCTGGATTCTTGATCACTTCTCTGACGAGTTTGCTCAGTTTGTGAGGACGGCCTGATCTTGATAGTGGGTTGTTCCATACTTCTATTTTGTTATAGTGGACTTAAAGGTGCCCCTTCGATGCTTCAAAGCTTTGGCAACCTTTAACCTTTAACTTTTTCCAGCGCTTCGCATCCAAACGACTTCATCTCAAACTTCCAAGGGTGGTTCCTTGGTCTTCAGACTTCATGACAGCCTGACTAATCTGATATGCTGTTCCAAAGTCAATATTTATTCTGTAGTCATGTAACTGAACACAGGAGGATTCAAAATCAGCACAGCTGGACCTCGTTTAATCATTCAAAGAAAATGAATAAACGTGGTCCTAATTATGTTTCTAATACACTTCTGAATTAAGTAATTTTCAGGTTTTTATTTTTAATATAATTCTGAAGGCATCCAAATTCTTTTAAATACTTTATTTCATTTTGACATTACAGAGTTACTTATTTAGGAGGAAAAAAAAAATCCCATTTAAATATATTTTAATTTGACTTTGCGAAACAGCAAAATGAGCAATAATTAATGGGGCGTGGAAACTTTCTGTAGGCGCTACAGAAGCTGTCGCTCCAACCGGGGAGTCAAAGAATGTAGCTGTTGATGGCTTCTGAGTGTGTTGATCAATGATTTAGTGTAGCAGATGAGGGCTGATCCTGACTGGACGTCTTGGTGCCATAGGCTATCGGGCATGACTAATGGCGTGGGTTGTTGACGAACAAAAGCATGTTATTTGGGAACATTTGGGAGATATGCTCTCACAGATAATGTCGACATTTGCGTCAGACTCAAGGCCTCCGAGGGTATACAAGCTTGGCTAGATGGCCAGTGCGTCAAAGGTTGCTGGACTGCAATTTGTGCTGTGTCTTGGTGATCTTCCCGCTGGCTAGTGTGATTTTCAATAAACCTTTACTGTCTCTACTAAAGTGTTTGTTGTATTGAGTGAGTTCCTGCATTGTCCTGACTTAGATTATTTGGAAAGAAGCCGGTTCCTAACACTGTTTACACAAGGGGTGCCTCCTCCAAGGAGGAGGATATAACTCTTGAAAAACACGAGAATTGAGGACAGAGACTGAAAATGTTCATTACAGACACTGCTGGATCACTAATAATGAGAGTTGCTGTGCTCAATTCTCTTGGTTTTCAACAGTTTTCTTTATGAATGTATTGTATTTATATTTAGACTGTATGTATTTATTAGGCAGCGTAAAATATTCACCATGGACATTTTTTATGCACAGGGTGTTCTGCGTGTCGCGGCAGAGGTAGTGTAAAAGCTAATTTCCTTCTGCAATACTGGAGCATGTTTTCAAAATATGACAGAAATGTTTAAACTAAAGAGCAGGAAATGTATTAAAATGTGAGAACTGCGTCCGTAGGGTGGCGGTTTCCAAGGGAAAGCCATGGCAACCAGCCTCCCGCTGCACAGACATTGTCGACAGGCAGGGTGAGGCTAAATCAAAGCGAGGGAACAGAAAATGCACCCCCCCATCCCCCGCCCGCCCGCCCGCCCGCCCTCCACCAGTCGTGCCTCTTGGCCGAAGTGCTCCTTCCACTCGCTCGCTCGCTCGCTCATCCGCCAGCGATGATTATCCGCACACCAAGTGCCGCGGGAGAGCCACTGCTGATTAGAGGACAGGCTTATCTCTCACAGACAACAACTGGTGCCTTGTGGGAGCTTGGAGAGTTCTTGAGAGGAGCTGACACAAACCGTTGCCAAAGCAACCCCGGCCAGCCGTCGGCGAGACGGGAACCGGCTGCGTGCTGCTGATGCCGGTCAATCAGAGCGGGCTAATGAGCGAAGGCCAGGCTTAAATCCATAAAAATAGAGTGCCCTGCCTTTGCATGGCGGGAGCCTTTTACCGACTGAGCTCCTCGGGAGAGGACAGGTGCATCTTTTACATCCCGCGGATGCCAGCTTAGGGCATGTGCACAGTCTGTGCTTATTACGGCACGTATCGCGTGCCGTCAGGCAGCTGTCAATGTCAGGGTCTGAGTCAAACAAAACGAAAGGAAGTGGCACACTCCGTTAGTATATCCGTGCTGTTTTATTTCATCAGTGTATGGCACTAGTGTTTTTTCTGGCATCTGTTAGTCATAGCCGGCGACACACAATACACGTTTCTGTAAAGATTCTCTGTGATGTCAGAGTTTACAGGAAATGATTGATTGCACAGATTCTAAAGACAATTGTATATGTTTCATATTCACAAACAATATATATTTTTTCTTTTTCTAAAGGAGAGCAGGCAGTCCACCCTCCTTTTGTATTTATTTTATTCAGATGGAGGGAAAACAGAGAGGGGGATGAAAAAGAGAAGGATTCACAGCTCAGAAAGCACCATGGAGGGGATCGAACCCCCAGCCACACAAAAGTATTCTTATACGGCTTGAGAGTCGGCCACTCTACGGACCGTGCCACACATCTCCATATTCACAAACAATTCTCATGTGTACATACTAGATACTGTTTTGCAGGGCCTGGATTACTGCTACTCTGTGTGTGAACAAGCACAGCTACCTCGTTCTGTATTTTCTAGGTTTTTTTCATGTGATGAGTTATGGTACACATAGAAACTGCACAGGAATTTCAGTGTGTTGTCCAGTTTTATTCTCCCGGGTCAAAAGGCTTCAAATTGAGGAAATACAGAATAAAGACCCCGAACCTGCTGCCATTTTTCAATCAGGACTCCTGATGAAAAGTGATGTCTCAGTTTACTGCAAAAAACATTCCGGCTCACCTAATCCTGCCCCCCTCTGCTCCCGCACTCAGCCAATCCTGTCCCCCTCTGCTCCCGCACTCAGCCAATCCTGTCCCCCTCTGCTCCAGCTCTCACCCAATCCTGTCCCCCTCTGCTCCAACTCTTACCCAATCCTGTCTCTCTCTGCTCCAGCTCTTACCCAATCCTGTCTCTCTCTGCTCCAGCTCTTACCCAATCCTGTCCCCCTCTGCTCCAGCTCTTACCCAATCCTGTCCCCCTCTGCTCCCGCACTCAGCCAATCCTGTCCCCCTCTGCTCCAGCTCTCACCCAATCCTGTCCCCCTCTGCTCCCGCACTCACCCAATCCTGTCCCCCTCTGCTCCCGCACTCACCCAATCCTGTCCCCCTCTGCTCCCGCTCTCACCCAATCCTGTCCCCCTCTGCTCCAGCTCTCACCAAATCCTGTCCCCCTCTGCTCCTGCTCACCCAATCCCGTCCCCCTCTGCTCCAGCTCTTACCCAATCACATCCCCTTGATGGGTTCTCAGTTTTGTCCTATAAGAGTAATTATGCATGTGTGTGTGTTGATCAATGATTTTGTGTAGCAGATCTTTGGACAGGCCTCTGGCATCCCTGACTGGACATCTAGGTGCCATAAGTTATCAGGCATGACTAATGGTGTTGGTTGTTGATGAACAAAAGCTTGTTATTAGGGAACATTTCGGATATATGCTCTCACAGATAATGTAAACATTTGTTTTAAACTCAAGGCCTCTGAGAGTATACAAGCTTGGCTACATGACCAGTTCGTCGAAGGTTGCTGGACCGCAATTTGTGCTGTGTCTTGGTGATCTTCCCGCTGGCCAGTTTGATTTTCAATTTACTTTTACTTTCTCCAGTAAAGTGTTTGTGAGGCACCCGGGTTCCATCCCGGGTTTTCCTATTGTCTCACAGTCCACCCTGTGTTTTCCCTCTGTCCCTCCTACTTGTGTCCTGCACTCCCCACACCTGCATTGTGTTTTCCTCTCGTGTCCTCGTTACCCTTCTCCCACCTGTTGCTAATTTTGTCCTCGTCATGTCTTGTATATTGTCTGCCCCGTCACTTTGTTCGGGGCCGGACCGTCTTGTGTTGCTTGTCGTGTTTACTCGTGAGCTGGGTTTCCCGTTTGTGGTCTTGCCTTGTTCTGTCTTGCCATGTTCCGTCTTGTTTTGTACCATCTTGTTATGTACCCTCTTGTTTTGGACCTCCTTGACTTGTCTTGTTCATGTTCAGGTCTTGTTCCCTCCTGGCTCCCTCGTTCCCTCCAGGCTCCCTTGTTCTCCCCAGGCTGAGCGCCTGAGCCCTTGGCTGCATGCTTGGCCCAGACTGCGGGCCCCTGCTCTATCCGCAGGAACCCCGCACCTGTTTCCTGACCCCCGCGGCCGGAGTACCGTCCTTGTTTCCTGACCCCCACGGCCGGAGTACCGTCCTTGTTTCCTGACCCCCACGGCCGGAGTGCCGTCCTTGTTTCCTGACCCCACGGCCGGTGTACCGTCCTTAATCAGGACCCCACGGCCGGGGTGATGTCCTCGTTCCTGACCCCCTCCCCCCCCATGGCCAGAGTGCCACCGCAGGCCCCCACGCTATCCGCGGGAACCCCGCACCCGTTCCTGACTCCACGGCTGGCATGACGTCCTTAATCTGGACCCCACGGCCAGAGTGCCACCATGTTTCCTGACCCCACGGCCAGAGGGCCGCCATGTCTCCTGACCCCACGTCCAGAGGGCCGCCATGTTTCCTGACCCCCGGGCCTGAGTACCCTATCCCTGCCTAGCTTCCCTGTTCCTGACCCCTCCTAGTCATGGTTCCCTGCTAGTCATAGACCCCGTCTAGTCATAGACCCCTCCATGTTCCTGCCACGCCTTGTTCCTGCCCCGTGTCTGGTTTCATCTTGCCCCTGTCTATGTCTCTGAATAAATGTACTCCCTGGTCGAGTTTTCCCCTGAGCCATCTTTGAGTCTTGCATTTGGGTCCGGTCCCCCCTGCGGGAACCTTAAAAGTGTTTGTTGTATTGAGTGAGTTCCTGCATCATCCTGATTTGGATTATTTGGAAAGAAGCTGGTTCCTAACGCCCCTCTGCTCCAGTTCTCACCCAATCACATCCCCCTATGCTCCAGCTCTTACCCAATCCTGTCCCCTTCTGATCCAGCTCTCACCCAATCCTGTCCCTCTCTGCTCCAGCTCTTACCCAATCCTATCCCGCTCTGGTCCGTGCAGGCTGGTGCTGTGCTGGTGATTTATGAGAGATCATATCTGTATGCTCACTTCATACATCACCGGCAACCTGAAGACTGTGTGTTGTACATCCCGAGCCTGCAGTTTGACTGAGGTCTGTGGAGTGGAGATTAGTGTTTTTTTTTCTCAAAGCAAAGATAATGCGGGAATCGTGCACATGCATATACACTCGCACGCATGCACACACACCCACCACACATGTCCATATTATACAGTTTTGCAGGGCCTGAATTACGTGTGTGAACAAACACAGCTACCTTGTTCTGTATTTTCTAGATTCCTTTCTAGGTTTTTTTCATGTGATGAGCTATGGTACACATAGAAACTGCACAGGAATTTCAATGTGTTGTTGTTTTATTATCCTGGGTCAAAAGGCTTCAAATTGAGGAAATACAGAATAAAGACCCCGAACCTGCGGCCATTTTCTAATCAGGACTCCTGATGAAAAGTGATGTCTCCGTTTACTGCAAAAAACATTCCGGCTCACCTAATCCTGCCCCCCTCTGCTCCAGCTCTTACCCAATCCTCTCTCTCTCTGCTCCCGCTCTCGGCCAATCCTGTCCCCCTCTGCTCCAGCTCTTCCTCAATCCTGTCCCCCTCTGCTCCCGCTCTCGGCCAATCCTGCCCCCCTCTGCTCCAGCTCTTACCCAATCTTGTCCCCTTCTCCTCTAGCTCTTACCCAGTTCTGTCCCCCTCTGCTGCAGCTCTCACCAAATCACATCCCCCTATGCTCCAGCTCTTACCCAATCCTGTCCCTCTCTGGTCCAGCTCTTACCCAATCACATCACCCTCTGCTCCAGCTCTTACCCAATCCTGTCCCTCTCTGGTCCAGCTCTTACCCAATCACATCCCCCTCTGCTCCAGCTCTTACCCAATCCTGTCCCTCTCTGGTCCAGCTCTTACCCAATCACATCCCCCTATGCTCCAGCTCTTACCCAATCCTGTCCCTCTCTGGTCCAGCTCTTACCCAATCACATCCCCCTCTGCTCCAGCTCTTACCCAATCCTGTCCCGCTCTGGTCCGTGCAGGCTGGTGCTGTGCTGGTGATTTATGAGAGATAATATCTGTATACTCACTTCATATATCACCGGCAACCTGAAGACTGTGTGTTGTACACCCCCAGCCTGCAGTTTGACTGAGGTCTGTGAAGTGGAGATTAGTATTTTTTTTTTTTTCAAAGCAAAGATAATGCGGGAGTCGTGCACATGCATACACACTCGCACGCACGCGCCCACGCACACACCCACACACTCGCAACCAAAATGACAAAATCCATTATTATTCTCTGTTAAAGTGTAAATAAGATATGTAAGAAATGATAAACATATTGTCCACATTTATAAAGCATTAATAACATGCACATAAGCAGGACTCGGGGTGAGAAGTCTTCATAATTGGTATGAGCGCTTTTTAAAAGCTGTTCTGTTTGCACTCCGGGCTGGATCGGCTGAGAGCAGACGGTAATAGTCTCAGTCCTGTCATGCTTGCATATAAGCTCATAACAGTTTGGCTGACTCAGCAACGTGCGCCCATACATTAGCGGAAGCGGCGCAGTATGAATAACCCTCTCTCTCCGGGGCCAATTTCTCATTCAATTCCCAGGTTCAGCGTTCTGTGTAATAAACTTAATTTCCCTCCGTATTTCCCTGTATCCTAAGCAGGCGTGGTCGCTTGCTCAATTGACTCAACGATACCCAGGGGACGAATGAGAGGGCAAATGTGGGGGAGAGCTTATTGGGAACGGCCACCGGGCCCGTAATGTTTTCCCTCTCTCTTTCCAAAATGATGATCATTGATAGAGGAAAGAAGAAAAAGAGACATCCAGACACTTTTTTTCGTTTTATTCTTCAGTCATGTTAAAAAAAGGTGAAAGGCGTTGTGCTTCCACACGCAAGTTCCAGCGTTGATTTGGTGACCGATAATAGAAATGTGTTTGGCTTCCCGGATTTGACAAGGCAAATTAATTACTTTTGTGTTTGAGCTTGTTGTTTATAACT
The DNA here is from genome assembly GCA_029718625.1 of Synaphobranchus kaupii. Taxonomy (NCBI): domain Eukaryota; kingdom Metazoa; phylum Chordata; class Actinopteri; order Anguilliformes; family Synaphobranchidae; genus Synaphobranchus; species Synaphobranchus kaupii. The sequence goes on from CM056387.1 coordinate 6,511,475, forward strand.
GCCACCCTTTCCCTCCTGTGGTAAGATTGTCAATGATCGCTCAGAGCAATAATGTTGAATCTCAATTTTGATCTCGAGCTGTCAAATTGAGAGGAACGCTTTTGGTTCCCCCTCCCAAGGGAGGAATTGTCTTTGAGAATTTACAAAATACGGTGTGGCTCTGTGCATTGTAGTACATCAACAACCGATGTCTCTTTTACTTGTGGGTGTTGTCAACTGAAACTACATTTGAAAATAGAAAAACACAAGCATTTTGGTGTTGTTATCACAAACAGCTTGTATCTTCCGAAGTATGATGCGCACGCTTCTGATATTGTGACTGGTTACACTTTTGGGGTGGAGAAGAAGTTAGAACTAATCAAAGCTGTTGTATATTATGTACGAAAGAGAAGAATATTTCAAATATTTTACTCGCAGCACTTTAGTTTACAGTGTGTCTCTTGGTCAGTTTCCGATGGTAAAATATTTCCCCCCATGATTTGGTAGTGTTTTGAGCTAGAAGAGCGGCAGTTAGTAACTGCTATATTTATTTGGAACCCCTTGTTGTGCGTTGTTTTATGTTGTTGTTGGACGGCATCTGCTCTCCAGTGCCTGCAGCGGACTGCATTATCACTCTTTGTGATTCACTGGCTCTCCGGGCTGACCAGATGTTGCCGTTGTCACAGTTTTTATTTTATTTTTTGACTTGTGCAGAAGAAGCTGAAGCCATTGTGGAACTCCTACTGCCTGGAGCAGGATCACATGTAAGGAGGAGAGGCAAGAATGACATCTCAGTGTCGGGTTTATCTCCGGTCTGCAACCTCACAGCAGGCTGTCTGGCCTTAGAAATCACGTGACTTGGGGGGAGAATCGATGGAGGTGCCCAAACTACCCCCCCCCCCCCCCCAAACACCCAGGGTCTATTTTCCATTTTTCAGCATCCAGTGGTCCACTATAATCCTCTCTTTAAATATCCCCTAATTTCAAACATGCAATAATGTCCAAGAACTCTTTTGCAGCGCAGAACTGAACTTTGTTTTTTGTTTGTTACTATATATTACAAGCGCTCCCCATTGACACACCTGTGCCTTCAGGAACTGTAAGTAAGGCTAGAAGCAAAAACTTGTTGGCTTGCCTCAGGCTATGTCTGAGAGCATACAATTTTAAGGAGAAATTACAAAACAGTCTAATAGTGTAAGGTGGTCGAGAACGGAAGACCAAACACGACAGGAGGTTTCTAAAAGCCAGCCCCCGAGGAGGTCGCCACAAGAGCGGATATACTCCATAGGGCGAAAAAACTCTTAGACTAGAGTGTAAAAATTAAAATAATGTCTCTCTCTCGACACAGGAGAGACGATATTTTAAGCACTAGTAGAACTTAAAGCAACCCGAAAATCTGGGCGAATAAACTAGTACAAATAACAAAAGACTAATAGGAAAAGAAATCCTCCAGTTAGAAAGCGCAGAACACAGAACTGAAGAGGAAATCAAAACAAAGAAACAACGGGAGGTAACGAAAAGAGGACTAAGAAAAGAGTAAATAAGGGAGCAGACAAGATAAGAAGATCTAACCCTAACTCTAATTCTTAACCGGACTACCTGCTTTGCTTATTTGGAACAACAAGCAACGCAGAGCCCGAATCCTATACCTTACCGGCTTATGTGAAATCGCAAGATAACAACAAGCGCCGGTAAGCGAAAGTGCACGGTTTAAATACTTGCAGGTAACGAGAGCAGGTGCAAATACTAAGTACCTGGAGAAAATGAAACTCCGGAAAGGAAGACAGAGAATCCGATAGATTGTCCTGTCGTCGCTAAAAGAACGAACGTCCACAGAAAAAAGGAAAAGCGGGCGCAGCCCATGACAAATAGGTGTTTGATGAAAGTAAAGTTTCAAGTTTATATAAAATCCCAAACGTTAGTTAGCTAGCCATGATCTACCCGGCTAGAACAAGCTATCAAAGTTGCAGATGAAGCCATGATTGCATACTGTCCCCCAACTGGCTTCTGGCTTGACAGGAGTTTATCCCCTTAGGCAAACTGTCAGTCAAACCATGATCTGTCAATCACTGGAATGCCTTGATGTTGCTAGGAACCGTTAGGGGTCGGAGGGGTTTGTTGCAGACATTCTTGTGAGATCACCGCAATGCCTAATTTCTCATTTCAAATGTGTGTGAAAGACTACCAATTTGAATAGTACTGCACTAACAATAGTCCACTGAACTATTGTATTTTGTATCAAATGAGAACAATGTATTATATAATAATGGTAAATGACAGCTGTGACTGCCAGAGTCATATTCACATTGTGTAGCAAATGTATAGCTTTGCTCAGAAATCAGTAAATAGAGTGAACTAAAGTGATGCTGTTATACTAACTGCAAATGCAGTATTATCAGACACTAAAATTCATGCCCTTAAGTACTCTGCATCACATAATTATTTAAAAAATGATGCAATTAACAAGTGAATTACCACTGTACAAAGACTTGGTTCACATTACATTGTTGCCTGCCAGTTTAAGACATTAGTGAGCATTGATGAGATTTTCCATAACATTTCCTGCACTACACAACAATGTTGTTTATTATATTGGCTCAGCTCAGCAGTCATTAACATACATATAGTTTTATTTAATATATATAATTATATATATATATATATATATATATATATATATATATATATATACAGTGCCCTCCACTATTATTGGCACCCCTGGTAAAGATGAGTAAAAAAGGTTATATTCACCGTTTGGTGAATTAGCTTAAAGGAATAGTTTGGAATTTTGGACATAATGTCTCAATTACGACTTACCCATGATGTAACTGCTAGCATCCACTACCAAACGCACTTAAACACTCCACAGTGCACCCAAAGCAAATAAAATATGACGACAGTCTATCGGGGTTATTTTCAGTGATTATGCCATCATTTTTTAAGTCAAACTATCGTTGAATACTTTTACTTTGTGCTGACCTATATTCTCTGTGGAAGTACGGCAGCGGAAGTTTATTTTGCCCCCGCGCACAGTGAGGAGGATGGTAAGAGAGGCAAAAAAAATCCCTAAGGATCACTGTTGGATAATTACAGAGGAAAGTAGCATCTTGGGGTCATCAAGTCTCCAAAACTACCATTAGACCTCCATGCCAACAAATTATTTGGAAGGCATGCCAGAAAAAAGCCTTTCCTGTCATTTCACCACAAACGTAAGCACCTGGAGTTTGCTAAATTCTACTGGAACTTTGAAAACGAAAATTGAGCTTTTCAGGAACCAACACTCAACGTGGGTTTGGCGTAAAAAGAAGGATGGCTATACCGAAAATAACCTGATCACCGCTGTTAAGTATGGACCGTGATGTTGTGGGGCTGTTTTTCCTCCAAAGGCCCTGGGAACCTTGTTAGGGTACATGGCATCATGAACTTTAAATCTGAATCTGGCTGCCTCTGCCAGGAAACTAAAACTGGGTCGTTGTTGGATCTTCCAGCAGGAGAATGATCCAAAACATATGTCCAAATCAACACAAAAATGGTTAACTGAACACAAAATCAAACTTCTGCCATGGCCATCTCAGTCTCCTGACCTAAAACCCAATTTAAAACCTGTTGGCTGAGCTGAAGAGGAGAGTGCACAAGAGAGGACCTAGGACTCTGGATGATCAGGAGAGATTCTGTAAAGAGGAATGGTCTCAGATTCTTTGCTCTGTATTCTCCAACCTTATTAGATGTTATGGGAGAAGACTCAGTGCTGTTGTATTGGCAAAGGGAGGTTGTATTAAATGCAGGGGTGGCAATAATTGTGGTACATGTGGTTTTTGTTAAAAATAATTATTTCTTGATGAGGGATTTTTTTTTCTCAGAATAAATTTACTTCAATAAAAGATTTTTCTCATTTTTTCAGTGTGAGATTAAGCTAATTCACTGAACGGTGAATTTTTTATAACCCTTTTTACTCATCTTTACCAGGGGTGCCAATAATTGTGGAGGGCACTGTATATATATATATATATATATATATATATACTTTTAAAAAGGAAATCAAATGATTGAATGTGTAGTTAGTCATTCTAATGTTAAAAACATCAGTTTTTCTTAAAGAAATAATATTCATAATGTTATTTTACTGCTTATAAGTACCATATCTTACATGAATTATTGACTGAACTATACGCTGTCAAAATGTTAGGCAGTTTTCATATTATATTGCTTTTGCCATGACAGGTTAAGGTTGAGTCCAGCAGAGCAGAGCGTCAGGGCAATGCAATATTCTTTCTCCACTGTATATATAGCCTGTAGGTTTAGAATGAAGGTTTTACAAGTATAGTTTGATCTAAGTCAAACAGTAAGTGCATCTTTCAACAACAACAAAAAATAAGGCTTTACATTGAAACGGGCAATGAGAAGTTTGCCCTGCCAATAATCTCTCGGGAAACAGTCTGGAACAACAGCACTACTGTAGTGCCCTGATGGACGCCGGCAAACATCTTGACATTTCTGAAAGAAAAGAGCAGACTAATACATCTACCCCAATGGGACCAGTCAAATAGCTTCAAAAACCCAACATAATGTCCCAATGTATTTTTTGATTGAATATTAACCCCAAGAAGTGGTTGGAAATGCTTTTATTTATTTCGCCATTAAAAGTTGGTCTGTTCACAATGTACGTCAATGGTCGAATAGTACTGGTTCCAGCCACTAGAGGGACCACAGAGAAGAAAACCATCCAGTCGTATTTGAGTATGACTGTGCATTGTCAGACATATGACCAGATCTGTAACGCTTCATAGTACACTGCCCGGGCAAAAAAAAAGTTGCAGTTGCACCAGTCATGCATAGTGCCCACTGTACAAGCCTCTGGAGGCAGTGTTATGATCTGGGGTTGCTTCAATTGGTCAGGTCTAGGCTCAGCAACGTTATGCAGCAATAAAATGAAGTCAGCTGAGTACCTGAATGTACTGAATGACCAGGTTATCCCATCAATTGGCATATTCCAGGACGACAATGCCAAGATTCATCGGGGCTCAAATTGTGAAAGAGTGGTTCAGGGAGCATGAGGAATCATTTTCACACATGAATTGGCCACCAGAGCCCTGACCTCAACCCCATTGAAAGTCTTTGGGATGTGCTGGAGAAGACTTCACGGAGTGGTTCGACTCTCCCGTCGTCAATACAAGATCTCGGCCAAAAATGAATGCAAGTCTGGACGGAAATAAATGTTGTGACGTTGCATAAGGTTGTCGAAACAATGCCACAACGAATGCGCGCCATAATCAAAGCTAAAGGCGGTCCAACAAAATATTAGAGTGTGCAACTTTTTTTTTGGCCAGGCAGTGTACTTGCTCCCTTTGTGAGCTGTCAAAAGCCTGGACTCCAGTTAATATAGAACATTGTTGTTACCAGGTAGAGCAATTAAAACCAGCAATCCGTGGACTGGAAAATTTAAGTGGAAAGTAAAATATTTATAAAAATTTCAGAGCAAGTTATTGAACTGAGACCTTGCTGGAGCTAGATTTAGAAATGTGACTCTGTCATTGGGCCGTTTTCTAATTAAAAACCAATGAGGACCACGACAACTTTAAAAAAATGGCTAACATTTTTTTATTTTTGTCACTGGGTTTCACAACTGCAAGGCAACATACTCTACATAATTCTGAAAAAAGCGAGGTAATTCTCGCTTTAAAACTGTGGAGGCAATGTCTCAGTGGGCTAGTCACAAGCATAGATTTGAAACACTGCAGTAACTCTTAATTGTGTCTACAGTACATGGTCTCTGCTAGCTCACAGTCCTTATGTATACACTGGCTCAGTTAGCTGGCTCTAATGAATAGCCACTCAAGATCAAGCTCTTATCACCACAAGAATGCCCAAGAGGCAAACAGCCACCTATTGGCTAAACTATTTCACAAACAATGGTCCTCCAAAGTAGTTTAATGAGGATGTCTGTTTATTGGAACAGATTTACTAAGGTTTTAAACCAGTGCTTGTAAAACAGAGATATCATATTTTTTTCTAGTGGCAATAATAGCAAAACATACATGTTACCAAAACATTTTTATTTGATCTACTGTCCCTCACAGCCAATGTAACCTACATTATGTTGTATAGCTGAAATTTGTGGGTGTGTGTCTTATGTTCATGCTTTGAAAAAATTAAACGGACCATTTTCTATCGAATGTACCATTTGAACATTGTTTACGGCTTTGACACTAAAATGTTCTGCAACCTTAACTTTGTGCCCAGGACGGTTTATTATGCTTCATAGGGTAAACTGCTGCGGGTGCTTTGTAACGGTTTTAAGGCACGTGCAAGGCATTTTCACATATTCCCTTAAAGCAGCATTAAACATCTCCCAAGGAGTTTTCAAAATAAAAGCCAAAACACAGTAAGTGTTTTGGATGGACGCGCCAACATTTGTTCAATTTTATTTGCGAGGATGGACTTATTTAATGTGTCCTTGTTCCATTGTAACACATTAACTAGCTCCCTTTGGTTGCATCTCAAGTACATATTGAATTAATTTCTCTCTGGGAAGTGCTGATTAAGCATACGTCTCGAGCCATGTGAGGATGTGCATGGAATATGCTAGTCTATTTGTAAGAATAACAAATGCTTGAAACGGATTGGTCTTCTGTTCACAATGTGAAACAGTACATACAGTACTAGAACTAGAGACACAACATACTGTATGTATTAAACCCTATAAGGATGGCTGTCAGTATGTCGTTCGCCTGCTTGCGGGTTGGTGAGGCTTTTCATTTGGCGCTTGTTTTTTATTTTATTTTTATTTTGAGGCTGCAGCATTTCGTTCGGCTGAGGAAAATAAATTCTTGAGGCAGGCCGTCAACCAGTGAGGTCCCCGGGTCTGAAAACTCTGTGTGAACCCATGTGCAAGATACATTATATATGCCTAACAAAGCATGAGATGGCAGAGTTGGTTGACGAAACAACATTTTGAGGGGAGGTGATGGTTTTTGTCGAGCGCGTGGGAGGAAAGTGTGGGTGGAGGGAGGAAAGTGTGGGTGGAGGGAGGAAAGTGTGGGTGGAGGGAGGAAAGTGTGGGTGGAGGGAGGGAATGGGGGGGGGGGGGGGGGGGGGGGGGGGGGGTTAGTGGGCCTATGTGTAGGCCTGTGTAGCAAACTGAATATTGCAATACTCAACCAAAGATCATTTCTGTGACAAAGACATATTAGATATATAAACAAGCCCGACTGTAGTAATGATACACTGATCAAGAATCACAGCTGGGCTGCAGATCTGGCTTCAGTGATGTGGGCTGATCATTAATATGTTGGCTTTCTGTCCACCTCCGGTGAAGGTTTAGAGTTCCGCAGTTGGCAGTCAGAAATTTCTCTGTTGGCTAATTTAATGAAAGTTGGATGAGAGCAAAACAAAAGCCATACTGGTGTTCTGGATAGATATAATGTTGTACTGTGGTGTGTGTATGTGTTCGTCCGTGTTTTTTTGGTGTGTGTGTGTGTGTGTGTGTGTGTGTGTGTGTGCATGTGCATGGTTGTACATGCATATGTGTGTGTGTGTGTGTGTGCTTGTACATTTGTGTGTGTGTGTGTGTACGCATACGTTTTTGTGTGTGTGCGTCCATGTGTGTGTATATGTTACCCAGGCGGCCTTTGCCATTTGGGGACCCCATTTCAAACCCCCCAACGACCACCGACCATCTTTTAAATAACACAACAAACAACGGCGTACAACTGAAATTAGCCTACTCACAGTTTCTCGATTAGATTTACAACCTTTAGCTTTCAAAAATAATAACCATTGGGCTATAACTACAACAAGTGCTGCATCAATGCGCTCTTTCAGCATGAAGACGCAGCCTATCAGCCCTATTCACGGTGCGCCCCTAGTGGTAGTTGTCGACATCCCAATTATAGTAGCCTATTCATATTTCTCTGACATTGTAAATTACAACTTTAAAAAAACCCTCAAAATTCTGATGCAGGATTGTTACAATGTCGCCCCTTGCAAATACATCAACCTCTCAAGTTGCACTGCAGGGCAATATCATAGCAGGGTGCTATTAATAGCCCAAAACCATTTACAACCTTCATCTTGCCACTGTAGAAAAATAAGGCGTAGTTAAAGATAGTGTCATCACTGAAATAGCTTAAGTTAGGAACAGCGCCTACAGTGGCTGAATGGAGAAACTGGCTTACTGGGTTGACGGTTCTTTTATTCACTGCGGGGATTTTTATACAAAAAAATAAAAAATATTTCTTTTTTTCTCTAATTTATAATTGAGGCAAGGCCAGGTGAGAGGCCCATTTCAAGTGAAATGAATAAAAGGCCACTTATGGTTGTTAATATGACATTTAATATATGAATTTATTAAAAAATTTGAAAACAGGAATTCAGTATGACAGCTAAGATGAAAAATTCCTTTTTGTTCACTCCCTCCTGACAGGACGGTTTAGAACCTGCGTGCCGAAGGATTTCAGTGATCATTTTTGATATGCAGATACATTTTTAGGCAATACAAACCTAGATGCCCATTAGGTGGAAATGGAGAATTTTCTGTCATTCATGCGGTAGAGTGAGATGGACCAGAGAGAGCATGAGGACGCGATGCCCCATGAGTGCCCCCTAGGGATATGGCTGTTGTGTGAGAAGCGGGTAGTGCTTCCTTGTTTGTTTTTTTGTTTTCAGCTATTCCAAGGTAAGCAGTAATGACACCCTGGTCCTCAATGTATTGAATACATTAGCAGAAACTGCAGCACTGTGCACACTGCATTCCTACTAATGCTTGCCCTGCCTTCTCACAACCTCCGTCATTTAGTGTAGAACTGTCTGCCGTCATCTGCTTTAATGTGCAGTGCTTTACCTCAACTCTGCGATGGTCAGCCAGATTCTATTCATCTTCAGTGTAGCCCTTAATTGGTTAAAGGCCCACACCATAGACTGTATAAAAATATGAACAAAGTCACTGTGACGTCACCCATTGCCTTCCCACGGCCTCGTAAAAACCGAATTGAAGCTCCGGATGCATATTTCGCCGCCAGTTTGTACAAACTGCGTCTGCTGCGTGGAGCTGAAGAGGACTCAACCTGTCCCTCTGATTGGTCCGGAACAAATGTTAATACCCTGTCCAAACGACACAATATTTAAAAAAATCAGCACATGCAGAGGCATTAGATGATTACATTTTTTTGCGGGAAAATCTTGACCACATTGCTGCCATTGATTTACATGGTGAAAGACCTATACTGGAGCCAATCACAGTGGCGCTAGTGAGCAACGGCACAATTACCGCTCCCAGCCCAACCAGGAAGTGAGCTTCAAAACGAAAGCCCAGTCTTGGCCCCTTGGCCCACACGCATCGGCATTCTCTTCCTGGTTTTAGTATCTGAAACGCCTACAAAACATTAGCAAACGGCAGTGACGTAGGTTTTTGGAAAAGTCAGAAACCCCGCCCCCTGTCAAATTATGCAAAAACATACATCATGTCACGTGGGAAATCGTTCTACTAAGAACTCAGGAACATCGCATTTAAACGCTAAAATATGCATACTTCGACCAAAATTGCAATTTTCTGACTTGAACCAGTATGGAACACATTTCAAAAGGTCCAGGATGATGTGAAAAGCTCAAAAACACGAAAAATATGCTTGTGGGCCTTTAATACTGTTATTATGTTTGAATAGGATATAAAAGTCACCTAGTATTCCTTGGCTCAATTAGTCACTCATAGCAGATACAGGTTATATAAATCTCATCCATGCAGCTTATTTCTTTAAGATGTTATTACGCATGAGATTGATTATACACTCTGATTAAACATTTATCGGTAATGCCTTGGATCGATTTGCAAGCATGGTTACATTTTTTATTATTTCGTCTTTACACTTTTACACTCTTTATTATTTAAATCTACACATATATATAAAATGTGTAGATTTCTCAAGTGGAAATGGAAACATGATTTTCAAGAAAGAGGAAATCCAGTTATATAAACGAACAGACACAAAAGCAGGATTCCTCTGGGAGGAAGAAAGCTGTCCCTCATTATGAACAGTTCATTGAAGGAGGAGAGAGAGAGAGATGGATGAGGATGATATCTGGGAAAAGAGAGAGAGGAAAATTACAGCCTGAGGGGTGACGGCTACCTCCGAGATTATTTATGTCCATTTACACTGTTGTGACAGGGATAGGTCAGATGAATCGCTACTTTTACCTGAATCGCTACTTTTACCACATTTTCTAAGGCCGGAATTAAGCATCTGAGAAGTGCGGTTGTCAGTGTGTGTGTGTGTGTGTGTGTGTGTGTGTGTGTGTGTGTGTGCACAAGAATGTGAGGAGATTTTCTGAGAACGATGCGGAGACAGACGGAAAGTGAAGTGGCTGTTCCCAGGGAAGTTGCTTAGCAACCCCCGCAAACCAGAAGCGTCCTCCGTTGATTTTTATCTTGCGCAGGAAGGCGGGCCATTTCGGAGCCATGGGGCGAGGACCTTTCTCCCACGCCACAAGCAGAGAACGCGTGTCACGCCCGCGACTGCCGCAGAGGAACCCCGCCCCCCCCCCCCCACCTCCAGTTCCACATCCTCGACTTACGAATGTTTCGCCGCATCAGTCCCAGTGGTCCAGCGGCTTGGTCCCGCGGCTTGCTCGGACGTATGAGTGGGTCTCCTCCTCGTTCTGCGCGTGCGCGGCTCGTGCCTGCGGTGTGTAAAGGGGCAGCTGGCTGACGCCGCGTGTTTTCGGAGAACCGCGAGCGTCTTCACTCCCCCGAGCCGGCAACAGGAATGTACATAGTTTGCGAATTTGACATTATAAATGCGCAAATTCGGGTGGGATTGGTGATAAAAATTAAAAAAATTTAAAAAGAGATACCACTCCTGAGTTATCACACCCCCCTTGCCCAGAGATATTGCTACAGTTATAACACCACTCTTGTCAAGATATTACACTCAAGAGTTAAGGTAACCTTCTATGAATTAACTACCTATTTAACATCCAGAAAGCAAAAAACACGACTGTCTACTCCTCAGTTACCCAGCTTTACATTACAATCATTACATTACAATCATTTGGCAGACACTTTTATCCAAAGCGACATACAATAAGTGCATAGCTTTGTCCTGTAAGATAAGTCTTCCTTCTCCAGGCTTTTCTTCTTGTTCTTCTCATCCTGTGCTCACTTTATCTCACTTGGGAGCATTCCAGGGAGCAAAGCCCAGTCCTTGAATGACCTGTTAACAAATTCGGCCATCCTGCATGATATTTAATAAATGCAGAGGATTACATTTTTGACTCTGGTCTGTGTATATGTCTGTATGGCTGTACTGTTGATGAATGTAGGTTTGGCTAGATGATAAGTAAATGCACTTGTCTAAGTGAGTGGCAGTCCTATTGATTTCCCATGATGATTTCACATCTCTCTGCGCTCAGATGATGAATCAATTTCTCGGCCAGCGCTGGTGCTCACTGTAACCCGATCATCTCCGGTTCGCAGACAGACAGACACGCGACTGTTTTGACAAGCAACGTATCATTCCGCTGTTTTCCCTTTGCTCTTAATTTGCTATCGGTCCTGTTTGCACGCAGTCTTTTATATCTATCTCAAAACGATACAAACATGTACTGCATCAGTCACAGAATGACTGAATGAACATTCGAATGACAGCGCCTACATTTACCTTGTCTGAAGAGAATCCACTTGTGAAAACCGCTTGTTTTGAGGAGGGGTTGCAGGTAGTCACAACGTCAATTGTGGCAAGTGGGGGCATTGAGTCCTCCCAGGTAATGGAGACAAAATAATCACTCAACTGAATTAATTCATTTATTAATTAATTCATTCAGTAGTTAATGAGCTGGTGAGATTTACTGATTTCAGCCAGGGGACCTTTACAGGCTTGATGAGAATTCTGTCCATAATATAATCAAACTAGCTATTAACTAGCAAACTAGGATTTCAAGTCGGAATAAAGTGTAGACGGTCTTCTTCAGTTAAATACACACTGTAGGTGTCAAGGGGAAAATAATAATTGTAAAACAAAATATGACACTCCATTATTCTCTCCAGTGGGTCTGAGTCAGTGTAGAAATGTCAGCTGCTTCAGCTGATGCAAGTCTTTTAATACAGTGACAATTTACATAGAGCCAGGGTGAAATAGCTGACAGCTGTGAACAGCCATTTGATCATAAGGAACAGAAATGTATTTTCTTAGAAATGAGGTGTATAGCTGGCGGCTAGGTCAGGGCCTGAAAGAAACCCATTGATTGTACAATTTCTATGATGCAAGGCTTAGTTTTAAGCTGTGAATTCAGCTGTTTTCGAAAAAGTGAACATCCTTCACATGCTGTTTTGTTCATTCTGAAGATGTTGGCTCTCGATGGCTCTACCAGCCCATGTACCTTGATCATACTCTGACTAATTAAATACCCAGCCTCACTGTGGAATGAGCTTGCAGTGGCTACAAGCACTTACATTGATGTCTGTCTTTACATTTTTTACACAATAATTATTATTTATAATACTATTTTTGTAAATGCCCCACAAGCCAGAGAACTCAAAACAACCAGTTTTCTCAAAATGTGCAGCAATTTACAGTGTCTAATTCCAATCTTTGTGAAGACTCTTTTATTGCTGATTCATAGAAAGGTGAACATTTAAATATTTAATGGCTTAAATGGTATGGATATGTTTTTTGTTAGTACCGTCTTACAATATTCTAAAACAAAAAATACTTATTTTTGGTCGTTAAAAATCATCATGCAGAATGGTAGGTCAGTCAAGTAAATGCATTTCAGCAGGAGGCATGCCAGGGACCTCAGCAGCACACATTCTAAGCTGTCAGAAAAACAATAGCCTTGTAGATTTTAGATTTTCAAAGATTTAAAGGTGCACTATGCCAGATTTTTACCTTGAAAATATTATAAAATAACCATGCTCTATGCCAAATCTATGGCACACTGGCAATTTCTGTCGAAAAAAAAAAATTGCCAAAACCTTGCTCCTTTGTCTGTATGTATTATTCTAAGATGTGCTTGGGACTCTTTTCTGTTGGGTGTGGCTACAAAGCCTGTGGGGTGGGATCAGCTTTCAGCTGAGCATTTTTAGCCAACTGGCTACTGCAACGGCAGACTGCAATTTCTGTGAAGCCAAACAACAAGCCAACAGGGCGTTCCAGAAGCAGCATCAACCTAGGAATTGCTTTTCCTTGATGGCGACAGCTGAAGGTTTGAAAAGCACGCTGAGTTGGCATGTTTTTTGTTGGACCTATAAATAACATTACCTCTAGCTATCCAGCTAGGTAGCTAGATGGCCAAAGCTGGGTAACTTTTGAATCAAATTAATAACGATGTAATATTATGTTGTATTTGAGAAAATAAATAATATTTGTATACAAACTGTCCCAATTCCAAAAAAGTTGGGACAGTATGTAAAATGCACATAAAAGCAGAAAGCAGTGATTTGTAAGTTCTCTTTTACATATATTTAACTGAAAACAGTACAAAGAAAAGATAGTTAATGTTTTACCTTATCAACTTTATTGATTTTTGTAAATGTACGCTAATTCTGAATTTGATGCCTGAAACACGTTCCAAAAAAGTTGGGACAGGGGCAAAAAAAAAGTCAGGGAAGTTCAAAAAACACCTGTTTGGAACATTCTACAGGTAAACAGGTGATGCTGTCATGACTGGGTATAAATTGCTATCAAAAGACTCTTGATATTTTATTTTCAGGTACATGGGAATAGTATGGAACACATGGTTGGCTAAATGGCTGTCAGTCATCAAGGGTCTGAGGTATCAAATGAGCTTTAAACCATCAATCTGCTATTAGATATGCAGTAGATATTGATGGATCACTTGAAGGGTTGTTTCTCTTGACTTATTTTTCCATAGAGTTCAATAGGAAAATGAGTCAGGAGAAACAACCCTTAAAGTGATCCATCCATATCTACTGTATATCTGGCAGCAGAGTGATGGTTTGAGGCTCATTTGATACATCAGACCCTTGATGACTTAAAGCCATTTAGCCAACCATGGGTTCCATACTATTCCTGTGTAATGAACAGCTTAATCTAGTCCCACCGCCCAGTTCCCATAGAGATACATTGAAATGCAGAGATGTTATAGTATTGCTTGTAAGAGTACCTGAAAATGAGAGTCTTTTGATATCTTTTTATACCTAGTCATGATAGCATCACCTGTTTACCTGTGGAATGTTTCAAGCAGGTGTCTTTTTTTTAGCCCCTGTCCCACCTTTTTTGGAACGTGTTGCAGGCATCAAATTCAAAATTAGCGTATATTTTCAAAAATCAATAAAGTTGATAAGGTAAAACATTAAATATATTTTCTTTGTACTGTTTTCAATTGAAGATATGTAGAAGATAATTTACAAATCACTGTTTTCAGCTTTTATGTGCATTTTACATACTGTCCCAACTTTCTAGGAATTGGGCTTTGTACAAATATCTTCATGAAAAAGTACATAATTTATATTTCAAGGGTATTAGCGAGCTATGATAGACAAGATATGGTCTACTTATGTTACTTATTCCACACACGATTCCGTCTTTACATCCCAGGTCTAAATTAATGTTCAGAATAACGTTAGCTAAATAATGAACAAGCGCACCATTTTTCAGCCAGACATTTAGGGCACTGAGCTGGCTGAATTTCTCACTGCCACAGGAAGCGGGCCTGACATCAAAAGCTTGAAAATGGGCTTGATAGTTATATAGTATAATGAAAAAGAATCGTTCATTAAAACTTCAGATTTTCTCAACCGGGTGTCATTTGTGCCCGCATTTATGATTACAGCTTTAGTGTAGTATTTTTTTGAAGTACACATTAAAAGCCTTGAAACCATTGGCAAATGGCAACATTTATGTTGCGAACAATAGAATCCACAATTACAACTGCGTTTGTCGGAGATGGCAGTAAGGAAGACGATGAGGCAGATGAAGCAGGGGTCGATATGGTAAGCTGAGAAAAATGATTTAAAATGTGTTTATTACTTATCAATACATAATTACTATTACCATCCATATAGAACATTGCATGTTACTAAAGATCTTATTTTAATTTGATCTTTGTTTCACATTTTGCTTGCTGCGCTCAAGCGTGTTTCTTGCCCTCAACGGAGTTGAGTGGGCGGGGTTTAGGACGGAGGAGGCGACTTTGATTGTAAACACATAATAATAATAATAATAATAATAATAATAATAATAATAATAATAATAATAATAATAATAATAATAATAATAATAAACTTTATTTGTATAGCACATTTCATACATAAAATGCAACCCAAAGTGCTTCACAACAATAAAAACAAAATACAGAACAGAACAATAAAATAAAAATAGACATAAAATCAACATTAAAAACAGGGATAGAGTTCCATAGTTCTTGCTACTTGCTATCTGCTGTGCACAGTACATACGAGACAAGCATATTATGTGCTCTTTAGCCCCTTAGCCTCTCTATGGGTGGTACTTTTTGCCTTTTCCTTGAGGTCTTTTGCCTCTCTTAATAGAGGACTTCGCCTTGGCTACGCCAAAAGGACTTCCTGCCACCGTATAGAGGTCTTTTGCCCCTCGTTATAGAGAACTTTTCAAGTGCTCAACAGACAACACCCCTTATGGAAATGAAATATGCTGCAGTATATTTTAAATATATTGTGAAGATAATTTTAATATATTTACAATATACTGCAGCATATTCTTTTTCCATAGGGGAAGCAACAACTAAATATAATGTAAAATAAGATGGAAGATAACACCCACTTGATAATAATAGCAATAAAATTAAAATGAATATAAAAACCAAAGTAAAAACAGAAAAATAGAAATAAGTAAATAAAAGCAATAGTACATGGTAATAGATAATAAAAACACTATCAATAGCTTAAAAGAAAATTAAAAGGCAGAGCAGGCTAACTGAAGGCAAGTTTAAATAAGTGTGTTTTAAGAAATTTCTTAAAAGTGTTAAGAGTTTCTGCCTCTCTGATATTGCCTGGTAGGGCGTTCCAAAGCCTAGGGGCATAAAAGCTAAAAGCCGCCTCACCGCTTCTCTTACGGTTTACTTTCGGAATCACTAAGAGAGAAGCAGTGGAGCATCTAACTGTTCTACTGGGCACATGTTCCTGAACGCAGTCACCTAAGTATTTCCATGCTAAACCTTTTATCATTTTAAAAACCAGAAGAAGAACCTTAAAATCTATTCTTAAACGCACAGGTAACCAGTGTAGTGTAAGGAGTGTGGGGGTAATGTGGTGTCTCTTTTTTGTGCGAGTCAATACCCTTGCAGCTGCATTCTGAACTAACTGTAGTTGTTTAATGCTTTTTTGTGGGAGACCAGAGAGAAGGCTATTGCAGTAGTCAAGGTGACTGGTGATAAAAGCATGCATGAGCTTTTCTGTGTCTGCTTGTTGTAGGAGAGGTCTCACCTTTGCAATGTTTCTTAAATTAAAGTTTTAGTAACATTTCTTATATGAGGCTCAAAGGTTAAGTCATTATGTATAATAACACCTAGGTTCTTGGCTTCCCGGTTACTGCACAGGCCCAGATGCTCTAGGTTTTTTTAATATTGCATCTCTTTGAGGTCTTGGTCCAACCAAAATGGCCTCTGTTTTGTCATCGTTCAACTGGAGAAAAATTTGGGACATCCATATTTTTATATCTTTCAGACATTTCTCCAGTGAGACTTGTATCAGTGACGATTTTAGCATGACATTTCTGGAGGGGCAGTTTTGTATGACGTCACCATAAAAAAATAAAGATTAGATAAGCCAATTAGTCTACGGTAGGCCTATGCTATGGGCTGTGCTGTAGGCCTAAGTGCCAGGGAGCAGAAAGATTTAAAAACTGAATACAATGTGTCACTTCAGCGCAACACAGAACCCTACATTGAGGTTGCCTATACTGCAACAAAGTAATAGGATGAGACAGACACGTTTCTTCAATAGCTTTATCAAAACCGTAAATACAAGCATATGACTTGTAGGAAAGTGAAAACAAGTTTGATCAGATCAAGTTTATCCAGAACTAATGCTTAGCCTACTGACGGCATGTAGACTATGATTCATCGTAAAAATAAATAAATCGTTCATCAAACTTGAACTTAAAGAAACTTCAAAAAGGTAAAACATAGGTGTCAACCTCTGGAGAGAGCTGCCCTTATTTTCACGCCTGCAAAACTGTATAAAAACACAAAAAACCATATAGAACATTATCTATTAAAATCACTAGCCACCACAGTTATTTGTCTGATTCAAGTTTATTTAATATATCCCTATATTTAGCTATTCACATAATAATGAGTGTGTAACAAATTCAGCAAGGTGCTCATTTTAAAACGGTTAAACAGTCACTGAGACGCCCCACCTTGGACCCCACACATTTACAACCCACTGCAGGAGAGATACATGGATAGGCCTACCACAATTTCCTAAATTATGCAGGAGTCCTGTTGCATGAGCTTGTGGCACTTTTAATGCAGTTTTGCTATCTTACTAGCCTACATAACTTTTATAGCCTAATTAGGCTACGTTACCATTAATGTACATAATGTTTATAATTTTCTAGTAACAGTTAACAGTGTTAAAGACTAGTTAGCCATGAATTGATTTACAATGAAACGTGTAGTAAACTCGCTAAATTGAGGCCACCACATTAAAACGCAATAGAACATTAGCTATCTAATTTCAGTCAAAATTGCATCAACATGAACATTACAGTCATAACCATTTCGGCTAACTGTTCGCTAGGTTAACTAATGTTAGATAGCTAGTTGTTAGGTAGCCTATCTTGTGGGCTACTGGCTACAACGTCTTTGTGGTCCGTTGTCATAAAGCATATTTTTAGATCATAACTTACAGTCCTGATGCGCTACTTGCTTTTCCCACGGCCTCAGAAATCCAGAGAATATCAGAGAGGGAGAAAAAAAATGTGATTGCAGCAATTAAATTAATTATGTTGGAAAACATTTAAAAAAAAGATGTGTTAGACTAGATTTCCCATATCATAACCTTATACGTCTGTATACCTTCGAAAAGGTGGAAAAACCGTATTTTATATGAGCAAACTTGACACCTATGACAAAATAAAATCAAACTTGGAAAACTTTAGCTGGCTAGCATTAGCGATACACATACACTGAGTTGACTTTGTTTATATTTATTTCCTGGTAACGTCAGCCCACGTTAACGACGTTAACTTAACATTTATTATTTTTTAATTTTTTAATTCTAGGCAGAATTAGTAGGGGCAGAAATGTTTCTGCCCCTCCGCCCAACATAATTTGCGGCAGGTTTTCCCTGCTTACGCAGATCACGCTCACGTTGTTTCCTAGCAACGGTGGGGCAGAGTGCTCCGCTGCCCCACAGCAGAAACACAGGACAGGAAGCGCAGTCCACAGCGTGAGCACACACATACACACAAAGGAAACTACTCAAAAACAGCACTATAAGGAGTGTGAGTCAAGTTATATATAGTATATAGTATTATATTTATACAAACGAATTTCACGATTGAATCACTGTTTTGTATTAAATATAAAATAAATTTTGCCACAACGTTCAGATGTTACGAGTATCTTGCACAACTGCACCACGTCTGGTGGGGCACTGCCCCACCTGCCCCTAATGTAAAAACACCACTGATCACCAGGGAACACAGAAATGTACAATTACATGACCACAGCAGGGCTAAAAATCCTGCATAATGCACCGTTAAGCAAAAGTTACACAACATTTTTCATTCTTTCCAGCCACATGAATAATATGAGTTAAATAATACTTGTTTGTAAATAAGTGTTCATATTTCTGGAGAAAATGCATTGTGGTTGGTCTGTATGTGGGCACAAAATATATTTAAATAATATCTATGTATTTTTTTGTTTATTCACTGATTTGTCTTGTAATTTATAAATGAATGTTTCCATCATTCACACTGTCTTCAGTATGTATTCACTCGTTGAACTTTTTCACATTTTGTCTTGCACATTATAATTTAATGCATTGAAATGTTTTCTCCTTCACCAACACAATAAATTAAACTCATATATGTTGCAAAAATATTTTTTATTCAAAAACATTTACTAATTATTTAATTATATATCTTGAGTAATCTCCGATATGTCTATATGAGCATACTGTATACGATGTAAACCCTGAAAAGTGCCAAACTTTCGGTGCTGTATAGGTATGGGGCATGCCCCACCAAGCCATAACTTGGTGGATGGCATACCTGCCATCCCAATCTCTTGCAGACTGAAATAGGTCCTCTTTAAGTACTTGCCTGTATTTGGCTCCATCCATATTGCCCTCCCCAGTCTGTTCTAATGAAAAGCAATCCCATAGCATGATGCCATTCTTGACGATAGGAAAGGTGTTACCTGTGTATTGGGCCGTGGATTGGTTTGTGCCAAACATAGCGCTTTGCTTTCAGACCAATGAGCTCAACTTTAGTCCAGAAGGTCTCAGGGTCTGTCACATGGCTTCTGGCAAACTCCAGGTGTGACTTGATATTGGGATTTCTCAGAAATGGCTTCCGTCTAGCCACTCTTCGTTCTCTGGAAAGTTACAAGTTATCTCTTATTTCAGCCAATGAGCTTTGCAGCTCTGTCAGTGTTGTAGCTGGCCTCCAGGTTGCTTCTCTGACAGTTCTCATCCGATTCCTCAGTATTGTACGACAGCTGATCTTGATACCCCCCCTGAGAATTTCCACCCCCTGCCCCCCATTTTCTTACAATGGACTTCAAAGTGCTCCTTGGTAGGTTCAAAGCTTCTCCAGCCTTTTGCCTCACAAAAACTTAATATCAAAGTTCCACAGGCAGTTCCTTGGTTCCTTCGTGACAGCATAACTAATCTGATGTGCCGTTTAAGTTGCCGATATTCATTTAGAAACCATTTTTTCAGAAACATAGATTAAATTCAAACAACTTGCTAATGCATTCACTGTGATCTCAAGAAAATGTAATATTCCTGGCCTAAATTAGGTTGTATATAAAGGAGGAGAATAATCAATTATGTA
Source organism: Synaphobranchus kaupii (assembly GCA_029718625.1). Lineage (NCBI taxonomy): Eukaryota > Metazoa > Chordata > Actinopteri > Anguilliformes > Synaphobranchidae > Synaphobranchus > Synaphobranchus kaupii. Next base: position 6,531,454 of record CM056387.1, read on the forward strand.
ATTTTCACATTTTTATTTTAATATACTACTTTTTTTTCCATTTTCACTTTATATAATTACTTATACTGGAGTAGAAAAACATTTAAATGTATTTAAATTTGACTTTGTACCAGAGCAAAATGAGAAATATTCAATTTGGTTAGAAATTTTTCTGAAGGTGCTGTATATATTGATTAGTGGATATATTTCCATCTATTTAAACAAAATGTATTCTCACATAATCACAAGAAAAACCTCCACTCTGGACGACAGTGTGAGGAATTAGCTTTGTTGAACTGAATTTAACTCTCTGACCTGCATTGGGTTCTGCGGAAGAGTATGTGAAAGATCTGCAGAGGGACTGCTTTTGTGCCTTGACACTCAACTATAATTGCCTGGCCTAAAAATTGACACTTGAGTTAGGATAAGATGCAGCATCGTGTGCTATTAGAATCCATGGACAAGGCTCCATGCTGAAACAAACACTCTCACCCAGAGACACTGACAGTTTATGGCGTAGCGGTGAAAGACCTTCCTCATCCAGAGACGCTGAGTGGTTAGGGTGTAGGGGACAAAGACCTTCCTTATCCAGACACTGAGGCGTTTGGGTGTAGGGGAGAAAGACCTTCCTCATCCAGAGACGCTGAGTGGTTAGGGTGTAGGGGACAAAGACCTTCCTTATCCAGACACTGAGGCGTTTGGGTGTAGGAGAGAAAGACCTTCCTCATCCGGAGACACTGAGTGGTTAGGGTGTAGGGGACAAAGACCTTCCTTATCCAGACACTGAGGCGTTTGGGTGTAGGGGAGAAAGACCTTCCTCATCCGGAGACACTGAGGGGTTAGGGTGCAGGGCGAAAAGATCTTCCTCATTCAGACACTGAGGGTTAGCATGTACGGGAGAAAGACCGTCATAATCTAGAGAGGCTGAGTGGTTTGGTTATGGGGAGAAAGACTTTTGTCCAGAGGTGCTAAATGGTTATGACATAGGGGACTAATACCTTCCTCATCCAGAGAAAGACCTTTTGCGCCTTGAGACATTCACACATCGTGGCCCCTCAGAAAACATCTGCTCCCAGGCTGGAGATCCCGTGTTCATTTGTACATTCATGTGTTTGTCAACGTTCTAATGGCTTCACGTGCCTGACTGACCACCACTCCGCTCTGACCATGGGCTGGCTACATGTGCCCCCAGAGATAAGTCTTCACCTGCTTCTTTGTTTATTTTTATGTTTTGATGTGGTCTATAGCTGAATGACTATGGGATGTGTGTGTAGTTTACATTAGCATTAAATTACTTGTTAGGCCTTTAGCAGATGCTCTCATCCAGAGCGGCATACACAGCTCGCATTCTCTCAGTTCATGTATACAGCTGGATATTTACTGAAGCAAATCAGGTTAAGTGCCTTGCTCACGGCTACAACAGCAGAGGCCCGCCCACCTGGATATCAAACCAGCAACATCAGTGTTTTAAGCCCAGTTCCTAACCATTATGCTATACTGCTACCCCAGTGCCCGTTTCGGTGTTGCCACGGTGTTATTCCTCTCATGAAATATATACTGTAGTACACACACTTACGGAAGGGATATCTGTGGACCAGCAGCGGTCTCCTGTCTCAAACAAAAACCTTTTCTGTTTAAAATGGCCAATTCATTCATTATACAGTACTTGTCTTCATAAACTCTGTGCATCAAATATATTCCTTTCATTATTAAAGATAAGAAATCACTTAAAACTATGTGGCCAAGAAAATCTTGAAAATACTATAAATATGTAGTCTTCAGAAAGAACATTTAAAATGCACTAAAGTGAATATAGGAAAGTGTATTCCCTTATGTATGCACAATGATTTTATGAGAGGCACTTGGTAGTCAGTGTGAAATTTGTCACGAGACAAGGAAAGGGTCTTTTGTATTTGGTAAATGATTGTATTAATTTTATTTGAGTATTAGGAGTGTTATGGTCACTGTTGACATGCCCTTGTCTTGTGCACATGTTTATCTTTGATCTTCGGTGCAATGAAATGCATTTACACTGCATTCCTTGCTATTCTTCCATCCCTAAACGCAGACAAGACTTTAATTATGAAAACCTATTGAAGCGCCTGTGAAATCGAGAGGCAGTTTCTGCACATTCATGGTGAAATATCACCCCAATCGCCACCATAAGACTGAAAATGTGAAAAGAGTAACAGACTTTACAGTAATACAGTTTATAAATCTTCCTATGTGTAAGTGATTGCATATTTGTGATTGGCCCATTTGAAACGGCAGCCCCTCGCTGAGTTAAAGATACTTAATGTAGTGTTTTACATTTGCCCATATTTTTTTCTCTTTGACCAATGTGATGACAATGCATTCCTCTGGCTCTCCCTGTGGAAAGCTTGTGTGTTGAAATGAGGGCAAATTGGTCATTTAAATAATGAAGCTGCAAGTCTGCAAAAACATTATTTATCTCCCTGCACTTTATATTTTGAAATGGGATACAAATTATTCTAAAACGAGCTTTATTCTAGAATCTAGAATGAGAGGCCTCAAATGGCTTCTTTACAGAACTGCATTGCAAAATTGCAGAAGACTGTGGTACTTCTTTTCATAACCACAGCAGATCCACAGTTTGTACCATAGAAAATTCCTGCATAAACTTGGGATTTTACACTACAAAAAAACCTCTGGAAAACAGCATGTCACCATTAAAAAAAAAGAGATGTTAGATAGCCTATTCAATGATAGCAGCGCTAGTTTTCTTTTTAAAACTTTGGAAGAGATTGAAGCTTTGATAATAATCCAATGATCTGAGCCAGAAACTGGTACTATTTGTGTGTGAAATGTAATGAAAATAAAGGGAAAGATAAACTAATCATGTTTTAGCAGGTAAAGTTTATTTGCACCTGTAGGTTTAGAATGGATTCCATGAATTCCATGGAATGGAAATTATTCTCAGTCTAGATCAGCTGTAACCTCAAATGCTACAAGATGAGAATTATCCTCTTACCCATTTCACGTTAGAAAAGTATCAAGGCATTCACTGTATGCTATTACCCAGAAGCTTAATACCATATGTACATACAGTTGAGGACAAAATTATTGGCCCCCCCTGTAAAGATGAGCAAAAAGGGTTATAAAAAATTCACCGTTTGGTGAATTAGCTTAATCTCACACTGAAAAAACAAGAAGAATCCAACCTTTAATTGACGTTAATTTATTATGAGAAAAAAAAAATCCCTCATCAAGAAATAATTATTTTTAACAAAACCACATTGGCCACAATTATTGGCCCCCCTGCATTTATATATAGAATAAAGTAATAATTTTTAATATTTGGTCACATATCCTTTGCATGCCATGACTTCCTGATGTCTGTGACCCAACAACATCAAAAGACTCTTGATATCTTATTTTCTGGTACTCTTACAAGCAATACTATAACATCTCTGCATTTGAATGGATCTCTATGGGAATTGGGGGGTGGGACTAGATTTAGCTGTAAATTATGCTGGAACAGTATGGAACACATGGTTGGCTAAATGGCTGTAAGTCATCAAGGGTCTGACGTATCATACAAGCTTTAAACCATCACTCTGTTGCCAGATATGCAGTAGATATGGATGAATAACTTGAAGGGTTTCTTCTCCTGACTTATTTTTCCATAGAGTTCAATAGGAAAATTTGTCAGGAGAAACAACCCTTAAAGTGATCCATCCATATCTACTGCATATCTGGCAGCAGAGTGATTGTTTAAGGCTTGTTTGATACCTCAGACCCTTGTTGACTTACAGCCATTTTACCAACCATGTATTCCATACTGTGCCAGCATAATTTACAGCTAAATCTAGTCCCACCCCCCAATTCCCATAGAGATCCATTCAAATGCAGAGATGTTATAGTATCGCTTGTAAGAGTACCAGAAAATAAGATATCAAGAGTCTTTTGATGTTGTTGGGTCACAGACATCAGGAAGTCATGGCATGCAAAGGATATGTGACCAAATATTAAAAATTATTACTTTATTCTATATATAAATGCAGGGGGGCCAATAATTGTGGCCAATGTGGTTTTGTTAAAAATAATTATTTCTTGATGAGGGATTTTTTTTTCTCATAATAAATTAACGTCAATTAAAGGTTGGATTCTTCTTGTTTTTTCAGTGTGAGATTAAGCTAATTCACCAAACGGTGAATTTTTTATAACCCTTTTTGCTAATCTTTACAGGGGGGGCCAATAATTTTGTCCTCAACTGTACATTAACATATATATGAAATGCTGGCAAAGTTATTTGATATATTACCCATATTAAATTATTATATGCAATCCTGGACCGGAGGGGATTAAGATCAAGGGGGGACATCACATGGGTTTGACTCTGGCATGAGATTTTTTGAGGGAGAGCATAGGATTAAGAGTCTCACACCAGATGATTTAGCAACCCTGGCTTTCTCTCAGGTTCAACCATAAAACCACTAACATCACTGTTAGGAGGGACATGCATATTAATTGGCACACATTTCTATCTTTCCTTTCTATCATATCTTTCCCTCTTGCTGGCTGGTGAGATGGTGCAGTCTCCCATTTTGAAGTCTTGAGAAGAGGCCATTTTGTGGGCAGTCAGGGGATTGAGAAGAGGCCATAAATGACGGCTCTTTCAGTTTGGAGCACATTGGGTGCTCTGGTTGCTACAGGCCTCAAATGCTGCTTGCTAACATTGTTTGGGTTGACTGCCTTGAAGAGCTCCTGTTGGCCTGGTGTTGACTGGCCTAGTTTTGTTTGTTTTGTGTTGTTTTGTTTTGATGATTCCAACCAAAGAAAAACAATTTTGGTACCTCTGGAAACTCCTCCTCCTCCTTAGAGGGTAGCTGGAGCTGGTCGCTCACGGAGGAAACGCATGCTTGAGCTGGCCCTCAACCAGAATGGTGAGAACTGCACCCAACCACTCTCTAGCCAGGTTCTTTCTTCTCTGTTGTGTTTCCACCTACATGCCTACATTAGACACACAAACACTCTTTGTTTGGGAAGAGCTTTGTTTGATATTAGGTTAGACCGCAGTGAAGTAGCTCCTCTTATAACAATCACTCTAAGGAGACAAACTCAAAAAAGGGGATTCCAAAACAAAGTGTCCAAAAAAAAAACAACTAAACACAGCCTTCATCTATAATTCTCTTTTTTTCCAAGGAATGTTTTTCCGAGTCCTCCTTAGCATTGCCAGATAGGAAATATTAAATTAACATATAGGGGTCTTAAAATTTTGGTTTTTCAAAGAAAATTATTGTACATAGACAAACAAAGAGACAATATACATGTAAATATGTGCTTGCACAAATATAGCATCTTTTTCTCTCAGCAATAACCTTATAACATATTTTTACACCATATACTTTCTCAGTGAATGAATATTAGCAGCACAAAAGGGGAAAAAGTTTTTGCGCACCACACACAGCTAGAAGCAGGCAAGCCTCCTAATGAAGAATGTGCTCAATTGAATGAGACTTACATCACTGACTGTGCAGTAACACAAAAGCTGTCACCCATGGAAAAGGTTCCATGTCAGTACTGTAATGAAATTGCAATCGCTGAATAGGTTTAATACAATCTGCACGCTCATATTCGCACTCAGCGTATAAACAACAACATTGATTATGCTTGTTAACACTTAAAGCTGCGTTGTGTTCTTTATTCTATTGTAGTAGCCTAATAGTTTCTGAATCTTCACCGAACCATTACAAATGTATTAAAGGGTAACTACACTCACTCACTTTTTTTTCACTGTTTGTATGCCTACCTTATAATGAAACTTATTCATGCATTCCATTATTTCAATAATTCTGAAATAATATTGTATATCATAAGAAACAGGTAGAAAAGCGTCCTAGTGCTGCCCCTAATGGTTGAAATTTCCTTTCTGCTCCTCACACTGCCCCCGCCCCAATCGTGATGTCAGAGTACCTCTTTGAAGGTATCTCTACGTCATATGGATCATTTTTGTCGCCCACAATGGAAACAGCTGGCTTGGTTTCAATGGTTTCAGCCCCTGTATTGCTCCTAGCTAGCTCAGCCTGACCTCTCGTTTTGTTTTTGCGCTATGTGAAATGAAAGGTGAAATGGTTAATATGTGAAATGCGATGCCAAATTCACAATGGTTAAACATATTACAGATTGTAGATTGCACGAAGTGGGAGGCGAGGGTGTGTGTGTGCTTGTGTCATTTGTGTGATCGCAGTGACAGTGCTTGTTGCAAACTGAGCCCACTGGCATTAACGTTAAGCTGATGATACACAGGCAATATTTTCAGGCAATATTGCCAGGCAATAATTGCTGGCAATTTTCCTATTGACAAATAAATATCTGAACAAGTTTGATCGAGGCAAGCAATATTTTGCTACCATCCAATCACAGATGAGATTTTGGGTCACATGACACCTGAGTCTTCCAAAAATAAATTTCAACAATGGCTGCCAAGTGGTGCGAGGAAACCGAAGGGATGCTGATCTCTTATAACTTTATTTATTTATTACTCAGGTAAGTTATATTGATGTATTAGTGTAATATTGAAATAAAGACCAACTTTTCATGAGTTATGGTATTCTTTACTTTTGATTGTAAATAATTGGTATTATTACTCACTCACCGCCGTACTGACGAACCGAGTGACTTTTAACTAGCTAGCTAGCTAACTTTACTCAGCAGACCTAATCAGACCACCTGCTTTACTGGTGAATACATCCATGAATGCTTCTGTAAAATTTAGAGATACAGTCGATTGAATTACATTGGCGGAAAGCTTTGGTTCTTGCCGTTCCGGGCACATATATACCTTTGTGGTGAGATGACGGTAAAGGTTTGAAACAGAGGTTAAAAACAGGATCCGCAAAAATTATTTTTTCAGTTATTTTTCAGTTATTGTCCCATTGCCCATTGCTACAGTGGCCCATACCCATTGCCCATTGCTGGCAATATTGTACAATATTGCCGACAATATTGCCTGAAAATATTGCCCGTGTATCATCAGCTTTAGCCTTTGTGCAGCGTTGAGCACTGAGATTTGGCGTAACATTTGCACTTGCAGCAGAGCAAGCTACAATCAGCGTAGCTAGCCAGCCACTCGCTTTCCCCCTCCAAACGAGAAAATTAATGACAGACTGCCTGGTGGAATCGAGAGAAATATCTGTTTCCAACCCACTATCCATTTCATTCATTAAACTTTCAGCTTACTCTACATGTTACCTTGCTATCTAGAGCCAGCTCTCGGCTGCTGTAGCCTACTGTTAATGGGTGTAGAAAAAACAACATCAAAAGTGGATTGACATGTAGGTACAAATTTGGGACAATTGGACTGTGGTAACTTAATTAAAATGAATATATAGCCTATATATGAAATTATGGTACAAATACGATAATTATCATACGTCTGGCAACGCTGATTCCATTGCCTGAAGTCAAGTCAAAATCTGTCCTTATCTCTCACTCACAATTAGACGCAAGATTGCAAAGTTGGCTGAGTTCAGCGGGCTCCAAAATTAAGTCCTCAAACTGTACTTTGAAGGCACAAAAGTGGAATACTCGCATACAATCTGAAGTTAAGGGTTTGGGATGAGTGTTGATAGAGTCCAGCTGTTATGTGTTGATGGACAAGCAGCCATTTGCACTGGGCCTTGATTGCTGTCGACAGGGCATGGTGTGACATGAGAGGGTTAGTGCCATCTAGCCCAAATTCTTCCTGCAATACGGATCGAGTTATGGTCCTTTTAAAATGAAGATATTCTCAGTGCTACCTATTGTTGTTACAGCCCAGTGCCGGATAGACGTGCTGGATTCATTTGAAGTGCTGGCTTCCTGCATTAATTCAGCTGATGCGGTTGCCGGTAGTGCTGTTCCTGGCTGTTCTGTCACTGTTGGAGAAAATCTCTGGCTTAAGTTTGCCCGTGTCTTTCACTGACCTTGAGCAGGTTCTCCTCGGGCTGCTGTTGGACCCTGTCTTGTGAATGCCGCTTTAAAACCTTGGCTCGTGTTTGCAATCTCCGCACAGAATAAAATGTCAAACCCGTGAGTGTGAGGCTTTTCTCGCTCCGAACTAAGCCCCATTAACGTTGCATTAATGCACTTTCGCTTTTAATGAGAGCCAGTACCTCAAATGCACTCAGAATGCGTCTAAATGCCGTTATTCAAGAACCATGTTTCATTGGCTGTGTGCTATAATGTTGCCTGCGGGATGTGAGCTGTTCGTTTACCTACCAGCTGATTGGATCTGGATTTTGACAGCAAGGAGTTGTGGCTTTTTGAAATGAGAAAGTCAAACTACTATGAGATGGGATATTGTAAGGAAAGGAAGCAATGCAGCACTGTGATGAATATAGTTTAAGAAATTATTAATAATAAAATGGCACAAATGGCAATGTACAGAGCGACTACAGCTAACTACAGCTAGTCCTTAGAGGTGGTTTGATGGAGCAGGACGGAGAGAGAAACAAAGGTGTTTCTGTGCCTTCCAGCTGCTGCCGTGACCTGTTTTAGCACCGTGCCGTGGTGCGCTTGGCATTGTCCGATGTATTTCTGTTCAGACATGAGAAATCGAGTTCCGGCCTCCCACAGCTCGGTACTCATCCGTGACTGCAGTGGACAATAACGGACACAGAATGATCAGCCAACTGTGAAATATAGTCTACACACTTGCTCTTACTAACCAAAGAAAGAGGTGTGTGTAATTGCCTTTCTCTTTGCCCCATATGCATAAATGCTTTTTAAAAATGTTTATTTTTCTTGGTTATTGAGACACGGGGCACCCCGGTATGCTCAGGTCCTGGTTCTGACAGCTGCGAAGACGGAAGGGGAACCAATCACAGCCGCCCAGTTCTTTTGCGCAGCATGTCTGTGCTCTCCTATGAGGTTGGTTGCGCAAATCAGCAGTAAAATGTTCTGAGTTAACTAAGGAAGTGTCAACCTAATATTAGCTGAGGAGCTGTGCTGCAGGTTGGAAATGGCCACCTTTTTTCATTAAAGTTGATGAAAAAATTCCACTCATTCTGCAGATCCTTCCAGGTTCGTTTGCTTAATTTTCCACCAACAAAACCCCCATCTCAATTTGGAATACGGAAATCGTCTCAGAAGATTATTTCAGAATAAAGGAAAGTAATCCATAACCAATACTGTCAATAATGGTAAAATAAACATAATGCATCAACAAGGTCTTCATTTTAAACTACAGTCGCACCCCTGTCATTATTAAAATGTGTGTTCGATATTCATGGCTTTGGACTCCTTTCAAGTGAAAACCACGGCCTCGATTAGGTCAGTCAGTCCTCAATGTTGACTTAAAAATTAATAAATGCAAGTACAACCTTTTTTTCCCCCAAACAGTTTATTGTGTTTATTTATGTGACTGCTGGACGTGCTAACTGGTTAGTGTAAGAAAAACAAATAACCATGTGAACTTCTGCATTTAACTGTGACTGAGAGCTAAAGACAGAAGGTCAAAGTGTACAGGCCTTGAAAACAGGCCTCGGGGTGTGCTACCCTCTGGTCACTTCATATTTCGTATAATATATATATTTATATTTCAATTAAATCTCGTTATGCAAAAGAAAATGGATGTGCATCAATTTTGTCTGATTAATCTGCAATGTGTTTCCAGGTTCCCTGGTTTCCTTGGTGATTTGTAGCCTCACCATATTTCTGAAGGAGCTGTCCCCTGTGTGCATTATAATAACATAATGATTATGATTTTGATTTTTGCTTTCTTCCTGCTATGATTTGTGCTTAACCTTATAGCTAGCAGGGCATTGAGCTTTGATGCAAGGTTTCTGTTTGCGGTTGACATCTCCAGGGTTAGGGCACATATCTTGGCAAAAAATGTGCATACATTTGCATACATTTTCATAATCAACAAGCAATGTTACTTTCAAAAATAGATGGCAGACCTGTGGCTTACATAACATATTAGAACCCCAGAGACACTGTCTGTCTTTGACCACGATGACAGGCTTGCATTGATAAAAACAAAGGGGCACTGCCATGCCCAATGCAGTTTTAAAGCTCCTCAACCACAACACTCCACACGAATGCCCCAAACCAATACTCCACACTAATATTCCACACTAATACCCCAAACCAATGCTCCGTACTACTGTTCCACACTAATACCCCAAACCAATACTCCGTACTAATGTCCCACACTAATACCCCAAACCAATACTCCACACTTATACCCCAAACCAATGCTCCACTTTAATACCCCAAACCAACACTCCACGCTACTACATCCAACTTGATTAATTTGTGTACAATGATAGTTGTCTATGCATGGAAGACACGTGGATGTCATCCGGAAGCTTTCTACATTGTTCTCGAGAAGATTTTACTCAGCAAAGTCGTAATTTACAGTTTATCCTGAAAGGACTGCATGTTCTTGCTTTAGTGAGGTATTTAGTAAAAGTAATTATGTAAATGGAGACAGCTGCAGGCCTTCCGTTTAAGTATCGGTTTTATTGTCTCTAAAGTGTTCATTGTACATATCTAATGGCTACTCAGCTACTTTTTTTCTGGCAATTTTAAAGCCAGCTTTTCAAATTTGTTGTATTGTCCTCAACTCATTTTCACAGATGAAAAGCTGTTCCTATGAGTGAGTGCACTGTGTAAGAGACCAAGGCAAACTTTGTCGTGACTTTGGCAACACAAAACCTCTCCATGATCATGATGTGCACTTTTCGGTTTCTGTGCTCATGGACTCAACAAAAAACTGGTTCAGCGAACTGCGCTGCCTCTTGGAGTCCTTGAGCTGTGCAAGACCCACCGCTTTTGATTTTGCGGCTCTTTACGAGCTGTGGGACGTGAACATTTGGGATGTGCTCTTGCTGCGACCTCGCGCTCTTTCTGCGACGCTGCGCTCTTGGGAATCCAAAAGAACCCCTGCAGAACTTTCACACAAACACCTGCTTTCCCCCAGGTGTGACGATACACAGATAACCTCCCGCAATTAGCGCCGGCTGCCTGCTAATTTCCGATTGCTGAATCTGCTTTGCGCCTTATCGTGCATTTATTTCCATTCTCTCCTCCTGATGTTTTGCAGTCTCTCATTGGAAACTCAATTAAATTCAATTCATAAATTGTATTTATCCCCTGAAGGACAATTAGACAGAAAATGTTCATGAATTAAAGATAAGCTAGGAAAAGCAGACACTCCTGGCTTTCTCTCATTGGCTGTGGGTGACTGCTAGCACTGGCAGAAGCCTCCCTGTACATCTTAAGTAAACATGGTGGCCAGAAACTCTAACACGAAAAAGTAAAATGGGTCATTCCGAGGCAAAATGGACCCTTTTTAATCTTGACCGCTCAGATCTTTCTGATATTTGCTACCCACAGTGTAACCACTGAGTTATGATGGTTATACTTTAAAAAAAAAAAAAGCATAAACCATAATTAAGAAAATGAGGGACACAGGGCCTCATTCGTGAAACACGCACAGAATGATTTTGTACGTAAATCGTTTGTATTCGAAATTTTGTTTGTATTTTGGCATTCAAAAAGTTTTCGTATCTGAGATTTGTTTGTACGTACGAACAATCTTTACACCTGCTCAGGCCCACGCTTACCGTAGCCGTAAATTCTAAAGGCCACTGAATGTAGCTTTTGAATGTCAATTCAAATTTATTAAAATTCTGTTAACCCCTTAACTTGCAAGTAGTTTAGTTTATTTAGTTAATTCATCTTGTTTTTCTTACGTTGAAATTTTCAAATAATCTGGTCACATAATATAGGATTTGAAAGTGTTAAAATTCATGATTCTACCTCTATAAAGTACTTTACGATCCCAACCTTATAGTGACAACGGTTCCTTATATTATAACATGACACAAAACGGGCCCAATCAAAACGATGTGTTCAGTGGAAGTTCAAAGAAGACAGAAATAATGGTAAAGTTGGTATCATTATCCCGGCAAATAAATATAAAATAATAATCTTTTGGACAAGAAAAACACTTCCACTGTTCCACTGAGTTTGAGCTTCTGTTACTTTGTTTCAATAATAAGTAGAGTAATTCTGACTCTTGGATAACAAACTCCCAAGGGTTACCTTACAGAAGAGCCCTGGATTATGCCCAATGCCGGAGTGGCTAATCGGGAGAATCGGGAAGAATCCCAGTGGGCCGCTGGTTTTGGGCTGGTTGCGAGGATCGGTAAACACAATAATTGTATTTAGATTATATAGGCTACTGGCTGCAGTGTGGGCCGCATGAGTTCTCACTCGGCCCCCTCTCTCTCGCACAAAAAGCAACCACGGCCCACACCAGAAACTTGGATGCTGATAGGGGGGATGAGAGTGGCCCATATAGTTCCAATATCAGCACTATACAAACCTATTGTACTAGTTATCTCTTGTATATATCTTATAATTGTTATATATTTAAAAAAAATGGATAATTAAAAGTTAATCAAAAGAGCTAATTGTGGAAACCCCCCCCCCCCCCCCCCCGGTCCAAAGTGGGCTGCTCTGAGACATTAAACTCCTGGGCTGAAAATGAGTCCCACTCCGGCCCTGATTATGCCTGTACTCAAAGAGGTTCAAGAACTGTAACCATTTTATTTCTGGGCTTGTGGTAAAAAAAAGTGGTGCTAGAGAAGGTGTTAAAAATATTCAAATAAATTCATAAGTCTAATTGTAGCCTTTGAAATGCAAAGTACGAATGTAATAAATTACGAGTGTAAAAAGCAAACACGTTACGCCAATTCACGTAATGACGTGAAGATGTAAAGACCCACAATGTAATGAATGCTCCCAGTACTATTTTTCTAAATTGATAAAGATTTAAATACTATATGGCATTAAATATGCTCATTAAAACACACGTTTAACCAATGAACAAAATGTACTTTAAAGTGGCTTTCTGGTCTATTGAGCAGAGCAGTTTTGAGAATTAGATTGATTTTAATTCTTAGTTAATTAATGCAACGAATTAAGTGAAAGTATTCAAACATGACCCTTGTTGTAGAGCAAGTTTTTTTGATTACAATGAGACCCATATATTGTTTTTACCATTTACATAGTATATATGTATGCATGCATGCATACAGTACATGATGCATACATACTAATGAGAGATATTGCTTCTGATAAATCTCCACACCACAATAGTAGATATTTTTCATAACAAACTGGGTGAATCCCATCAAAGTGTATATACAATTGCGGGAATCATTATTTCATACTGCAGTGTGTATTACTCAGCACCCCAAAAGCTATTATGTTTTAAATTATGTATTCTCTTTATATCATGAATCAATAAAAGACACCATTGCAGTAACAGTCTTTGTGTTAATATGGTCGGCTGAGTTTTTGCAGTCGTGGATAAAAAAAAATAAAAATAATTATCCTTCTATCTTTATGTTGATGTTAGAAGACCTTTAATTTTTGCAGCACCTTGCTTGTAATGAAGAGAACAAACCTCTTTAATCTCTTCATCTTGGCTCTTTAATACCATTTAATTAATGAGTAATTGCTGCAAGTTTGGCTTTCTCCTACTGCGGTGTTATTTATTGAACTGCCAAATTTAGTGCTTGCATCTAGCTCGAGTGGATATCGTAATATGCAGGCGCAAAGAATCAAGCAAATTAAATGGAGCCTACTTTATCATATTTTGGAAGTCATTTTTTGTGTATTATGCACTGAAAAATGATGTATGGTTTGTGTTAATATTAGGCTAAATGTGCTTGGTATTGATGAAGTTTGTGTGTGTGTGTGTGTGTGTGTGTGTTTTAATCTAATAAAGGTATGTAGGTTGATTTACTGTTCTCTATATAGACATGTTTTTCTGTGTTGTTGTTGTTGTTCTGTAAACATTAATGGCCGACAATGATGCTGTCTCGACACATTCTATTTAGCATCATTGTCGGCCATTAATGTCTCATTATATCAAACAGCCAACAGCTAGCATCTTCCCATTTGCATCTGTGTGGAAAACGGGTCAGCGGCACGCTGCTGTGCCGAAGAATGCTTGTGAAATCGAAACCACTCGGTGCGATCTAATGATCTCACGTCGCGGCCGCTATTCCTGCCCCCGGACGGCGGGGAGCCGGGGGACGCGAGACGGCTTCATCGAAATTGGTCGTACGCGGCGCGGACGCACGAAACGCATTTAGGCGATTATTACGGGTTACCTCCTGCGGCGGCGAGGTTAGCCAGCAGAGCAACGCGAGGAGGGGGCCGGTTCCGACGCGCTCCGCCGGGCTGGGGTTTGGGTCCTTTGTCTGTGTTCCGGCCTCCGATCAGGGTTGTTTTCGGTTAACTGAACACAGACTCCGTGCGTTTCCCTTTGCCACAAAGTCATTTTCAGCCCGTGGCTACGTGACACTGAACATTAATGTCTGTTTCTGCATCAGTGGTATTGGCAGTCCTGCGAGTGATGCGTCTGAGACGGCTTGTAGAGGGGAGGTCCGGTTAAGGAGGGGACCCCTTAGAGAGGGGTTTTAGAGGGGAGCTCTGGTTAAAGACGGGCCCCACCCCGGGGGGCTTGTCGAGGGGGTGTTCTGACAGAGGAGGGGTCTCGTCAGAGAGGGGTTTTAGAGGGGCGTTTTGAATAAGCGACGGCCCCGCGGGTGCTCTGTGCTCCGCAGTGGGGCTTGCTCATTGCGGCTCAGCTTTCAGCTACGCTGCTGTCTGAACAGGCCCCGCTTTTGTTATGACATCAACCCCTGATCCCCACCCAGCACAATTTGCCTGAACCACTGGGCTCATCGCTCAAAACCCCCCCCCTCCCCCCCGCCATCCCAAAGCGCACACCACGCCACCACGCTCGTGTGCGCAATTAACAAAATTGTCATCCTCCGTTCTCCTTCCACCCCCAATTCACTCATCATCGCCTCTGTAGGAACCAGACAGGGTAGGAGGAAGGGATTATTCCCAAATGGCAGCATGAGAGGCTTTCCTGAGAGTGCAATGTTCCCCTCTCCGATGAGAAAGGATAGGCGTCATTTGTCCGGCTGGTTAGGAATGCTCCCCGCGTCCTCCTCCCTTGGAAATCTCAGACAGCGGGCTCCCGTCGCACGCCGAGAAGGGCGTCCATGCCCCCGCGCCCGCCTGAGTCGTGCCGGCCCCCCCTGTGGCGCCGCGCCGTACCGCTCTGCGTTTCCCCGCGCGCAGCGGCAAGTTTGCATAACGCCTGGGCGGGCCCCGCCGATATAAATAGCCATTTTTTTCACGGGTAGTTCTGAATAATCCATCATGCGCAGAACATGATGAATGCCCGGGGGAGTTTAACTCACCCAATTTTCTGAGGCTATTTTGCATGTTGACGGAAGAGGCTGCCGCTGAGATGGAACGAAGGCGTCGATCTGAAGGCCGGGCGGGAAATCACCAACCCTGGCGGGGGCGGGGACTCCGGCGCTGACTGACTCATTTATGCGCGCATCATTTATGAATACACTCTTTATTGGATGATTGAATGAGGGCAGAAATGGAGATAAATCCCTATCCTACTGTCTCGGGCTCAAATTGCCCACTGCTATCTTGGTAGTTTGTGGGTTCATTGCAAAGGTCAATCGACTTTAAGAAGTGGCACCTGCTTCCCCTTTTCTCGGCACTCGGCAACCAATGAAAGTCGTCGCTCGGGTTAAGCATCCTATGACTGGCTGGAATCATGTGGGTGTGCTCATCATGTCACTCATCGTGACCCCAAAGTGCCAGATACAGTTTTTATTCCAAGACTATAGTTTATTCAGCCAAGATGCTATATCTGTAAATATACAGTATGTGCTTGTTCAACTCTGAGCAGAAAAGGGCTCTTGAGTGATGGTAAAGGTACTCAACTGGTCAGTTGGTAAAGGTACTCAACATGTGTGTAAGCTGGGTCCTGTTGACTGTGACCATTAGAATATTCCCACAGTGGGTCCATGCAACTGATTTCACCCCAGCACGGATCGGTGCCAGTTTAGGTCGGCTAGGGTTCCCTGAGTTGCTGCTGGATTAGCATCTCTCAATGATACGCCAGGTGCCTACAGGCTACATGCTATTGTCTGAGATATACAGCACGCCTTTTTGCATTAGCTCTGCTGTAGCTCTGAAGACAAAATATTAACTAGCTCTCCTGTAGTACTATGTATAGCCTGCAAGGTGTAAAATGGTCACTGGATCTCTGGAACTACTGTGTGTAGCCTGTATGCTGTAAAATACTCAGCAGCTCTCCTGTAGTAATGTCTGGCCTTTACTTTGTACATGTAATAGTCACTGGGTACCCTGTGGTACTTTGTATGGCCTGTAGGGTGAAGGATAGTCACTGTCTCTCCTGTAGTACAGTGTGTCCTTTAGGGTATAGAATAGTCACTGGCTCTTCTGTAGTACTGTGTGTCCTTTAGAGTGTAGAATGGGCACTGGCTTTGCTGTAGTACTGTGTGTCCTTTAGGGTATAGAATAGTCACTGGCTCTTCTGTAGTACTGTGTGTCCTTTAGAGTGTAGAATGGGCACTGGCTTTGCTGTAGTACTGTGTGTCCTTTAGGGTGTAGAATAAGCACTGGCTCTGCTGTAGTACAGTGTGTCCTTTAGGGTGTAGAATGGGCACTGGCTCTCCTGTGGTACTGTGTGTCCTTTAGGGTGTAGAATGGGCACTAGCTCTGCTGTAGTACTGTGTCCTTTAGGGTTTAGAATAGTTGCTGGCTCTTCTGTAGTACAGTGTGTCCTTTAGGGTGTAGAATGGGCACTGGCTCTCCTGTGGTACTGTGTGTCCTTTAGGGTGTAGAATGGACACTGGCTCTGCTGTAGTACTGTGTGTCCTTTAGGGTGTAGAATGGGCACTAGCTCTGCTGTAGTACTGTGTGTCCTTTAGGGTGTAGAATGGACACTGGCTCTGCTGTAGTACTGTGTCCTTTAGGGTTTAGAATAGTCGCTGGCTCTTCGGTAGTACAGTGTGTCCTTTAGGGTGTAGAATGGGCACTGGCTCTCCTGTGGTACTGTGTGTCCTTTAGGGTGTAGAATGGGCACTAGCTCTGCTGTAGTACTGTGTGTCCTTTAGGGTGTAGAATGGGCACTGGCTCTCCTGTGGTACTGTGTGTCCTTTAGGGTGTAGAATGGACACTGGCTCTGCTGTAGTACTGTGTCCTTTAGGGTTTAGAATAGTCGCTGGCTCTTCGGTAGTACAGTGTGTCCTTTAGGGTGTAGAATGGGCACTGGCTCTCCTGTGGTACTGTGTGTCCTTTAGCGTGTAGAATGGACACTGGCTCTGCTGTAGTACAGTGTGTCCTTTAGGGTGTAGAATGGGCACTGGCTCTCCTGTGGTACTGTGTGTCCTTTAGGGTGTAGAATGGACACTGGCTCTGCTGTAGTACTGTGTGTCCTTTAGGGTTTAGAATAGTCGCTGGCTCTTCGGTAGTACAGTGTGTCCTTTAGGGTGTAGAATGGGCACTGGCTCTCCTGTGGTACTGTGTGTCCTTTAGGGTGTAGAATGGGCACTAGCTCTGCTGTAGTACTGTGTCCTTTAGGGTTTAGAATAGTCGCTGGCTCTTCGGTAGTACAGTGTGTCCTTTAGGGTGTAGAATGGGCACTGGCTCTCCTGTGGTACTGTGTGTCCTTTAGGGTGTAGAATGGGCACTAGCTCTGCTGTAGTACTGTGTCCTTTAGGGTTTAGAATAGTCGCTGGCTCTTCGGTAGTACAGTGTGTCCTTTAGGGTGTAGAATGGGCACTGGCTCTCCTGTGGTACTGTGTGTCCTTTAGGGTGTAGAATGGGCACTAGCTCTGCTGTAGTACTGTGTCCTTTAGGGTTTAGAATAGTCGCTGGCTCTTCTGTAGTACAGTGTGTCCTTTAGGGTGTAGAATGGACACTGGCTCTGCTGTAGTACTGTGTGTCCTTTAGGGTGTAGGATAGTCCCCGGCCTGCCGGGTTACACAGAGTACACAAACTTCGGCTTCTCCAGCTGGCCTAGTGGAGTCATAGCAGTGATGCCAGGAGCAAAACTACAGATCAAAGTCTTGCGTAAACGAGTCAATGCCGCGGCGTCCGCACCGCTGAATGATTCATCACTTGCAGAGGGTCTTTAGAGGTACGATGGCGTGCTACAAGAGTAGGCACAGTACAAACAGAAGAATGGGCTTAAGCTCTTTCTTCCTTATTGTCACATCAAGTGTGACAATTAGTCTCACGCATCGTGCTTCAGCGGTTTCACTTAATACAGACCTTTTCTTTTTCTGGAACCGCGGTAATGGTGAATTTGTCAACGGCCAAATTAATTCCAGTAGAAAATGCGCCGTTAGAAATGGCACACTCAGAAATGGCAAGCCCCGCGCCAGTGTGTCTTTCCGTTCATGACTCGATGGCATCAAAGTCAGCGCATCCTCAAAAGCAGACTGCAGCCAATCACTTTGTGTCCAAGGTTTTCCCCCGTTTACTTTCAGATATTCTCATCTCGGGTAGTGCCAAACATTCTGCTGTGTTCTTATTGGAAAATTTACTGGCAGTTCCCTGGATCAGCATGCAGCTGCTTATTTGATTGAATTTGTGAAATGACCTACACTGTTGGAATCACACTCCGCCTTTTCTGAGACACAAAAGGACTCTGCCCACATCAGCAGAATGCTACCAACACACAATCCCTGAAACACAGTGAAATCTTTTCATTGTTACATGAAGGACAGGGACATATTACAAGGCAGGGAAACTATTGCCATTTTTATAAAAACTGATATTTTTTGGATAGGCTGTGACAATCTCTAATTAAACTATGCATTGGATTTTTTACAGTGCCTTTCAAAATCTCAATGTGGTCTACAGTGAACGAGGACAGCTCAGCTCACTTCAGCTCAGGAGGAGAGATAGGGATTTATAAGACAATGAAACCTGGGGTTATTCGGTTGCCAGAATTAGGAAACTTGAAATTTGGAACTTGAGATTTATTAATTGAAAAAATCCTGCTTAGCTTCCGTGCTAGCTAAGCCCAGCCCGGTTTTGCTTCAGTACTAAGACCAATCCTGCTTATACTCAGTACTAATCAATCCCGACCAGTTTATCTTCAGTGCTAATGGAGCTCAGCACTGCTTAGCTTCAGTATAAAAAAAAAAAAAAACCCAGCCTACATATACCCTACTGTAGCTACACAGCAAAAATGTAACACAGCTGGTGTACATTTAACACCCTAGGGTGTTTATCTGAGACAATGGACTCCACCATTTTTGCTGTGTACAAAAGGCTGGGTGGTGAAAATGCTATGCTATGATTTGGAAAGAGTTAAATGCATATAAGCATGTGTTATATATGCACATGACATTTTTACCTTACTCCTGTGATGAAGTTCAGCTGGTGCTTTCCTGTTGTGTGTGTGTGTGTGTGTGTGTGTGTGTGCAGGGCCGGCCGCTGGCATAAACACTCTATGCGGTTGTTTAGGGCCACAACCGCTAGGGGGGGCCACACGATCAGTGTGACTTTCTGTGTTGCTCGCTCCTCACACTTTGTACGGTGTTTTGGGGCCACAAACAAAATCTTGTTTAGGGCCACCAAAATCCTAGGGCCGGCCCTGTGTGTGTGTACCTCATGCCTGTGTTGCCGTGGAGGAACACAATCACACAGGCGCCCTAGTGAGACTGTGGTTTCCATTGATGGATTTCCTTTGGCAGGCTAGCACACGAATACAAGCACACAGGAAATAAATAAAAAATGCCATGTGCAGCCATAATAAATACAAAAAGAAACAATAAATACAAAAAGAAAAGCAATGGCTACATAAACATACACAGATGTATGTTTTATTTGACTTTAAATGTGTTGCTCTTCATATTTGTTTATTCATTGCTTTAACCCCTTCTCTAGAACCATCTTTTTTGAACACAAGCCGGAAAATAAAATGGTTACTGTTCTTGAACCCCATTGACTAGAGGCATAATCCTGGTCTCTTCTGTACGGTAAACTTTGGAGGTTTGCTTTCCAATAGTCCAAATTACTCTAAGTATTACTGAAACAAAGGAAGCTCAAACACAGTGGAAGTGTATAAGTCGTTCCGGTACCATGTATACTTATGAACATCCTAGTGTTCGAACATGGTGTTTGTAATGGACAAACCGTGACCAGCACAGAAGTACAATAACACGCCACTGCTCTGGTTCAGATGCTGTTCCTCCCAATTGCGCCCCTCCAAGTTTCAGTCATCTGTTCAGTCTACAGATGGAGTCGTCGTCTTGATTGTGCCTGTTTTGTGTCATGTTGCGAAATAAGGAACCGTTGTCGCTATGATATTGGGATCGCAAAATAGTTTATAGAGATGGAATCGACAGTCTTAACACTTTCAAACAGTATATTGTGTGACCATATTATTTAAAAAAATTTCACTGTAAAAAAACGCAATGGGCACTGGCAAATAAAGTAAACCACTTCCGGCCCAAACACGGGAAAGTGGTAGTTAAAGGGTTAAATTTGTTTCCACAGTTATTACATACCGTTATTGTACTCGTACTGAATTTATGAATATATTCTTGTTATATTCTGGCAGCCACTGGTGTATTAGAAACCGATTTTAGCAGACGTTGATGTATTTGTAAATGCATACTTTGTACTCAGGTTTAGAACTAAACCAGGCCTAACACAAAGCCTGGAAGCAAAGCACAATCTGCCAAGGGCATGTGAGATTAAACCGCTTTGGAGAGTGCGTTACATGAAAATGAATACATTCTGCGCTTCAAGAATATAATTGGAAATGGAGGAATATTTCGCTTTGGGGAAAAAAAATACACACACGCTTAAATCCTCAGCAGTTGGGGGATGTCTCCCTGCTTCATATCTCATTGTAGCTGTAATGTTCGTACAGACATTCAGTTGGTATATACACTTTGAAACTTTTGTGCTTTTGTGTTTGTTCCACATTGTACACACACACGCACACACACTCCGTGTGACACTGATATTATACTGTATGTATCGATGCATTTTTAAAAAGCCACGTTTACAATATCTGCTGAAAGATAGCATCTCCAGAAACCATACAAGTATAGACTATATACAGTTAAATGCAAAAGTATTGGGACAGTATTGGGGGTGGTGCACTTTGGATCACGAGCAGGTGCTTTCTTTCTCCTACTACTCATCTCATCTGTCCGTAATACTTTGTTCCAGAACTCTAGTTTTTTAAAATTTATTTACTTTATAGCCAACTCTAACCTGGCCCTTCTTTTCTTGAGGCTTACCAATGGTTTGCATCCTGCAGTGAACCCTCTGAGGTTATGCAGGTGTAGGCTTCTCTTTATGTTAGTCTTTGACACATTTATGCATACATCCTGGAGAGTGGTCTTCATCTGTTTGAGAGTTGAATAGGGGTTTCTCTTCACAATTGCAAGTATTCTTCAGCCATCCACCACAGTGGTCTTCCGTGGTCTACCAGGTCGTTTGCTGTTGCCGAGCTCATCAATGGCATTGACACTTAATGTGGTCCTCGTGTTGAGAGACAACAGGACTGACTCCAAATTTAAATTCCACACCTAGAATCAACTCTAGACCTTTTGTTAGCTTTCTTGTGCGTGAAGTAACAATGCAAGGACACACAGCTGGCCAAGGAACAGCTGAGCAGCCAATTGTCCAATTGCTTTTGCTCCCCTAAAATGGGGGGATATGTATGAAAAGGGTTGTAATTCCTACACGGATTACCCAGTATCCTCAAATTAAAGTGGACAGTCTGTTCTTTAACCTCATATTCATTGTTTTATTTCAAATCCAATGTGCTAAAGTACAGACCTAAAACAACTCAAATTGCTTCACTGCCCCAGTTAACTGTATATCGTTTAATGTATAAGTTGAGAAATGTGGCCTATTCTACTTGACTTTTACGATGGCTCATTGCTGCTTATCGACCAGCTGATTGATGGGACAAGTAACATGCCACTGATTGGCTTTGCGCTATTGTATAGGTCCTGAGAAGGGTTCAGTAGAAGAAAATGGCCACTGATGACTATGGAACAGCGCCCTTCAGCTTTCTTTTCAGAAAACCACATAGAGGGAGCAGGAGAAACCTAGGCCCTTCAGAATTTCAGCTAAAGCATTTTGAGAATTACGTCACTGCTGCATTCATTCTGACCCAGAGGTGGAAGGTCCAAGTTCAAAAAGTCCTCCCCAGTATTTTTGTTCCAATCACCTGGATTTGCTAATCAGTGCAATTCTTAAGCTAGGAGGAATAACTAATTAGTGAAATCTGTTGAGAATGAATTTATTACAATGCCATCTGTCCAAAAAGTATGATATTAAAATTTACAGGTATACTGCCTGTACATTTGACAACCGCATTTACCCATGTAATATGAACACAATCCTTGTAGTATCTAAATGACTAAACCACTATACAATTAAATATGCATAGATTTTGTGCCATTTGTTTACTGGGTCATTTTATAAGCTGGTGATTTTATATTCTTCAATTACAGGACCTAACCTTGGAAAGAAATTAATGTTGGAAAATGTTCATAAAACCCCTGACTTTTTCTCTAGAACAAATGACAACATTGAGGGCCTGATTTACTAAGACCTTCAGCGTGCGCAAAACCTTTTAGCGCACGCAAAACTAAAAACACAACCGGTGATTGGTGCAAAACAAATACCATGACCATTTGGCCATGCTATTGGTTTCGCGTGCGCTAAAACGTTTCGCGCACGCTAAAGGTCTTAGTAAATCAAGCCCTCAACGTTCAGATAAGTTCATTATTTCCATGGGTCACAAACTGGAAATGTCAGTAAATGACATTCGGTCTAAATTCAAGGAGAGCCCGTTTCTCCCATAATGACACTGATGTAGTGATAGTGACTGAATGTGGGAAACCACCTACACTGCTAAAGCACCAAACTAGCTTCAGCCTTCTATTTCTTTGCAAAGGTAAATGAAAGTCATAGATTCTACCATTGAATGATAGTAGGAGAAAGCTACCCATACATCGAATCTAATCTTTTTTCCGTCTTAAGTATTGAAGCTGGGACACATTTTTATTTATAGTTTTATTAATAACGAGAGAACAAGCTTTAAAATATTAATCAGGCTTCTCCACAGCGACGCTTCTCTTTTCATCCAAGTTCAACTCTTGGCCTTTACATTTTAAATATTTCATGCTTCATGTATCCAGTTGGGAGGTAATTATCCCAAACAAGTGGACGGACAGGAGACCTTTGGAGACTAAACAGTGGCCTAATCATTCGTCTCTAATGTCAGGTCAGTTCTTCATCAATCATTTTGACTGGACAATCAGCTTCACACTCTTTTGGCTCTCTATCTGGGCGCTTGAGAAGTACCCCAGCTTACAGTGGTAATGAGGACGACGACAGTTCTGCAGTTCCTGGAACAGAGCACTCAGGTGCTTGTCAATTCAAGAGCAGTGTCATTTGTGTGTATGTGTGAGTAAGTAGCATAGTATGATGCATGGTGTAGGGAACTGGGTTTGTAACCCAGAGTTTGTAGGTTTGAATCCCAAGTGGGCTACTGCAATTTTTTTATATTACTTTATGGTACTGAACCTGAACTGCTTCAGTATAGTAAATCCAGCTGTATAAATGGAAACTGTAAAAATGAAAGCTGTGTAATTCACTGGATAATATCAATTGCCTATATGTGTATATGTGGTATACATTTTATATTAATAAAATGTATAAATATCACATACTGAAACCAGTGTTCATTTTTCTCATTTGATACAAAATTACAAGCCTAGTAATTGCAGAAATAAAAAAGTGAGAAAATACTGCTTCAGAAACTTGCTATAGAAAGAAAGTGTCTGAATCACAGCTTGAGATCATTTTCCTTAATTTTTTTTCTGTTCCTGTCCTTGAAATGTACAGATGGAACATGGCTACCCAGACATATTATTATAATTATTATTTTGAGTCGACTCCCGTGGGTTGTTTGAGAAATAGTTAATGTGGTACCATGTTTTGCAATGTTGATACTGACCTTGTGAAAGAGCTGCTACGAGCAGTTAACTGCTACTCGGTTGGCTGAGTTGACATTGAGGGTGCAAGCCCCCATTTGCAATGGTTCCGAGATTACAAATACATAAAACAACGCATTACTCTGATGGAGTACATTTCCCTGTAACACAGTACACATTACTCTGCAGATTGTACAGGCAGTTCACCACAAGCCTCTCGTTACCAGAGCCGCACGCAAGTGTGACAGTTTTGTGGAGCCCTTTTTCATTAATAGACCCCCCCCCCCACAAACACACACACACACACACACACACACACACACACACACACACACACACACACACACACACACACACACACACTCCTTTTTCATCGGCAATTTGGACTCGCAGTGCCTCATGAGTCTTACCCATCTCACCCACACACTGCAGCTTAACCGCGTGCGCTCCTCTCCTCCGCTGTACACAGCAGCCCTCGCTGCCCTTTTGAATTGGTCATTTAAAATCACACTCACCCTTGCTTCACACCTGCAAAATGTTAGCGATAGCAACATGCACAAAATTTCAAAGGGAAAGAGCATGTTTGTTTACGTCGGCTGCTTTATAATTGGTCTTGTCTTCCTGTGCATCTCTCTCTCAGAAGGCTATCCCGTGTGTAAGGACTGCAAGAGGTGGTCTGTGCACTCCCCTGTTCCTGCTCTAAACATGGATTCTTATTGTTAGGGAGAAAATGTGTTCGTTCATAGCGCTGATTATGGACTGTGTGCATCCGTCACTTCAGTGCTGTTTTTGCCTGATTGCATTTTGCTCGCCTGTAGGGTCTGTGCATTATGATGACTTGGCCTACTTATCTTGAGCCCTATTGCAGACAAATTCTAGTTTAATGGAAAGTTCATATGACGCTTACGACACTGTGGCTTGTGTGTTTGATTGGTAGTCAGCGTGTGTCTTAGCATGTGAAGTGTATTAGGACCAACATTTTTGTCTGTTCCTTTTGTGTTTTATGGATCGCTATTCCTGCCTCTTTGTTTTCAGTTGTGGCAATTAGAACTGCATTTTCTGCTATTCGTCCGTGTATGACTTCACCGTTCCTTTGATAGCATTTGTGTGTGAACAAACGAACCGCAGCACTGAGGCCTGTTGCTGAAGATGAGGGTGTGTGAACATACCCATAAGACAGCCACGGTAACAGTGCTTGTTGCCTGTAGTAATCAGGCAGGCGTTAAAGTAGAATTTACGTCCCAAATTTTTAAATTGTGACAAGTATATCAGTTTTCACCTGGGTTTAAAATCTAGCTGGGGCTGTTTGTTCGAGGCTGGTCCACAGATGGGGACCCTGGCCGGAGGGGGCAGGCCTCGATGTAATGGAGCCGTGGAAACTCTTTGTGCTGAGGCGTTTCACACAATCTGGGGGAAAAAGGATGCTGCTGCTGCCAGTGTGTATTTCCAACCAGATGGTGCATTTGAACACGGTTACATCAAACTCTCTGTGGGCCCGGGCCAATATTTCATAACGTTCCGCAGTCCAATCATCACAAATTCCTCTCGGGACGGAAGGTTCTGCTTGGCTGAAAAGCCCAGTGGATCTGAATGGTCTCAGTCAGCCCGAGGCAAAACCGGGTCCTGCTTCGAATGTGTTATTTTGCCAACTCTGCACCCCCAGGGAAAAACATATGTGCACTCCCCTGAAACTCATCATTGCCCTTTCAACCGGCCGCACACACCTCACTAGAGATTTTTATCACGCGAAAGCACAAATTTTGCAGCGCGCTCATTTGTTTTCCGAGCAGGAATGCGGTTTGTTCCTGCAATGCTTACGTAATTAAAAGCTTTTTCGATTGTGTCCCACCTCGGCTTTGAGCACGCAGCCCCCCCGGCTCTTTGGAGCTGTTTGTGGTGAAACTGTCATGTGCGCAAGTTGCACTGAAGTTGAACTACGATCAGTGAGAAAAGAGAAGGCTCATCTCCAGTCTGAATTTCCACGCTGCCTGCAGACGGGTATTTTCAGAGTTTGAACTCCGAAAATACCCCTCTGATTTCTTACGACGGAGATGAGTTGCATCTGTTGATTGAGTCCGCAACTTACATCCACAAGGGTGCTAAAAATCACTGTGTGGCCAAAAAAGCCAGAGAAAATGTTGACTAAATAAAGCAAGGGAATCAAAATAAAAAAGCAATAACAATGATATAATAATGAATATCCTGCATGCATGGTTTTTTGCTTTTAATGAAGGCTCCCCTGATGGACAGCTGTGATCCTCTCTGTGAAAGCCAGGCGAGAGAAAGAGAGAGACAGAGAAATAGGGAGTGATGTAGATGCAGTGAATTATTAACAGTTGGTGGAACTACAAATGTGTTAATATGCCTGTCATTTTTTCAATTGTTACTCTTAAAATGGTGTGGTAAAATGGCAGCTTAATTTGTCACTATTTCTCAATGATGGTGTGCAGGTGTGAAAGTCATAACACCACCCAACTGAAAGGATATGTCACACATTGCCCAGACCTGGTTTCAGGTGTGCCGCATGCAGCCCTCATCTAGATCATCCCTGCTGACAGGAAATGGTGTGAGGGGGCGAGATTTTAAAAGTTGGGTACGAGCTGTCCCAGCGAATTCTCGTCAAACATGTCTCTCTGCAGAGAGCAAGCCACAGTCTGTTGGCTCGAGTGCATCTCTAATGCTTCACGCAGCAAGCCACAGTCTGTGGGCTCAAGTGCGTCTAATGCTACATGCAGCATAACAGTCTGTGGGCACAAGTGCGTCTGTAATGTTATACAGAGCATGACACAGTCTTTATGGGCACGAGTGCGTCTTTAATGCTACACGCAGCACTACACAGTCTGTGGGCATGAGTGCATCTAATGCTACACGCAACACTCATTTAATTAAGACTGTTCTTTACCACTTCAAATCCATCCATTCTATTCAAAAGCTGTTTTTTGGTGATAATGTTTTATGTTTCATTGATTATTCGACACAATCAAGTTTCAGAATTAGCACGTTGCGTGCACAATTCTCCGCCTTCCTGGGCTGTTGATTATTGCTTAGCGCCAGTAGACTCTCTGGTTGAGGGATAAATTGCTAATCAGAGCTATTTTTTTTATAATTTTCTCAAAGGTTGTTAACAAGCTCTTAACCCCAGGCAAAAGATTCAGAATGTGTATTTTTAGTAGATGTGGATTTTGCTAATTATTTTGGCCATTAAGTAAAAAAAATAAAATAAAACAGGCACAGAGATCAAAAGTGTCTCTTGCTGTGAGATAAGACCTTGTAAATGACCTATCAGTAGAGAATCAATGCATTGATCTGCCATTCCTCTGCAATTAACTTAAACACCAGGGCTGAAGTTTTTGAGTCAACTATATGAGGTCATAAGGCTGCCAACAAAATTGTATAACAGCATAGTATCATTGAATTAATTCAATAAACATTCCAAAAGGTGTGTGTGCTTTTCACTACATCAACTGGAAAACGAGTATTGATTTTTGGACAGATTTGAAATACGAGAGAAAAGAAGGAGGTGGCAAAGGTCATTTCCAGTCATATTCCATAATGGGTGGAGCCATGGTAAACTGTCAACCTGTGACTTGTTTGAAATAATTAAAAGGTTTTGATCCCCACGGCACCGCACAGTGATTGGTTCAAACTTGAGAGTCACTGATATAATACAGTAGCTCCACATATTTCCGGTTTCATTCAATTTATTTCTCCCATAACTGTCGTACTCGGGAGTGTACAGGTCTTGTCCGAGAAGGGCTTGTCTGGGAGCAGGCTTTAATTCTAGCCCAGCACTAAAACACCTGATTAACCAGACCTTGATTCAGGTGTGTTAGTGCTGCACCCACGCCAGCCCTACTTGATAAGATTGGACACCCCTGCTCTCTGCTCAAGTCTTTGAAGCTGGACGGAGTGGCACGGTAATGAGATTGAATTGGCCAGGCGCTTGACAGAGGCATTCTTTTGTAACCCTGAATGTCTGGATTTCTGTACATGTGTAAAGCATTTTTCAGAGCACTTTAACTGGCCGGCTGGTGTTATAATGAAGTTCAGCAGAGCCTGCTCACCCTGGGTCGGAGGCTATAGCTGCTGCATTGTTGTTACTCCATTAAGAGCCTGTTCACCCAATGTCAGAGGCTATAGCTGCTGCATTGTTACTCATTAAGAGCTGTGTTCACTGGTGTCAGCGGCTATAGCTGCTGCATTTTTACAATAGTAGCTTGAGAAAAGCATGCCCAGCTTCAGACAGCTCTATCTCAAAATATATACATGTCACAGCTTAGATATTCACACCGTAGGAATCCTGGGAACCAGATGCACATCTGTATATAATATCTCTTGTGTAGCTTAAAAACTGTAGTCGTGGTCACAAGTTAGAAAATGGGTTTGAAATTGAAATTACCAGCTGCCGCTAGAGTTTTGAACATTCCACCATTTGTGTGAATGGGGAGCATGGTTTTCAAATAATACTGAATATTTTACAAACTAAAAATGTCACAGCTTAGATATTTACACCGTAGGAGTCCTTGGAACCACATGAACATTTTGATACATATTATGTCTGTGTACCTTAAAAACTGTAGTCGTCGTCACAAGTTAGAAAATGGGTTTGAAATTGAAATTACCAGCTGCTGCTAGAGTAGAGTTTTGAACATTCCACCTGTTAGCAAGGTGAGTCGCCGTAGCAACCCCCCGAAGCAAAATCAATACAAAACCTACCACCAGTGTTCTGCTGGACCTAGTCAGTTATGGAACGGCCCAACAATCCATGCACCCTCTTGTTGAGTTTGGAATTCCATTGTTATTGTTCAAGTAATAACTGTAATTTTTCCAGTTTGTTATCAGAGTACTAACTGTCATATTTCCTGTTTCTTCTGAAATACCAATTGCTGTCCTTTTATCTCTATCTCTCTTTTACATGTTTGTTAAATGCAATGTCTGTAAGTATACTAATTAATAAGAAGCATAATGTAAAAATATCACCAAACCAGAGGCCATTGTTTTTGTACATGTAAACAACACACATATTTTCTATTGCATTTTTTTATATGATTGCTCATTAACCTGCACCGCTTACTTCACCACCTGGGTGTGATTTTTACTCTATTAAGACCTGTGTTCACTGGTGTCAGCGGCTATAACTGCTGCATTTTTACTCTATTAAGAGCTGTATTCACTGGTGTCAGAGGCTATAACTGCTGCATTTTTACTCTATTAAGAGCTGTGTTCATCTGGTGTCAGCAGCTATAACTGCTGCATTGTTACGCCATTAAGAGCTGTGTTCACTGGTGACGAGGCTATAGCTGCTGCATTGTTACTCCATTAAGAGCCTGTTCACCCGATGTCAGAGGCTATAGCTGCTGCATTTTACTCTATTAAGAGCTGTATTCACTGGTGTCAGCGGCTATAACTGCTGCATTTTTACTCTATTAAGAGCTGTATTCACTGGTGTCAGAGGCTATAACTGCTGTATTTTTACTCTATTAAGAGCTGTGTTCACCTGGTGTCAGCAGCTATAACTGCTGCATTGTTACGCCATTAAGAGCTGTGTTCACTGGTGACGAGGCTATAGCTGCTGCATTGTTACTCCATTAAGAGCCTGTTCACCCGATGTCAGAGGCTATAGCTGCTGCATTTTACTCTATTAAGAGCTGTATTCACTGGTGTCAGACGCTATAACTGCTGAATTTTTACTCTATTAAGAGCTGTGTTCACCTGGTGTCAGCAGCTATAACTGCTGCATTGTTAGAGCTGTGTTCACTGGTGACGAGGCTATAGCTGCTGCATTGTTACTCCATTAAGAGTTGTGTTCACCTGGTGTCAGAGGCTATAACTGCTGCATTGTTACTACATTAATAGCTGTGCTGTGCATTCAGAGCCTGTTATATTAGCACTTAAAACTAAACTCTCTACTGCACAGCGGTGCCCTGACTTTAAAGATGGCTTGAGATTGGGCCTCTGCTCTGCGACAGGGCTATCTCTCCTCCAGGCGGTATTCCCGCTGCGCCTCCCCCTGACGGGGAGGACAGATGGACCCCTCCCTGGAGCTGGGAGCCAAGCCTGTCTGCTCCCAGAAGGGTGCTGCATCGATTTGGGCTCTCCGTGCTGTTCCTCCCCTGCACAGGGGCTGACCTCATTGGAGACAAGTCGCCCCTTTAACATAATGGGTCTGCGGTGAAGTATCGCTCTGCGCTGAATTTCCATCTGATTGGGCGAGCTCCTCCTCATTCGAGGCTAATGCTGCGTTCACGTCATATGGGAGAGATGGTAACTACTAATTTTCAACTCGGAAATACCGTTCACGTGAGCTTTCATGTCGTCAATACTAAATACTGCTTCAGAGTTTTGCTTTGTTTATCCCACTTGACGTCACCAGTGTGAAAGTGGCCTACAACAGCCTACCAAGCATGGTGGCAAATCCATGGTGAAGCGTAAGAAAGAAGCATATTTTCAACAAATAATCAGAAAAAATAACCACAGACTGTTTATCAGATTTAATGGATTACCTGACGGCATGTCAAAAGTCCGTAGGCTAGCTACAGTCAACTCAAATGTTCAGCAAACTTTGGAAAAATTTGCCAAAATGGCGATAGTTAAAAACAAACCTCCATCTTTTCAGTGATCTCGGAGACCCTCCCAAAATCTCTGGTGATCTTTTGGCATTAAATGGGTTAATCTGAAGTCAACGCGTGTGTAAGGGGTCGGGTTCGGAGGACCAGACGCGACAGAGAGGGGATCTGAAAGTTACCCCCACGAACCGTGGCATAACCACAAAAAGGGAGTCTGTGAACGGAACAGATAAAATATAGAAACCCAAAATAACAAACAAAAGACAACCCGGATAAGGCGGGCGAGAAGCTCGTAGTTTAGAGCAGCGAAAATAAGACAGAGAGGAATAACAGCTCCCGAAATAAACAAAACAAAAGACAACCCGGAAGTGCGGGCGAAAAGCTCGTAGACTCGAGCAGAGAAATATAAACAACAAAATACCTCAAGCTCTGAAAACTGACAGAAAGCTTCAAACAAAGAGGTAAAAGGCAACAAAGAGAACTGAGGCTACTGTCTAGTAGCGACACAGGAAAAAGAAAGCCAAGGCAGGAAAATAAAGTGTGAAGGAGAAAAGAAACCTAAGAACAGAATTCTCTAACACACTACAGACAAGTCCCACGTGTTCTTTTGAAAATCAAAAGGACAAGTGGTCGTCTGAATTCCTATACCGAGTTACCGGCTTTGTGCAGTGACAATGATAACACTAAAGCACCGAAAAACGGAAACAGTGCTTATATAGCCAGCAGGAAACGAGACACAGGTGCGCCAGATAAGTGCCTGGGAAGAGGAAAAAGTAAAGCAGAAGCGCCCTCTAGCAGCACCGAAAGGAAGCGTCCGCAGAGGTGAAGAGAAGGCTGCCAAACCATGACAGCGTGACCGCTTCCAAGTTGTTGTTAAGAGCAAGCAAGTCGTTCAAACTGTAACTCCCATATGGCGTGCATGCAGCATAAAGTCTGTCTTAATGACCTGGGCCTGAGGGACATGGAAGTTATGTTTATTACAATATATTTTATATATATATATATATATATATATTTTTTTTTTTAATTATTATTTATTATATGATTTATGTATATTTTATGTTTTGAACAGGTTCTATTAGCTAAAATAACATCACCTGTTTGTGCATGTATTTATATATAAGATTTGGTTGTCTGGCAGTTCGCTACTGTGGGCAGATGTTTATATTGGATTTAATCTGAACAGAGGTTATTTGGTCACGTTCTGTAGCTAATGAACTGTGCTGAGAATTGATACCTCTGGGACTGCCAACCACATAATGGTGTGCTTGGCAGGAAAATTAAGAGAAACAGCATAAGGAAATGATGAGGAATAAACACAGAATGACCCAGGTTTGTGGCTTCCTTGTGTGAAGCTGTGTCTGAAGTTTGTGTGCTTACATGAGGTTGGAGGGTACAGAACTTAATGTCTGTAAGGAGTGAGTTATTTCTGTGGAAAACCCTGACGTGCCACACTCTCTATGCTGTATAGATATGGAGAAATGGAACATACGGCAATATACTGAAATGAAATGTATCGAGATGTGAAACACTTCGAAATTGTCATGGTTTTCAACCCTGTTTCCCCATGCGGTCGTTTTCCTCGGTGGCCACGCGAGGGCGCTGCCCTTTTGGTAAATGCTTGCTCTGCCCTGCTGAGTTGGGGGAGTTTCTGTTAAAGCGTTTACACCTGTTGTAGTCACCGGAGTGATTTATATAAGCCTACCGTTTCCATCATTCGGTGGTTTCGACATTAATTGTTTATTGTTCTTTGTTTGTACTGTGGTGTTGTTGGTTGTGAGTTCTCGTACCGTTTTGGCTACTCGCCTATTTTT
The DNA here is from genome assembly GCA_029718625.1 of Synaphobranchus kaupii. Taxonomy (NCBI): domain Eukaryota; kingdom Metazoa; phylum Chordata; class Actinopteri; order Anguilliformes; family Synaphobranchidae; genus Synaphobranchus; species Synaphobranchus kaupii. Next base: position 6,563,665 of record CM056387.1, read on the forward strand.
TGCGTCTCTGTTTAGAGGCAGGGCTTATTTCTTACTGGCTTGGTAGTTGATTATCTCGTAGAAGTTTGGGACCGTAAAATCTCTGCTCTATTTTGCCTTGTTGGTGCTTTTTCTCCGTGTATGGAGTTTTGGGCGATTCTGTTCGGAACAGTAGTTCTGCTCGCCCTTCGGCACATGTCTTCCCATAGGAGGATCAGGCGTTTCCCTTCTACTTAGTTTCTTAGCTCATAGAAGTATAGAGTAGCAGTTTCTCTGGTCCATTTTTTCGCCTGTTAAGGGTTCTTGCTGAGAGATCTGACGTTTTGCTTCTACTCAATTCCGTGTTACTGTGAGCCAGTAAGTAGCCTTGGTACGTATTTCCCTGTTTGGTCCTTCTCGTGGACTACGTTCTCCTTTGTTGTGAGCCAGGGTTTTTATTTGTATTTGAGAGGCTGTCGTGCTATTAAGTTTGCGTAAGTCTTTTGTTGCAGCCGTCCTATACTCCCTAACTACCTGTGGGACGATTCTCTCCGGGTGTTAGCCTCCTAGTTTATGGAGCTTGGGCTATGTTGTGGACGTGTTTGTAGTTGACTGCGTGTTTTCCTATTAAATAGCCATGGAACGTTAAATCTCTGTTCCTGTTCGCCTCGTTACATTTTCCGTTACTTAGAGGCAGGGCTTGTGTAAGTCAGTTAGCCGACCGTTTCGGTACAGCTGTCCCTTCGTCTTTTGTGCTATTTCTCCGTGTATGGAGGTTTGGGCGATTTTGTTCGGAACTGTGTTTCTGTTCGCCCTTCGGTGCAATTCGTCTCTCAGGGAGACCGGGCGATGTTTTGGACATGTTTGCGTTTGACTGCGAGCCTATTATTCTCGCCATGGAACGTTAAATCTGTTCCTGTGCGCCTCGTTATTTTCCTCATCATATAGAGGCAATGAATCTCGCTTTGGTCTAGCCGGTAAATGTCCGGTGCTGCCTGTCCTGCTCGTTCCTTTCAGTGCCTTTCTCCTTGTATGGAGTTTGATGATTTTGTTTGGAACTGCTGTTCTTTTCGTCTTTTGGGTACATGTCTTCCTATATGGAAGATTGGGCGATGTTGTGGACACGTTTGTGTGTGACCACGAGTTTGAGAGTAGCCTGGAAACGTTGGATCTTTTCCATTCGCCTCCTCATACTATCATATTGTTTTGCAGTGTTTGTGTTTTATGTTTGTCTTTACGCTACTCGCCCGTTCTGATTCGTCTCCTTACAGAGACAGGGCGCGTATTTATTTCTGGCTGTTCAGATCCCTGTCCTTGCGCTCTACTTGGCGTTTGACAGTGAGCCAGTTAGTAGCGGTTGTAGTGGTGTTTGTGTTCCTTGTCTTGTCTCCTCCCTTATCTGCGGGTATCCCGCCTTAGTGGCCTAAGGGCTTAATGATTCCCCTTGCTGCGTTTGGCTCCTCCTTCCTCACACGTCACGCCCCATTACAGAAATGTATGGGCAAGTATACAAATCGTTTCCTATTTCAGACGTTGTAATGTATATAAAATATGTGTATCGTTGCAAATTTTCAAAAAGGTCCACACACGTTATTGCAGTGTGTTTCATTTCCGTAAGTGAATTGGTCGCTGCTGACTAGGGTATGAATGCTGGTCCATGGGGATGTTGTAGAGCAGGGATACTCAACTCTGGCCTTGGAGGTTAGTAGTACTGCTGGTTTTCATTATTCTCCTCTAATCAGGCAACGGTTTAGACCTGGGAAATCAGGCGTGTGGAATCTCTGGCTGATCAGTGACATTATTCAATGAACTATCGGGTCGAAAAGAAAACCACCACCCCTTCTGGCTTCCGTGGACAGCTCTGAGCATCCCTTTTTCACGGATAAGTGTGTGAAACAGGTGCCGGCGTGCGCATGGCAACAGGAGAGCCTTGACTGGCAGAGAGATAAAATCGCAGACTGTGCGTACGGGTTTAGCCTCCCAAAGTCTCTTTCCCTGATTGTCTTGGATTAAGCGGGGTCCAGAGCTGACAGTGTGTCTTGTGTGTCTGATCTAGGGGGGGGGTGGGGGGACTTACCTGTTCGGGGCTGAATTATGAATCTCAGAAATGAAGATGAGTTTCCAGTTTAATCCTCTGAGGTCTACATCTTGGCTCTCCCTTGTCTCTCAGAGAGTGCAGTTAATCCATCAAATAACACAATACGTCGCTGTCGGTTTGCAACGGGTTGTGCGAGGTAGCGGAGGTGAAGGAAATGCACTCTCAAAAGCAAAAAAATGATTTCAGGTGAACACAATTGGGAGTGCGTGAGGGAGTGCCCATACCAAAAATAAATATTTTAAAAGTATATATTTAAAATATTTAACACCAATCAATGATTTATAGAAGCCATATATTAGAAAGCACATAAACCTTATATTTAGAGACAAATGAAAACACAAGAGGTTGTAGAGCCTTCTTGTCAGTCAGTTATCACATTGCCCCACCCAACTTATCTAAATAAATTGGCAGTAATGAAGCACAGATGAAGACTGACAGCAATGTTCCCATGCTGCTGCTTTCTGTGTATAGAGCTGCAGACGTGCAGCTCAATATTTTTATTGAGTTGAGTGGCAATGGTTTTGTTTTTCCCCCCTAAGCAATGGCAAGTAGGTCTACACGGTGCAATTATACTACCTGCACAAAAAAATAAATGACAAAGTCATTAATCATAACAATGAAACACTTTGAGCTGGGGGAGAGTGTGGCAAAGCTGCCAACATTTGATTGGATGAAATTTTAATGGTGAGTAATGGCGAGTTTTTATTTTTTTGTGTGTGTTCTGTGTTATGGTTACGATTTATGCGTCTGCTCCAAAATGTATATTTGCAGTATGTGTAACTACGAAACTGGCTACCGTGCCAGTTATTACAAATGGCGAATATTGCTCGTGACCTCGGAATTATAGAGTTACATTTAAGAGAGGTGTCTGCATACACTTGACTGTTGTCGAGGACTGTGCAGGGTAATTATCCCTGAATTTTCCTGAATGGAGATGGAGCCAATGCTAAGGTAGTGTGCGGTAGCATTATAGCTGTCATATTAGAAGGCCTACTGTGGTTGTGTTCATACCGTTGAGTCAACTTGCATTATGCATTTTTGTTGTTTCTCTGGTGTTTTGGTTTGATTGTTTGCCATCGAATTGTCTGGCTGTGATGATTTAAGAAGGCATTATGGTGTTATATATTACTATTATTATCATTATTATTAGAGCCGTAAGTTTGGGACGACTGTGCTGCACATGGTGCTGAACACTGTGGGGTCAGAGGTGGCATGGTTGCCTGTGTGATGGAGGAGGAGAGTGCATGTCTGGGTGTGATTTTGCAAACATTTCGCACCAGGGCTCATGACAAATGTTACACTGCTGGACTAAGCATAACTATGAAACAGTTTGCAGCGGTGTAGGCTTAAAAATCAATGAAAGGCTAAAACAGATTAAGTCAAATTAAATATAAAATGCAAGATTTAAACTTTTATTATGAAAAATTTGATCAGTCAGCGGTTTAACACGTCTCCTGTCACGTCCCGTGCCTCTGTCCCGATTTCCTGGTTTTCCGTTTCTATGTGTATTCCGTTCCGTGTTTTCCCTCTCTCCCTCCGTTTTGTGTCTCCACTTCCCCGCACCTGTATTGTGTTTCCTCATGTTGTCTAGTCTCACCTGTTCCTCATTGTCTCGTCATTAATATGGCATTTAAGCACTCGTTTCTTTGTTCTGTGCCAGATCGTCTTGTGCTTGTCATATTACCTTCCAGCGTTTTTGTTGTTTCCTGCCTGTTCCCGACCTGCTCCTTGACCCTGTGTTCACTCCTGTGTACCCGTCCAGTTCGTCTTCTCCTGCCTGTCCAGCCTGCTCCTGTACAGCCAGTTCCCATCCAGCCTGGCTCCTGTTCTCCTGCCTGCCTTGCCTTCCTCGTCCTAGTCCTGCTCCTGCCCTTCGCCCCCCTGATCCCCTCCTCTGACGGGTTCCCCGGTTCTGACCCCTGCCTGTCCCTGGACTTCGATTCTGCCTGCTGCCCTGGTGGGCTTTTGTATATAATAAATACACGAGTTTGCCTCAGAGTCTTGCGTTTGGGCCCAATCCAGTGTTCTAACCATAACATCTCCTTTGTCATTCTTTGGCAGTGCCCAGTGTAAACTTGGCCATTGGAACATACACAAAGGAGTTGGTTGGAAGGGACAAGTATCGTTTTTCCCTTCTGCGTAATCTTTTGGAACAATGCTCCTGCCTTGTTAGTATGCCAGTAATTTGATTGAAATAACCAAGGTTTCTCTGGAGTGTATATTCTAATTTGCTCACAACTTATTTGAATGTTTTGACACATTTGGTGTTCATTCATTTCACTGCACTCTCTGTTCAGCCAGTGTTTGGTATTCATTTTCACTCGTTGTATTGCTCATGCCTATTCTGATCTCTCTCTTCTCAAACCAGGGGCTCATTTCAAATAGACTTTTGTCATATTTTGTGAACGATTTGAGCAGTACCCCTTGTCTCGCAACAGTTGCCGAAGATGTGACAGCACGGCGGTATCCGGTGCGATGTCCATTTCCATTTCCGTGTCCACACGTATATAACTGAGTAAAAGAACGCTCAGGGTGAAAGTCGTAAATCTGCTTAAAAAAAAGTTTGGCTTTTTCTACCTCTGCCTTTCGGTCACTATGTCACCATATCACACTGACGCCAAACATTGCGTACATATGGTGTCCTGTGCGTGTAGAGGTACGCAGATTCTCACAGCACGTGTTATTTTATACATCTGAATTTCTGCATGGAAACTCCCTTACGCGGCTTTCTGAGGGCATTTTTCTGCTCAGCACTGTTTATACACATTTGTATGCTTTCAACGTGTACCCAGCATCATCTGAGTGAAATGCCATCAGCCTCAAAGTTCAATAGGCATTGCTCGATGCTATCCCCGACTGAACCGTAATTTATGGCATTAAAGTACACCGTGTCAGCAAGAATAACTTTTAAATGGGATGTAATTGATTTTCCTCGCCGAATAAATAAAATGTGCGAAACATAATTATCCGTCCCATCTGTTGACTGGTCTGTCACCACAGAAGTCAGCTGACTTCACCAGCTCCACTATTTCTTAGAAGCATATTTAAAAATGCATGTCATTTAGGATTTGTCATTTGTCACTTATTGTACGTCGCTTTGGATAAAAGCGTCTGCTAAATGAATGTAATGTAAATGTAAATGTCATCTTCTTCAAGTGGGATGTTTTCTTTTACAAATGCATCTGTCAAATCTCAGATGGCACCTGTCAGCGATTCGATTCCGTTTATTTATTGCATTGGAGGGCTGGAGGGTGGGAATCGTACCGCATTTGATCCGTATGACATTTCCGGTCTCTTTTTGTTCTGATTTATTTAATGCTCTGTGTGTGTGTGTGTGTGTGTGTGTGTGTGTGTGTGTGTGTGTGTGTGTGTGTGTGTGTGTGTGTGTGTGTGCGCGTGCATGTCTGTGAAAGCGCGCACGTTTCTCTTACCGTAAGCTCCTGTTTTCAAAGCGTTTGCTTTACGGCTGGACTGAGACGGCGAAACGGATTCACATGAATGGTAACGGCTGACCTGTGCTTAGGTGCTTAGGGCTGCAGGGAAGTCATTTGAAATGCTCGCCACAGTTCTGGAGAAGCCTTGATTGCTTGCCGAGAGAGGAGCTGACAGAGAGCAAGCTGAGAGGGGAACGAAAGATTTGTTGTCTGCATTTTAATTGGGAGCCGTCTGACTGAGTGCCAACCGATCTTTCGCCCGTGTCACAAACTCATTCTTTGTTGTTTTTTTCGTCACGGCCGATCCCAGAAACTCGCCTAACGAATCCTCAGAGTGTCATGGCCATATATTGCTGACAGTCACCTGTCATTTTTATAAATTTGTCTGTGAAACAAGTATAGTAAACAGACTAATAGTAATACTGTGCTGTCTTTTACATCTTGAAGAAAGAGTGTTGATTTTTCGTTACCAAACATAAGAGAGGGAACATGGAAACCACCGGTTTAGTCTCCTTGCATTGCATTCACGTGCACTGTATTTATGTTGGCTCATGTCAAATATGCTGTGTGAATCACTATTCTTGAATTTGAATTATTTCCAATGTTTTTTACCGATTTTAATAATCAATGGAGTATTTGAGTGCTCTAACACTTCAGAAATGGGCATCCGTAATTTTATCATACTTTAATATTTAACATGAAAACGGGATGTTATTAAAGAGATGTAGCAACAAGGTACACTGCCTCATTAGAGCTGAGCTCCACAGGAAATATCTGAGATGAATTCTAAACAGCTGGAGATGCATTCCTGTGTGTGTGTGTGTGTGTGTGTGTGTGTGTGTGTGTGTGTGTGTGTGTGTGTGTGTGTGTGTGTGTGTGTGTGTGTGTGTGTGTGTGTGTGTGTGTGTGTGTGTGTGTGTGTGTGTGTGTGCGTGTGTCTGTGTCTGAGTGAATGAGGCAGAAAATAATAATTCTATGTTGGCATGTTTCGGAGCTTTGTGTCTAACTTAGAGTGCATGATTGTAAGTACAATTTTTGGTTAACATGCTAGGTGGTTAATATATAATGAGAAATGTCCTTGCACATAAATAAATTTGCTTATTCACTCTTTTTTATGAGGGTAGACAAATCAGTTGTTATTTTATAACTTTGTTGTAATTTAACTGGAATATGAAAATGAAGGGAAAAAAATGACACTATAGTACAGTATCAATACATCACACTGCAGAATATACTGAATGGTGTGTGCGTGCAAGTGCGGGTTCGCGTGCGTGTGTCTGTATTTTCTTTACCTGTGTGCTGTTGTGTGTGTGTGTGCGTGTGTGTGTGTGTGTGCGCACACTTGCAAGCCTGTATGCATGCACATACTGTATCAAGGTCCTTAGCAAAGGCTCTAGTGATTGATTAGCGGAATCAGGTGTGTAACTGCTTGGTTGGAACAAAAGCCCGCACCCACACCGGCCCTTGCGGGATAAGGTTGAAGACCCCTGCTGCATGTGTTCATGCATGTGTTCCCTACCATTAGCTGCTTCTATGTACTGTGTGCGTGACTTTATTATGCTGTCCCTGGATGACAACGACTGCAACACACATTAACATACAAAGCAATCCGAGCAAAGAAACTGAGATCACACTGAAGAGTGAAACAATCATATCAGGCCACCACATGCAACGCCTGTCTGTCTGACACCTCTTCGACCCCCCCCCCCTCCCTCCATGGTATTGTAACTCTGCTCTCGCCGCCCTGCCACTGTCCTGCCCCAACCCCCCGCCTCATAGACCCCGCTCACACTGAACCCCGCCCGCAGTCTGTAATGTCCAGTAGCGCTCATCCCCCCCGGCGTGCCGGCCTGTTTATCACGATCTGACGTTTTTTATTTTCGAGGCTCTCAAGGTTAAAGCGGCTGACGTCGCGTTAATTTGTGATCGGCGACATCTGCTTCTCATCCCGTCTTCGTCACGCTCGTCGCTGCTGAATAACACCGCCGTGCGAAACCCCCGCGTACCTTGTTGCTACGGCAACTACAGCGGATTGGTTTTGCGCGCCCGTCTGAGGAGTGCTAATTACGTTGTTGCTCTAAAAGAAAAGTGATCAATATGAGGCTTTTAGTGCAGTCTACTTGCTGATGGTTCCCTGTCACGGTGCAGCCTATTGGCCAATGTTTCCCTGTCCATCACAGTACAGCCTATTGGCTCATGTTTTTCATTCATTTTAATTTTATTAATACAGGGAAAAAAGATAATAGTACATAAAAGTTCTAAAATCTTGGGCCCTACTCAGTACATTACTGGTTTCCAGAGGGTTCCCTGTCCTACAGCATAGAAAGAAAGAAAGAACGAGATGAAAAGAAAGGGGATAATTTGTTTAAGATGGTTTATCCTAGATTATATTTGAGAAATAAAAAAGACAAGAGTAAAAAATCTATAGATATGAAGTAATTAAAATGTGAGAAATTTCAGAAAGAAATATGTAGAAACAAAGAAAAAAGTGAGTGTTTATGGAGCAGACACAGCGTGACCTGAAATTAATTATAGTCTAGTGTTGACAGATTTGGTTATTTATAAGATGAGATTTGAGCTGTTTTTTAAAGTTGTTAAAATGTATATTTGTCCTTATATTTAATGGTAAATTATTCCATGATTCAGTGTTTCTATTGACCAAAATTTTTTTTTTTGACCAAAATTGTTTTTGTATCTTTGAAGTGGATTTTATGCGTTAGTAATGGAACCCGTTTGTCTTTGTTGTCGGTTATTGGAATGACGTGGCAATAGGTTGCTAATGATCTGAGGAAGAGTATTGTTTTGTATTTTATGATAAAGTTTTAAATTCAGTAATGCAAGGCAGTGCATTGATGTGTGCGAGATGGTAATTCAATTAAATTCATTTAATTACCTTTCATAGTGCGGTATATTGCCTGTGGTTTCGGTGCTATATCTGTTATGTTCCACCTCTGCTCTTATTCTGCTGGTTTTTCTCGTCCACCTGCTCAAATGTCACGGGTTACAGCCTCAAACACTGCTGCTAATGCCATGATGCGTTGTGCAGGACAAATTAAAGGGAACAACCAAAATAATGAAAGAGCTCACTCTACCACACCCAAAAAATGTAGTAAGGATCCGATAAAAAAAAAAAACAGCACAAAGGCCAGGAGCGAAGTCCAATAAGCCCAGACAGGCCAGCAAGCGCCATTACCTCATGGCCTTATTCAAAGCACCAGCGGCCAAACTCCTTCCAGAAAATACATTCCCCATAATTACTACAGTTTAATGAAACCATTTGAATGCCAGTACAGGACAGACCACAATATAAACAATAATACCCAAAAGGCTTTGTCAGCGCACCCATGCTGGGTCTTTTCTTCCCAATTCTGTCCTCCTCCTAATGCAATCTGTTAAAGCCTCACACAGACTGTGCAACCCCTGAAACAATGCGTTTCGTTCATCCCCAGAATTATAACGTGGAGTCTTGACAGCATCCATGCAATTACCATAATCATGGTCACCTCCATATTTAGCCTGTCTCTATGCCTTCCTACACACAGATGCAGCGTGGCACTCATTTAAAAAGTGAAAACATTTCAAAGGTACGGTTGCTCCGAAGTGCAAAACATAAACAGACTGTTACAACCCCGGAAATGGACTGGACCCAAATGCACGACTCGAACACAGGAATGCCAAAACTCAATATTTTATTGTTTGATCAGGGTAGCCCTGAGCAAGGGGAGAAAGGCAAAAGGTGGTTAACGTACAGCAGTGGCAGGAGCGACAGCACGTCAACAGCAACCGCAGCACTGGCAGTAGGCGGGCACCGCCGCAGAGTGGAGGAACAGGAGCCCAGGCTGCATGCACACACGTCAGGTGGAAGGCAGGGAAACCGCAGCACAGGCAGGGATAACAAAAAACTGCAGGTTGGCAGACTGAAGCAGACAAAGTTAGTATAGCGAGGCAGGAATATATGAACAGCGGGAAATGCCGTTCCAGACAGGAGCAGACTTTGACTTTAGACGGAAAGGCAAGGCGGGTTAACGCCGGTACCGAACAAGACTTAGATTTACAGGCTAGACTGGATACTAGAACTCAAGACAAGACCAGAAGTTTCAGACAACGAGCATTAACGAACTGGCACAGGACAGAGAACACCGGGTGACTAAATGCAAACATTAATTGGTATCAATTAGGTGCTGCGTGCGAATGTATGCGAGGGTGATTAACAGAGCGGAGAGTGTGGAATGCATGCAAAACGGGGAAATGGGATAGGCTGAGAGAAGTGTGGTGAAACAGAGTGATACAAAGGGGAAAACCACGCCCAACCTGCAGCAAGGAGAAACGGACTAAGGAGAGATGAACACGAGACAGGGGGAGAGGGAAAACACGGGAAACAAAAGGACGGGAGTGAGAACATCACACAGACAATGCAAAAACTTGTGGCCCTGAAGTACAGCATGGCAAATAACGACCCGCGCCCAGAGCTGCAGATGCCATATACTAAAAACAGGAAGATTGGAACATGGGCAGGTCTGTTGGGCAAATTTCACAATTGAAAGTGACAGAAAAATGACCATAAATTATTTTTTAAACAAACCTATAATTACTTGCATGCAATTGTATATCAGCAACACCTTGTATCATTGCATTCTGATTCCTATGCCTACCCTATTATTTACACATACATTCGAATAATTTCTCAACCATGAGCAGCTCTAGGCTTGTCAAACGGAACTCGCCTGTAAACCATCATTGCACACATCTCTGCTAAGAGGTTTTTTTTTTATAGGATTTCTTCAGTTATTTATATAGATTTAATGAGACCTGAGGTTATGTCCTGTAAATGTGACAATATGTTGGTAGGAAGAAGCTCCTGGTGATATGGCAGTAGGGGGGGAAGCAGTGTTGCCTGGGTAATATGTGGGGTAGGAGAAAGCAGTGTTGCCCGGGCAATGTGGAGGTGGCGGAAAGCATCGTTGCCTGGGTGATAGGGCGGTAGGGAGTAATTGACATTGCCCAAGAGTAGGGCTGGGAGATAAACGACATCGTTGGTTATCAAAAGCTTATCGGCTTTCTTTCATCGTTTTTTTCTTTAATCATACAGGATGCAGTAGTAAACATCCAGACTTCAGAAGCTTCTGGAAAAAATATCACCACTGAGTTCTATTGGGTGTCGATAAGACAGCCAATCAGCAGCAAGGCCTTGCAGCTTCGACGTGATTGACGAAAACACATCACATGATCACATGGAAGCTGTCCGACCTTGCTGTTGACTGGCTGTTTTATTAACGCCCAGTTTCTCGGAAGCATTTCACACCGGCCTCTGAAGTTTGGATGTTTACTACCGCATCATGTATGATTAAAGGGAAAAATAGAAACAAGCAAGCCGATATGCTTTATCGCCCAGCCCTGGTGGTAGGCAGAAGCAACATGGGGGGGCAACGTTTCCCAGGCGACATGGCATTACCCAGGTGCTGATGATTTGCCCATTGGCCCACTCTGCATATCTTGGATCACTCTCCACAGAATTTATTCTACTGCTCTGGGTGCTCTTGGTATAATAATCATAATCAAAATCCTAAATCATTATATATTTCATTCATATAGCACCATTTCTTTACTGGGATGGCTTACAGTCATTTCCAGATTGAAAAAATTAGATAATAAAGAGAAAAATCTAATCAATAAGGAGGAAAGCTATAGGTTGTATAAAATTAGGAGTGCCAGGTCCGTGAATTGTAATTTCACAAAAGATGGGATTTAAGGCTGGGTTTAAAAGCTGCAAATGAAACTGAGGGCCTTAAATTTCAAATGAATCTCTCCCTAAAGTGATTACGATTTCATCCATTCCTGCATTCATTCAGTTTGGCACAAACTGATCATTTATGTAGCGCATATCCAGCCAGGGACGTAGTCAGCATATTTAAAGATGATTTTAATCTACAATGATGTTCCTCATCTTTAAAACATTTCTTCAAGACAGTTGGAATAATAAGCAGTTTTGTAGGTGAGCAACAGCATTTCAGATCAACTTGTTTTATTGTTGTTGCCCTTTAAAGTGACTACCTTTGGATCACAACCTGATTGGCTGAGCCACGTTGTTCTGAGTTATAACCAAACAATGAAGCCTATTGTTGCTTCGCTTTTAAGGACAGTGCATGATAATGTTTAATGCTGATATTTAAATTTTAATTCAAGTATCGCTAGATGACATTGATAGATCTGTGCCCTGTAGTGCAATCAATGACATGCAGTTTATTAAGTTGAGTAATCGGACTTGGAAATTGAGAATAATTGTGTTTGCTTATGGGAGGGCAGCTGCAAAATTAACTCACTGTGAAAAATTCATAGGCATTATCTTTTTTTTTTTAACGATCTGCAGGTCGATCTAAATATTTAATCTAACCGGGGGTCAACGAAAAAACTCTTGTCAAAAAATAAGACAAGTGATTTTATCAGTGAAAGTAATTTATTTGGTTCCTTTTTTTAAAGGAGAAGTGTTCTTTTTCCGTGGTGCTGAAAGCCTCAGTCTGACAGCATTTACCTCCTTTACTAAACGCAGTACGGCCCACATCAGCAGCCAGTCCCTGCGTGACATTTGCAGTTTGGTTTGTGCTGTTTATCACTCAAGCCACTGAACCACATTAGCAAAGGCATTAGCGTTAGCGTCTGTGAAATGTGATTCTGAAACCTGTTTTCTCAGTCGTCGGGGACAGAGCTCGGTCCAGAATTGATTGGATTTTCCTGTCAGGTGTTGTAATTCGGCCAAGAAGAGGCTAATCCATTTATTCTCATTTGAGAGTTAAAAGGACTGGTGCTCCACAGATTTGACCTGACTCAACTCGAACCGTTTCAGTTCATGGTTGAATCACGATTTGCTATCAGGTCACAAAAGAGCGCCCCCTTGGCTTTAACAAAACCGCAAATGTAAAACTAAAATTGGGTAGATCAAAATATTTATGCAAATATAGTAAATGAATATGCAAATAATTGAGCTGTCAAAGGGGCATCTGCGCCATGTAATGATCCAGATTCCGGTCTGTAAGGTCACAGTCTCACAATCTCCTCTAATTTTCCGAAGAGATTCAGTGAACAGACCAAACCGCCAGAGCTATAGCAGCGGTTTAATATGAGCAGTAGCTCATATTTATTAGCAAAGCTCATCTCAGCTAGCCGGAGGTTTTTATTTCCTTTCTGGTGGAAAAAGCTGGAGCTTTGAGCAGCAAGCGTCAGGATCAGATGAATACAAGCAGAGGAAAATAAATTGGAGAATAACGGCAGCGTAATTGGATGTCAGGTATTTTTCCCCCCGAGCAATCCAGAATAACACCAGCATTAGCATTAGCATTGTGAACTGAAAAACAACAGGAATGTGAGTGTGTGGTAATGGAGCGGGCCTGCGTTCTTCCACTGCTCCAGACAACAATGGCAAACAATAGAGATATTGAATATGAAATTTTCATCCACCCATTTATTACTCAATATCTTTGTTGGCGCATTGTATTCATCGGTGTGTTTCCAGTGCATAGAGAGAAAATTCTTTGCAACATTATGCAACGTTCTGGCCAGCATTTTCTCAAAGCAAGCCACAGTACCGCATTAAAATCACTTTTCAGTTGCGTTTCACAGACGATGGCAACGCCGTGCGGATATTCCACGCTCTCTGTAACACATTGACCATTGACTGTGATGTGCTGTCACGGGGGCGGTGGAATATTCCAGCAGTCCTATGACAGCATGACTGCAGATTGTGACACCGTTGCCTGTTGTATTCTACAGGCAGGTCAGTTTCTGTAAGGACTATATAACTATAATTGGTGAATATTGGGTGGCTTTGAAGCCTCTGGCACTTGATAGGATAATAAAGTTTAGGGGGCGACTAATGTTTTGAAGCTTTTGGAGGTGTCCTTCACAGAAAATCAGCGAAAAAAAGAGGAGAAAAATCTCTGACTTGCAGACCTATTTAAGATGGGTTTCATTGTTCGCAGTCGTCTTTATAAGCGACGAATGGCACAGGTAGGTCACCATTAAAAACGTCCCTTTACATTTGAGAGAAGCTGTTCCCCCAGCTGAAAGAGCACCGTGGTTGAGCGAATCGGGGCCCCGCGGATTGATGATCTGTCTGGGACAAATTTGCGACTCCGTTAAAGCTGGGGAGGCAATCGGGGGGGGGGGTTATCCTCCTCCGCTTTGACCCACAGAGGTGGAGGAGGCGAGCGGACGAAGGTAGCTCACCACGCGCAACAGCCATTTCAGAGTGACGAGTCGTTCCAGGTGCCCTGACAGGCGTCTCAACGAGTTGAAGTTGATTGTGAAATGGAGTGGCAAGGCGCTGCGGACTAAATCGAACCTTCGACCGGCGGCAAGGGTGAAGTGCTTTTTTCCCCGCGCTACTGAAAACAGAGTGTTAAGAAAAACACCAAATACAGGTTGTGGACAGAAAATGTAAATGCCAATGTTACTTTGTTACAAATAACTTTGTAATGTCACTTAATAGGGAGTGGGGCCACCACGTGTCGGCCATGAAGGCCCGTGTGTTCTGTGGCTTAGACGCGCCTATGCTACCAGCATCTGTAATTCCGCAGCGGGATACCACTCGGTTATGGGGAATGACTGGATGGGCTGAGACCACCGAATGCTCAATATCAGCCATTATAATTGAAGCCAGCAGGTAGTCGGAAACCTATTTTTAATAAGAGAGCAGACAGTCTGGTATCCTTCATTTTATTTATTCTTTATTTTGTACTATTTTTTGCTTTAGGCTGAGATAAATCTGAGGGAGTAACAGATGGAGATAGGTTTGACGTTCAGAAGGTGCCAGGGTGGGTGGAATGGGAGGGGTGATTTCGTGCCGGCCTCCCTACAGATTGCGCCTCACGCAGTGTTGGATAGTCATGGATTAACATGTAATCTGGATACAAAAATGAAGTTAACTGTAATCAGCCCAGGATACATTTTTGGATTACCTCAACATGCAATGCACACACGCACTACACACACACACACACACACACACCACATGACACGCAAGCACATCACATGTACGCAGATACTAACACCACACGCATGCCAATACCTCCACATACACCTACACCTACACCTCCACGTACACCTATGACGGAAGATGAGCAGGGAGTCAGTACTGTCAATGTACAATGTACTGTAGCTATACATTCAAAGAACAAATAAGATACCGCAGTCTTTTCAGAAGCATACAAACTACTTTATTTTGCTAATGCATTTATTCTAGAATATACTTCTGCTAATGAAACCGCTAATGCAACTGGAAGTAATCCAAAAATAATCAAATTAGATCGCACCTTAAATGTAATTTGTAATCGATACCATATTACATTTTCCAAGTGATCCGCCCAACACTTGATCCGCTATGTCTTGTCGTGTCAGAAAGTTCTGTAAATATATAAAAAATATTAATATATTTGATATGTTTATATAATTTATGTATACAAATATATAAATTCTTAATTGCACACAAAACCTGTCTGGGCCATTTGGAAACATGCACTAAAACTGATATAACATCCAAACCCCCCCAAGGAAAGGTATATCCTTTGCTTGGATTTATACAGGAGGGATATGGCACTCTCCCTCAGGAAGATCAATCCACTCGCAAGCACCAACCACAGACCTAAACTTGACACACCATTCCCAAGTGGGTATTTCACCATTCTAAATAATATACTACAGTGTAGACATGCAGTAAAACACTTAAAATTTATCCCCATAAAAAATAATTCTCTCTTAACGAGCAGCTGGAGGGCGCAAATTCCCGATAAAAATGATTGCACATTAAACTCCACAGAGCCCGTGCAGCTGCGTTTCTCCATCCGCTTACGAATGCGCGTACACACACTTGCCTCCAGTCCATCTACACAGTCTGCGGTGTGCTAAAGCAATGCAGGCTGGGTAACGGCAAGAGCAGCAGGCAACAACTTCCCTCATTCCTCTCTTTACTCAGCTCTCTTTATTTCTCTAGTTTCTTATATGAATATCAACGTGACAGTTTTCTGCAGCTCTATTGGCCCTAGGTAAACTGGAATTAAAGGCAAGAGTCTCTGCGGCAGGGCCTACAATGTCACTGACAAACGACAGAGAGAGATGGCTGTCTCTCTGACATTTTCAGATTGACAGAAAGGCACTGGATTTTCTCAGACTGCTTGTCACTGGGAAATATTCCAAGCATTGCGTTTCTCCGATGTCCTGCCCTCTATTAGTGTTTCTACATTAACGGAGACAGGACCTAATAAAGGCCGCTATATAAAACCTTCCCATTGAAATGTCCACACGTTTTGGCCGTGTATGACTTTTTTTCACTCTTTGTACCAGAACATTCCAGAATATTCTAAATACACTGCCAATTTTAAATGTTCTGAAATGTTGTGCTCTCGTAAGAGGCAGCCATAAATTCTTCATGAAAATATTCCTCGACTATCGCATTTTTAATTTAGTCAATGGTGCTGATAACCGATCAATACTTCACGAGAATGAAGACAGTCAATTTCTTCAGGTAATTTATGACAGAAAATGACAACAGAAAATGATGCTGCATGCTTGTGTCAAACTACAGATAAGAAAGGAATAGTTTGCTCATTTTCTACATGCTTTTTTTGGTTGATATTTCAGTTTTAGTGTTTTCAGTTGGTGCAACATTAGAAATGGTGAGTCATCCATACATATGATCATTTGATTTTCTTACAGTCAAAGCTGTTGTTGCTGAGAAACATGCCCACCAGAAGTTGCGTTAATAAACTGTGTGGCTTTTAAAAACTATGCAGCAATCTTTGCAAATTGCTTAAAGTGAAGGAATTACTGAGACCTAATTCAGTTTATGCCTGTTAATACCAAGTTAAGTGCGTGGAAATTACTACAGGCACGTCAGCGTTATACATGTCGATGCTTTGCCATTTGCTTCATAATTTATGGCTCTTTTATTGAAAGCATTTCAACAGTTTTATTTTATTTTCTGGCACCATCACTGTCAGGAACTGAAGCCGCCCTCAAAACCCCGCCCTTAAACACCAACCCCCCCCCCCCTAACGCGTGCCCTCAAACGCGTGCCCTCAAAAACCCCACCCTCAAAACCCACGCCCTCAAAACCCTGCCCCCAAAACCCCGCCCTCAAAACACTGCCCACAAATCCATGCACTCAAACCACTCTGTATACCCTTCATTTTAGGAACAACAGGTCACCTGGGGGTTATACTATGAAGCAGGATTACCGAGTTAGCTGGATAACTGCACTGAGTAAAACCCGGAACTGGAGCATGGACTGAAGTAAAAAGTGCTGTTCCGGGTTTTACTCAGTGCAGTTATCCAGCTAACTCTGTAATCCTGCTTCGTAGTATACCCCCCTAGAAAGCCAAAAACATCCTGGGATATAAAAACCATGTCCTGCACCCACAGCTTGAATAGGTACACTGGGTGTCTCCCCTCAATGTCTTAAAGGGCCAGTTCACTTTCTGGTGTTTTTATAAAAATTATTTTTATTTTAGTTTTGGCGCAGATATTATTGTATGTGATGCAGGATATTTTAGATATGTACAGCAGTTTCTGTTCACCTGTCAGCTTTACAATGGCTGGTATAGGGGCATTCCATGATTTAAAGCAAACAAAAAGAAACATAATAATAGTAATAATAATAATAATAATAATAATAATAATATAAATAATAATAGTAGTAGTAATAATAATAATAATAATAATCATCATGTAACTCCTAAGCAACTTCTAAAGTGACATTATACAGGCGGTACATATGCACAGATTCATTTGAGTTTATTCACATTTATAAACATGAATATCATGAGTTTCTTAAGGTCATGCTGGTGCTGCTTTCCTTGGGCACATCTAGCCCAGGTTGCATGACCCATTGGAAAACATTCTAAGTGAAAGGAAGATTAAATGTAATCTTTTGAAGAATAATCAGGGAACATACACACGGACAACCTCTGGAATAACGTCACCATACAAGCTGTTTGGAGTTAGTTGAGGTGTACGTTCTTGCTTTAAGCCGCACATACGTGAATGCTCACATAACAGCCATTGCAAAGCTGGCAGGCTGACTGCATACAAAAACTGTGGGCCAATCAGATGTACAATAAAGCTGAAATAATATATTTTTTTGAACTCCCTTAAATGCACCACTAACAGGGACAGAGCCACATTTGTGACTGCGGTGATTTGCCTTTTCAACGGGATTGTAAAATTAATCTCGTACAGTTTACAGAGAATTGTCCTTTAGATTCTTGCACCCGTTGTGGTTTATTTTTTAAATTGGCATAACCTTTTCCCGTTAAAATACTGTAATTACTTATTGTATAATTATACACTTGCACTTTTAGAAACCTGGCCTGGGTAATGTACATCCGTGAGTGCATTGCACATAATTTATCCACATATCTAGTCCATGTACTCTACAGCCCTATTTAATTGCCCTAAGGGGATAGATAAAGTTGTATTATGTGATAGGAACAGACAACGTGGTTGGGTCTTTTTGTTTCGGCTCAAAAACAGATGTTTTCCTCAGAAAACCGTTTACATTGCACTGGAAAATTATTCTGGCGGCGTTATACTTAATGTCAAAACAGCTCGCTGGTTTTAATAAGCTTTCCTCCTGTTCACTTTCCTCAGCTGCATGTTTAAATGAGCTGAACGTGGAGAAAAACCATGTAGGAATAAAAAACAGTGTAAAATAATGACAAAGCCAATTACACAGCTTTTTTCTTCCTTCTAGGACAGTGGATCCGAGTGGACTTTTTGCAGTCCTTGGAACTGGGATTTCTCTCACTTGTAAATGGCCTGTGACAATATTAGTTATCTCACACAAGGCTAGATAAAGGATGCAACAAAGCTAGATTCTCAACAATTTCTCAGACACCCACTCACATTAAATGTTGCTCTCTACAAGAAATGAAAGGCACTTTGGAATGAGTGCCTTTACTGTTAGTACTTTTCATTTGAGACCTGTGTGTCAGTCGCGTCACCATGTTAACCATTTGATTAAAAAAGCCAATGTATTAGTGCGGTCATTGAAGTTAATCGTAATACTTTTGCTTTAACAGATTTACCTGCGCGTTTAGTTAAGGACGATGCGGGTGAGACAACAGATGGGCTAACAACTTAATTACTGCAGCTCGAATTAAGTTGTAAGTCAGCAACATTTCTCAGATGGAGAAATTGACGGTCGGTCAATTTGTGCTGACTAGCCTACCCTTTTACACTTAGCAGAGGCGTTATTAAAACAGTATAGATGTGACTCACTCTGGTTCTATGAAAAATGAAACCTCCCTTTGAGTTGTTTGAATTTTCAGCTTGAATTTGTTAGTTGCTCATTTAGCCAGTTTTGCCAGAACAAAAAGACATGTTCTGGAACATCAGTGCTGGTAGCGCCTCTGGCCTTGTGATTATATCTGACATAGTCGGTCTGTTAGTTCCCTCTTGTTCATTGAGTCATCCATGCCCTTTACTCTACACTGGTCACTCCCTTCAGTATGCTCTTTATTCCCTTACTTTATTGCATGTCCTCTTTAGTCATTTTGAAATGAGGGCTGTTTTTTATTTATTTTTAATTTTTTTATACAAAACACAACAACAAAACCTGTCATGTATGAGCCGCTACGATTAATTTCAAAAAGTATGTTTGTGAAGAAAACAGCCTTACAGAAATGGAATATGCTGCAAATGTATTGCAATAAAATTACCGTCAAGATATTCAACAATATACGGCAACGCATCGCATCGCAATATATGGGCAAATGAATAGATTATGTAGCTTTGCATTATATACAGTACATATATACGTATGTATGTTTGTATACAAATTTGATTTCATGAAGGAAGTTATATTTGCATTAATTGGCAAGTCAAGATCAAAGATCAAATATTCATGAATCCTGGCCAAGATCTTTGTTCAGCCATCAAATCTGAACCATCAATAAAGGAGACGTTAGACTGAAGTGTGTAATATTATTACACAATATTCTAGCTCTGTTTTACACCTTGGGCTCAACATGTCTGTTAACATAACTGGCCATTATGAACTCTTCACCATCCCCTGGGTCTCTGTAATGGACGCGCTGTGACTGTGTTAAAGTACCGCACGTGTGGTCTCGCTGCTGTTAGAGGTGCTATCGTGTGCAGTCAGGCATCTTTCATATATACTTTTGTTCAGAGAGCTGAACCCGTTTCAGCTTTAATGGATTTCACATGTTTCTTTACTGGTTAACTAAAGTCACTGGCTACGTTTAGTGTCAAAGTGTGACTACTGCACACCACACCATGTGCAAGTAATTCTTATTCCGTTCACAGCCGGAGTACAGCAGCGATTCTCTGTGAGGCATGCTTGTCCTGTTTGTTACAGTAGATTATGCCCAATGTCCCTAATGCTTCACTCTTTAACAACCTAGTTTCCCACCCATCAGCATATCCCATTTTGTGTAGCACTTTACAGCAAGGGTCAAATTACCATCATTAAGTAATGCCTTCATCAACATGAATAAACAGGTTATGAACATATTTACAAAACTTTCACAATATTCATTATTCATGTTCACTAAGCCATTATGGTGGAGTAAATGATTTTCATGTTAGTAAATAGAACCTTTATGACCATGAACAAAGATCAACTTAAACATGTTATTACATTTTGTAAAGGCTTAATAAACATATAGGGCCTGATTTACTAAGACCTTTAGGGCCAGATTAAGAGTTGAGATAAGCACGCGCAAATGGCACTTGCTCCCGAAATTCCGCGTAGCTTAAGCTGTTTGCGATTCAGACATTTGACTTATTCGCTGTTTTAAGCGTCTCTCCAGTACATACGCGGCATTACACGCACGGGGTGGATATTTGATGAAAATGAGGCGTGTCTGCAAGTTGTGCAAGATACGCTTATTCAGAGTTTTCACTTAAGCATTTTTTTCTGCGCAACTTTGTTCGGAAAAAAAGGTTGATTATGTCTAGCGCCGCCAATAGATTATTATGAGAAATACAGCGTCTTTAACATAAATGGATATTAGAATGAGTGCATGCTCTTTGGACATAATATTGGTCATATTTTCCTTTGCATAGCTAACTTGCAATTATCAAAGAGCTGTCATAAAAAGACGAATATGTAAAAGTAGGCTATGATTGTCCGCCTGGTATATCATACCAGACACATATTAGATGGATTAACTGATAGACGGTGTCTGGATCATATTCGCTTTGCCAGAGAGACAATTTGTGTCAGCACAGCTTCTCCAAAATTATTGAAGACGTTGCATATAGGCTATTGTGTTCAACCACCGTAGGATACATGACTTTATTAGGCAAATCGTTAAAAAAAGATTCGATTTTTAAATCTTTTTTTTTCCAGTAAATCCAACGATTTATTTGTTTACTTAATAATATTGCGTGCAACCACTGTCCAGCGATTATTTCTTTAGATTGTGTGACGGGTATATCCAAGCCGTCAATAGGAGCTATGATCATTTATCAATGCGACGGATTAATACTTTCACTTCCCCATCATGCAAGAGCAACTACGATGCACAAACGTAGGATTTTACAAAGGCAAATGTGGTTATTAAAGGCACTGTCACTGACACGTTGAAAACGCATAACCCCACAAACATTTGTTTAGTAGATACCTGGCAACCCTGGGGGCAGGTACAAGAAACGGGTAATTAGGATATCATGCCCTGTACCGCCCACACTTTGAGATAAGCACCTGCGCAACACAAGTTAGAATACGGCGTAAGTCAGCTCTGTACTACTTGTACTATGTCCAAGATACTACGTCCTCTAGGCTGAATAATTGACAGTTTTCTGCATATTGTGCATTTGTGTTTGTTTTATCATGGAACCTTTATGTATGATATCGTTTTATTGTCACCTTGGCCAGATGTCCCTTGATGAATAGTTTATTTTTCCCAGAATGCACTTTGATGTTGTGATGAGTCCCGTTTCCGTGGGAGGTCGGCTCCCGTCCCCAGGCACCAACCAACCCCCCCCCGGGCCTGACCAAACATTCCTCCAAGCTGCACTTGAATTGCAGAGCGAGTGAATAATTTCCATGACCTATGACCCCTGTCAACATGTCACCAGGGATGGCCCGCCCCCTCGTTCCCTCCCATCCCTTCAGCGCCAGATTATAACGACCAGACGGCATGGAACGCTCTTGGGAATTAGAGCGACCAAGCGCACAAAAACACAGCCTCGGCAGGGAAACGCGAACAGAAGCGCTGCTGTGCAGCTTCGGCTAACAGTGCCACGGCCCTGATTGAGTCCTCTGTGTAGCTTGTTTCTGATTTGTTACCAGTCTGCGATGTAGCCTTCATAGCCGCTCATAACTACTCATAACTCCATAGCCAATCATGATCGTGCGACAGTTGGCGAGAGTTTGGGGTATGGTGTAGCAACAGTGGATTTGGGTTTCATTTAGCCATGCCTTCCAGGCAGGTCCTCCAGACAGGCAAATTATACTTATTTTTTATTTATTTTTTTAACAAGAAGCAACTTTTTTTAAATGAGTTTCTATCTATTACTGTGGGGGAGAAAAAAACAAGTCCACACCGCAAATCAGTCCCCAGTCTGTCAGAGCGGAGGTAGTTGTCCAGTGACAAAAAAATAATGGCTGCATTTTTCCAAATACAAATATCTCAAAATCCTCAAATGGCACTCTGACTGGGAAAAATAACCTAAAAATTTGCTAACGGATATTTGTTTTGCCAAAGTACATTGGCACACCGCTAATGTGTACACATTATAAAACTGCAATACCTAAATATTTATCATTTCCCTCCCCCTTATATGACAGGAATTTATGTGTAGCATACACTAAAATAACCATCGCAAATTACGTTTTACCTTATAATTACTGCTGTTACACCAAGTTCCTAGATAGGATCTTCATTAACTCTCTCCGACACAAATGTGGGACAAATCACGTTCCACATTTTCCTCTTGATTCAGGGATGGTTCTTTATTTTAAGGGACGGTTGACAGCCCTACTCAGTTCCCACAGATGACACGCAGTTGGCCTATAGACATTAACACAGATGACACGCAGTTGGCCTATAGACATTAACGCACAATAATCAGATGACACGCAGTTGGCCTATAGACATTAACGCACAATAATGGAAGCACTCCTTAGGTGTAAAAAAATGACGCTCTGCTGCCCCTTCTGTCGTCTTTCCTAGAGGGAATCCGTTCATATGAAACCTGAAACCACTGTACAGTGTGCTTAATGCGAGCCTATGCATCTGTCCATGTGACGGGCAAATAAACAGATGTTTTGCAGCCTTTTATTTGTTAGTAATATCGAATAAAAATGCGACACGCTCCCCTTTAAGGGCCTTTTAGATACGTCTCCGCGCTTTTGCAGTCAGGACGACCTCTTTCGGAGCGAATTTTAATGGTTTCTCACACAGCATCCAATTTGCATTGCCGGTATTATGTTAAAGCAAATATTACAAATCATTATTTTTATACGTAAAATGTATATCCCTATTTAGAAAATGAAGACTGGCCTGCAGTGACTCAGCCTTTTTGTGAGCGCTATCCTTTGTTTCGTAAAAGTCGCACGCAGCAGCGAAAATAAAAGTGTTTTTCTCTCTCTCTCTCTCTTTGCATGGCTCCTGTTGGCCCGCTGTCGTCTCTGGACCTGTCTGCTTCAGGTAAGTGCACGGTGTTATATCATTTTGCTCACCGTCATTTTCGACGGCCGCTGACGAGTGCTCGGCGATGGCCGGCTGCGGCAGCGTGTCACACACACTCGCTGAGGGTGATCGTGACCCTGCAAAGTCATTGTTCCCGATTGGTTAATAGGACTCGGACCGCAGCAGCTCTTGGTTTCCAAACGCAGGGACATGAACTTGTGGTCGTTTTGCAAGAGAAACTGAATATAAACACAACACAAAGATGTCCTTTAGACATGTAATTGTTGCAAAGCTGAAATGGATATCTGAAAGACAATTCTGGTTTCATTCAAACTCTGAAAATACATCCTTTCAGTTGAGAAATAGTTGGCTCCTTCTTCAGGAGATAACTTTGGAAAATGGCACCTTGCAATCATTTGTTAGTGCTGTTGCCTGGGGAAATTATCTGGGAATATGGCTGTCAATGTGAAAATGTAAAATTAGCAGGAACTGCAGCTGTGTATAACTGCTTAAATTAGGATCCCTAACTGGACAGCAGGGTGTTCTGCCATTTTGTGCGGAACGTTTATTTTTTTTTGTTTGAATGATGCCCCCGCCCCCCCCCCCCCCCCCCCCCCACCCCACCCACCCACCCCACCCAGCATGCACACAATTACAGGGGGCTTTGTGTGAGTCGGAGGGAATACAAACAGGATTTCAGTGTGAAGTCACACCACTGAACTGCTGGTACACACCCCTTAAGGACCGCTTTGTTCCATTTCTCTCGTCCCAAGAAAATACTGTACGGAGACTCTGGGTAAATCCAAGTGAATCCAGAGCATGGATAAATGCAAAAACAGTGTGTGGGGCTGTGAGGGAAATGGACAGATAGAGAATGGTGTATCTGTGGCTGCCTGGTGTGAGAGGGGAAGAGACAAGTGTTTGTCTTTGTAGCTCTTGGCCCAGGCGACCATTTCACCTGCTTACAGCTCCCCCTGCTGGTCACTTTGCCACCAACACAGAGAGATTTTTGTGTTATTACCCGTTTCTCCCAGTAATGAATGGCAAATAAATATTTCTTATTTGGTTATGTTTCTCGTCTTTGTGGTCTCGACTGCTACAATCGTAACAGTCTCTTTCCTTCAGTTTGTGCCGTAAAGCAGTCTCATATTTTGGTTTTTGTCACTGTTCTCAGAACAGTGGTGTACAAATGTCTGAACCAATGCTGAACTTGTGGTACAAACTACACAAAAGAAAACATACAAACAAACAAAAAATTCTGATAATGATAAAATGGTAAACTTATGGCGAGACACAAATAGAGATTTACACACTATAAGACACACAATGCAAATTGACACACTGAAACCAGCCCAGTAGAGAGCACACCTGTAGCATTTGGACAAATGGGGGGGAGGGGGGTTCAGCTTGAGGCCAAACAGCACTGCAGCTATTGCCAAAGGAGGTCAGTGCTCAGCCAGTTGGTTATCTGACAAATTCAATTGTATCAGTCTTAAGACCCTGATGGTTTTGAATCCTGTGGATTATCACTGATAGCAGGGAGGTTTCTTTTAAAAGCACAACCAAGTCTTCGAATTCTGAGAGAGTCACTGTAAATAATGATATATATATTTTTATATGTATCTTCAATTGGGCCCTATGTAATTAAATTCCCCCTGTGTAGCAACCGCTGCTACACAACCCCGTCAGCCGGGAGTAGGAAAGAGGGTGCCGCGTCCTCTTCAGGGCGCGACTCCTCAAGTTCCTGACCGTGATTCCAACTTATAATAACTGGGCCATCGCCGTCTTATGCGCGACGATTCTCGTCGATTCCCTCCCCCCACCCCGGGAGCAGCCGCCAATCGACCGTTCGCTAAACCCCTCCTCCAAGCGGCGATAGTCCAATCATAGCCTATCAACCATTACTAGGCAGTGGACCTCCGTCAAGCTTTCCTAGTTGTAGGTTAGCTTGTCATCATGGTCAAATGGTGTGATTGGGGAACCTGGAAAACTGACACTCCTTATCCAAAGAGTTTGGAGGAGGATGTACAGTTGAAGTCGAAAGTTTACATACACTTTAGCCAAATCCATTAAAACTCAGTTTTTCACAATTCCTGACATTTTATCCTAGTAAATTCCCATTCCCTGTTTTAGGTCAGTTAAGAAACAACTTTATTTTTGTAAGGGGGAGTGTAAGGTTCGGAGAACAAGGCGCGACAGCCAAGGAATCTAAAAGTGTATATCGTAAGATATACACCACTAAAGCGGACAGCTCCGCAGCAGGAAGGGAATAAACAAAAAATGGGAATGAAAACCTTCCGGCATAAGCCAAATCAAAAACAACCCCAAACGAGGGCGAACTCGACAACAGCGAGTAATTAAACAGCAAAAGAACCTCACGCTCTCAAACGATGAGCGATAACAGGAGGTCAGAGTAAAACAAAAGAAACACCCCGTATAAATGGGCGAGAGAACGAAAATGAACCTAGAACCTGTTACCTACAGCTCTAGGTGAGAACGAGCTGAACAAAAAGGTAACAGGTAGAGGAGTATAAAGGATAAAGAGAGAAAGGAAAGAAAAAGACTAAAATAAATCTTTATCCTAACTCTAACTGGACTTTCTACGTTTATTATTTGCAACAACCAGAAACGTAGTGACCGAATCCTATACCTTACCTATACCTTGATGTCAAATAGCAAAGACAATATCGAAGCACAGGACAGCTGAAACCCAGAGCTTATATAGCCGACAGGAAATTCAAAACAGGTGTGAGGAATCACCGCCAAGTGATAGCAAAGCACTGGAACGGAAGACGGAAAATCCAATAAAGTACCCTGACGTCGGTAAGGGAAAGAACGACCGTAGAAATAACCGGAGGCTGCCAGAAACCATGACAATTTTAAGAATGTGAAATGTCAGAATAATAGTAGAGAGAATTATTTATTTCAGCTTTTATTTCTTTCATCACATTCCCAGTGGGTCAGAAATTTACATACACTCTGTTAGTATTTGGTAGCATTGCCTTTAAATTGTTTAACTTGGGTCAACCATTTCGGGTAGCCTTCCACAAGCTTCTCACAATAAGTTGCTGGAATTTTGGCCCATTCCTCCTGACAAAACTGGTGTAACTAAGTCAGGTTTGTAGGCCTCCTTGATCGCACACGCCTTTTCAGTTCTGCCCACAAATTTTCGATTGGATTGAGGTCAGGAGAATGTGATGGCCACTCCAATACCTTGAGTTTGTTGTCCTTAAGCCATTTTGCCACAACTTTGGAAGTATGCTTTGGGTCATTGTCCATTTGGAAGAGCCATTTGCGACCAAGCTTTAACTTGCTGGCTGATGTCTTGAGATGTTGCTTCAATATATCCACATAATTTTCCTTCCTCATGATGCCATCTATTTTATGAAGTGCACCAGTTCAATTTTTGTTTCATCAGACCAGAGGACATTTTTTCCAAAAAGTAAGATCTTTGTCCCCATGTGCAGTTGCAAACTGTAGTCTGGCTTTTTTATGATGTTTTTGGAGTAGTGGCTTCTTCCTTGCTGAGCAGCCTTTCAGGTTATGTCGATATAGGATATAGCATCTTCACAAGGTCCTTTGCTGTTGTTCTGGGATTGATTTGCACTTTTCGCACCAAAGCATGTTCATCTCTAGGAGACAGAATGTGTCTCCTTCCTGAGCGGTATGACAGCTGTGTGGTCCCATGGTGTTTATACTTGCGTAGTATTGTTTGTACAGACGAACATGGTACCTTCAGGCGTTTGGAAATTACTCCCAAGGATGAACCAGACTTGTGGAGGTCCACAATTTTCTTTCTGAGGTCTTGGCTGATTTCTTTAGATTTTTTCCCATGATGTCAAGCAAAGAGGCACTGAGTTTGAAGGTAGGCCTTAAAATACATATCCACAGGTTCACCTCCAATTGACTCAAATAATGTCAATTAGCCTGTCAGAAGTTTCTAAAGCCATGACATCATTTTCTGGAATTTTCCAAGCTGTTTAAAGGCACAGTCAACTTAGTGTATGTAAACTTCTGACCCACTGGAATTGTGATATAGTGAATTAAAAGTGAAATAATCTGTTTGTAAACAATTGTTGGAAAAATTACTTGTGTCATACAAAGTAGATGTCCTGACTTGCCAACACTATAGTTTGCTAACATGAACTCTGTGGAGTGGTTAAAAATTTGTTTTAATGACTTTAACCTAAATGTATGTAAACTTCCGACTTCAACTGTAATTTTTTTTCCCCGTTTCCAAAACCCAAATCAAACAAGGAAAAATGTAGGCTGTGGATAAAATTACGTGGGTGTAGTGAGGTTTGTCACTTTTATTCAGAATTAATTAAGTTCAACACTCACAATTAGAATTCTATACGTCAGAGCCCAACCTTGTGAAATAACGTAGACACGACAATGGGTTGGAAAAATGGCATATGTTTTATTGGCTACAACTATGAATATGTGAATAATAGAAACAATAATTAATATAACATTCTATGACGTAATCTTAATCTGAGGAAATTATAATTATGTGACGGCTAAATATAGAAGCTAACAGTCCTACCATTAACAAAGGTTAGTTTGTGTTATGGGTTAATGACACGCTAAACTATATTTTGTGGTTAGCTGGTTTTATCACTCTCATACATATAAAGTTTTAACAGTGTAAAACTATAAGGTCAGGGAAATTGTTTATTCCCGACCGAAACGCGCATAGCAAAACAAAATACAAACAACAGTAGGAACCAGCAGTAAAATGACCTCAACAGGGTATAACAGGTTTTATGCTAGCCTATCAATTGATGTCAGTGCTAAATAAAATGCGTTTCAATATTTAACAGTAACAAAGGGAGGCCAGTCCCAATTCCGTAAGTGATGTCAGCTCATCAGCTGGTCCAAGGTCCCGGCAGGTGCGTGGACTCCTGGAGACTTCTTCTCCGAAGTCGGGTCGCGACAGGTTTCCAGTCAGGTCGATGTGGACATGCACAGGTCTCCACTTGGGTCCGGCTGCAAGGGAGACAGTAGAGGAACAGTTCAAAGAAACGTGTCCTCAAAACAGCTGTTGAGAATAAACCAGCTTGGTTTATTCTGTGGACGGTGGCAGGCTAACTCTGTCTCGGTGATCAGGCGAGATTCCCCCTATTGTTGGGAAACGCAGAAGTCCGTCAGGGTTTCAGTGGTGCGTCTGGTAGGCGTAAGCCAGCGTCTTTATCATCAGAGCCGTCCGGGTTCAGTGGTGCATCTGGTACGGGTAAGACTGCGTCTTTCCCATCAGAGCCGTTCGGGTTCAGTCGTGCGTCTGGTACGGGTAAGACTGCGTCTTTCCCATCAGAGCGACGTTGGTAAAGTTACATGGGTTTTTATGGTCAAAATCCCTTTGATCCCAATTGGTAGATGGCTTTAGGGCACCCATACAATAGATTGGCTCATTCCCTTGGAACCAACAATGAAACATAGATGGACCAGCTATTTGCAATCACCTCAGGGTGTGTGTGTGTGTGTGTGTGTGTGTGTGTGTGTGTGTGTGTGTGTGTGTGTGTTTGTGTGTTAAATTGGGATCTCCACCTCCTTCTCAAAAGAGTGGGGGGGGGGTGTTCCTGCCCAAACTGGCGCCTGATCGATCAAGCAGTCCGTGTTCATCTCAGAGTCACATGAACAATGTGTACAGACCTTCCATTGTGCCTCAGTTGATCAGGAGTGTTAATTGTGAATGACTCCGCAGGAGGCCCAGTCTCATGATCAGAAAGCCAGAGTCCCAAAATGTCCCTGTGTAACCATTACATGGGCGACCTCATTCACAATTGAACCCCTCGGAGATGACGAAGCTAACATTATGTTTGCTCCAAGGTAAAAAGCTAACGTTAGTTAACATCATCGTTACCCTTATTTTGGTGTTAATACCTACCATAACTGAAAAAAGAAACTAGCTACACAATTTCAACTGTTTTCAATGGTCTAACAAATGCAACGTTAATCACATCCTTTAGCTTTGGCTATCCATAACGGACGTCAGCTGTTATAGCTACTGTTTACGTTAGCTCTATCTAAAAGGGACACAATAAATTAAACTTTAAAAGAAGGAAAGAGAATCACTGTTCTCTAACAAACATGTTATTCCCGCAATTTGTTAGTGGGAAGTAACGTTACCCAAACACTTGTTGCAGCTGTCTGTGTGCAACTAGGCTACTGAGTGGAGCTGCAGTTACATGCTGACCTCCTCCAACTAAAATGTTGGTAAGCTAAAAACATGAATAATGCAATAACGTAATGGCCACTGAATAGACAAAGTATTGGAACATTTAATAGTTTGTGAAATAATATCTAGCTTGAGCCAATTCATTTGAAACAGTAAATTTAATCTCACCTCAAATGTAAATTGACAGAATCTTTATATAATACAAAGGAATGCCCACTTCCGTAGCATGAAATCAATACTGTAACGTTACTGTTGTAACTAGGCCTTTTAAAGCCAAAGCGAGTGCATCTAACATTACCTGGCTAGTTACCACCTAGCTACTGTGCTGAAACTGGACTTATTTGGATGTTTGGTTAGCTTACTAATATGAAAGACCATATTTTAGTGTTTGCAGATCTATTTTTAAAATGTTAACGTTCGCTAAAGTCGAATAACTCGTTACCAGACTCCATCCCGTAAACAAACCGATGCTAATAAAGTCTTCATGAATGAGATATTGTTTGCTATTTGATGCCAAGCCAGCTAGTCCCTCTGCTGATATCTGTTATGTTAGGTTTCCACTGTCACTGTGGTAGCTATCTAGCAAATGAGACAGCATGCTGTGATGGAAATAATGCTGTCTAGCATCATACAATCTACATTGAATCATTTCTGCTTGCATTTAAACTACACTGCAAATATTGAAGATCAATTTTTCCAAAAGTTCCTAGAGTTACCATTTTTCCAAAAGGGCAGTAGCCTACTTTCATGGTTGAGAACGCCATGTTTGCTTTGACGGACATAGCAACAGTAAATAAGGGGGCGGGGCTTAGCAAAGGGTCAATTGCCACTTCCTCAAGGCACCGGCCATACTCGGATCTGGCAAGACCGGGGATCAAACCCCTAATCCTCAGGGCGCAACTGCAGAGACTGAAAGTCTGCGCTTTTCCCGCTACACTCACGCGGCGGCATACTAAATTATTATTTACTGTCACTCTGTTCTCTCCCAGCTTACTAAAGGAGTATCAGACCTGCTGTTAATAGGCTAGAAACATACAAGCTCCTCATTACATCTCGGGGGAATTCAGAAAGGATTAATGTGGTGCATCTGTAAATTTGGAGACGACAACTTGTTGTATGATGCATATCCAATGCC
Organism: Synaphobranchus kaupii; assembly: GCA_029718625.1. Lineage (NCBI taxonomy): Eukaryota > Metazoa > Chordata > Actinopteri > Anguilliformes > Synaphobranchidae > Synaphobranchus > Synaphobranchus kaupii. The sequence continues at coordinate 6,594,116 of CM056387.1, forward strand.
CTTATCCGGTGCAAAACAAATAGTTTTCCTTTTTAGAAATTGTTTACAATTCTTTATAAATGGAAAATCAGACGCCACTCCTTACAAACATTAACTTTTGTACCCTCTGACCTCAGATAGCCGATACAGCTTCGCCCTGCCGCACTTGGATTTATTCATGTATTGATTACATTTCTTCCCTATTGTTGGTGTAATTATTCTGCTGATTTCATTATCAGAAATCCTCCAGAGTCCATATTATAAATCCTTCCCATTGTTTTTTTTTACCTAAACACATCCATATCAGCCAATAAAAATATGTTCATAGGAGCCAAGTGCTAGCAGATCAGTCAGTTTAAACTGTTCTCTACTCCATCTGACAGACACCCTAATAATGCACTAAAGTCCAATCATACCAACCTGTGTCTGTCAACATGACTGATCAGATTTGGTTGGATAAACATTTTTGGCCCATGTGAATTGAAAAAACAGATGTTCAAGATAGGCAAGCACTTATTAACTTGCTGCCTGCTAACCATTTACTTTTGACGTATGTTTGGCACAAAGCGATATAAAGCCTGTTCTTGTGTGTTGCTAATTGTATTTATTGTCGCTTAAAGAGATAATTTGGAATTTTGGACATAATGTCTCAATTATGACTTACCCATGATGTAATTGATTGAGGGAAACCATTTTCAGCTAATTCCATGCTGCCCTTCTTTTGGACATACACACGTTGCTAATGCTAGCGCAACTCTATGGTAACCGGTAGCATCCACTACCAAACGCACTTAAACACTCCACAATGCACCCAAAGCAAATAAAATACGACGACAGTCTTAATTTGAGTGTTCATACCATCATTTTTCAAGTCAAACTATCGTTGAATCCTTTACTTTGTGCTGACCTATATTCTCTGTGGAAGTACGGCTAAACTGTTCATTTAGCTGTTTCAAGAGTGATCCTCACTTATAGAGAGGTTGTTAAATGTGCATGTGTTTTATGATCAAACTAGAAAATGTGCTAGAGCACAGACCTCTGCCAAGTCTGACAACATCCCACAAGGCTACCAAAGACATTAACAAAACCATTAGCAGACATGGCCTATTAGTTGTTCCTTGTACAACCTTTTCTTAAAGTTGTGTGGTGTTGCATGAATCCGTTAAGAAGTTATGAGCGTATTTGTGAATAGGCCACACCCACAGTCACACCCCCTTTCAGCCGATTGGTGTCAGAGAGGTTTATCAGTTCTTCCTTGACCCATGACAAACCTTTGAAAGTTTGGTGGTGTTATGTGAATCGGTTTTGAAGTTATGCACACATTTTGTGATATGCCACACACACACTGTCACGCCCCCCTTTTGGCCAATTGGCGTGAAAAGTTAATCAGTTCCTTGGCCCATGACCAACCTTCCCATGAAATTTGGTGCAAATCCGTGCATAACTTTTTGAGATATCCTGCTAAGAGACGGACACACAAACACACAGACGCAGGTGAAAACATTACCTCCTTGGCTGTGGTAATGAAAATAATGCTGCCTTGGCTATTAGATGGCTCATTGGATTCTGGGATTGCAATTGTGGTTGGAACAAAAACCAGCATACGCAGCGGGACCCCTGGACTGAAATTGAGAACCAGTGCCCTACACCCTATACCACTATACCTTATACCGGTGGTCCCCAACCCTGTTCCTGGAGATCTACCATCCTGTAGGTTTTCATTTCAATCCTATTTTGGCACACCCGATTCTACTAATTAGCAGCTCAATGAGATCTCTAGCTGTTTAATGAGGTCTGCTTCGTTAGGGTTGGAGTGAAAACCTACAGGATGGTAGATCTCCAGGAATAAAGTTGGGTACCACTGCCTTACACTCTATACAACGTCACCCTATACCACAATAGGGTGAATAGCCTAATACTGTGTTATAAAGAATGTCACCACATGCCATCAGTTGAATTAAGTCATGTTTTTCTTTATTGACTGCAAACCAACAACTTGAATATGCCGTTTTCCCAAGCATTTATTAGCATGTTCCGCCTGATATTAAAGTAGCATAAAGTAACATAATTGTTTGTTTGGATTTTAATAGCTGATTCGATCAATCTCTTTATGATATTTTTGTATGTGTGTTTAAGGTATCTGTAATGGAAATGTTGTGTGAGCAGGTTTACCTCAGCAAATCAGCGTCTGCAGTTTTAACTGGCATTCATTCCAAAAAATCCCTCAAACTGAGAAACGGAAGGACTGTGTGATTGGATAATTAATCATTGTTTTTGCACCATCTGTTGCTTGCTGTTTCATACCTTCAGGGCAGTAGGATGCCATTTAAGAAACATGCTGCCACGTTGACACATTAAAAATATACATATGTTCTCAGAGGCGTTTTCAGAAACAGAAAAAGGTGTCCTGAAAATTTATAATTTTGAAGAAAATCTGATGCTGTTCTTAACACATCATTTAAAACATAATGCCGCAATAGTCAACCAATTATCATCCAAAAAAAACAACCTTGACATTCATTTATTTGTTGTGGAATGGTGAATTGTTCTATGATGTTCTTTCAGATTACACGCCATGTAAATTTAAAAGCAGTTGATATTAGAATATTGTATTGCATTCACAGAGTATGCTTATAAAATTGTTGTTGAAATGGGATAATTGTATCTCTCCAGTTTCCTGTACCAGAGTAAGACCAGCAGTGAATCTCGTCACTTTTAGTTATTATTCACCTTCTCACATAAGATGAATCCTCTGGCTTGCAAGCACTCTCCAGTGGCCTGTGAAGCAGAGGGCTTCTGGCTTCTCATGGCTCCTTTCACTCAGGCTGTAGTTATTGTTTGCTGCATTAATCCCAGGGTCCATATGAAAGGCCTGCTGGGTGATTTTCCTGGTTCTGCTTTACCAAAATGTGCCACTAGATGGCAGTGCATTACTGAAAAGGAACATCCAAGATGAGAGGTTTAGCCATGAAGATGAAGTCTGGCAAGAACTGACAGCCAGACATGTTTATATCGTCCTGCAGTGCTTCTTTATGAAAGATAAAAACTCACCTTTGCTGCACATAACGTCCCTGTCTCATCACAATCTGTGCCAAAAAACATATTTTAAATGTTACTAGTTCTGTAACCTCTCTGCCTCCTATGTCCTAGATGCTCAAATCTGGCCCTGGAGGCCAGTGTACCGATTCATGCCACTGGCTGAGCAGATACCTCTCACCTGGTGTCCCTGGTCTGATGAAAAATTGGGGAATGAAAATGGACCACTGGCCCCAAGGGAGAGATATGCTCTCCATGTTCAAGCGTGTTACAGCCATAAATTGCACATATGAGGTAATAATAGGTGCCTTGGTGAATTTGCTTTACATAGTGAGTGTGACTGTGGGCAGCTGCGTAACTGAAGACACATACGAGAACTGACAAAGCAAGGAGCAATCCGCCTCGGCTCATTCCGGTTAATGCCTTAGTAATTCAGAATAGTTCCTGTTACAAGAAATCAGTTCTTGTTATGTTCCCCCCCCCCTCCCCACAGCGTAGAGCGCTCCTTATTTTTGATTTTTGGAGTCTCCTCAGTCCTAAGAGTTTTGAGCAGAAAATAGAATAAAAGCATGTTTTGCTTGTTCTCACAAGGTAATGGAAGCAACCTCCTGTACTGAAAAGGGGAGACGGCGGTAATTAGTTGTTTGTCGACATGTCGCGCTTGGTTCCTGAAATACCCGTTATCCATACTCACCGCGCTCTCGTTGCTTCTCTCTTGCTTGTTGCCAAAGGCTTAATTTCCGTGAGCAGCAACTCTGTCGAGATGCTGTAAAACGAAAGCGTCGGTCTTCACGAAGCAGGCACACAGAGCGCCTGCTTTGTTCTACCGCAGTCATACGCAACTTTAAATATGGACTTCCAGGAGTCGTGTATGCACAACTGTAGCAGAAAAGTAAAATGCATGTAATTTATTTTGAAGTGGTTTATGATTGACCTTTGATGCCTTGTATTATGTCTAATAATACATATTTATGCCATTATCTCAATGCATTTTTCTTGTTTTAGGGTAGATAAGGGAATGAAGGATACAAAATGGTGTCCATCTCCCTGTCTTTCCTTGGTTTCATTGCAGAATGTCAAATTTTATTTAGCAGTCCACAGTTTTCACAATCCATATGGATTTTGATCTAGCTTGAAATATCATCCATCCCTTTCCGATTAAGTAACCGATTATTTCTTTTGAGGCAGGGGATCAAAAAGCAAAGATTACTAAATTGGCTACGATTTTTGCTTCCCAGCTCAGCCAAATCACGCATGGATTTTGACACAAATGACAATTTCCCGCAAACCCTATTTTCAGGTTACAATGGTTAAATTCAGGCTCCGCTGTCATTTTCCACAGCTACACATTCTCATACTTCGTCCTTAATGCAGGTTCATGCCCATCTAAATTCCCACTTAAAAAATATTTGCCTTCTTTGAGGGAGGGTGAAGAGAGATAATTGTCTTTAAGGTTTACTGGTCACTAATGATCATTTAGTGAGAGGATTTCTATAGGGGAATTGGAACCTGCTATGAATGTGAATTGAATTGTATTTTTAGACTGAACTTTACTCAGAGTAAAATATCTGCATGAATGGTGAGTCATAGCCCACTTTCATTTCTACTATCGATGGTATCCTACAGTCGCTCATGGGCTCCAATATTATTATTATTATTATTATTATTATTATATTAGTATTTTGAGAGGCGATGCTTTTGAAGGGCCTGTCTCTGTTATGTTTCTTTGTACAACAGGAAATTGGCTGGAAGTTTAATTGTCTGTGGGTTTTGGAATCGGCGTTACCTTGCACATGCTTGCCCCAGACATTATTGACAACTGCAGTAGCCCCCAGACAGCGTGTTTCCATGGAGACTGAATAACCGGTCTGTAGGCACTGGCCCAGCGACGGCTCTGCGTCGGCCCGGCGGCGGTACTTGGCTCCAGCACTGGCCCTGCGTTGCCCCATGGTGGAACTCAGCCCCAGAGGTGGATTCGTCTGCGACGGTCGGTAATCACAGCCTCCGCCTGTCAGGAAAAGCGTGATCCGTCATCCTTTAAACGCCTCCTTCATTAGCTCGGCCTGCTGGTCCTTATGCCCCGCCCCTCCGCACCGCCACCATATCAGTCATCAGTCATTGTGCTCTGTCTCTAAATTCTACACCAAGATTACATCTGTGATGTTGTTTTTCCCTTCCTCAGGGAAAGGATGTCTATTAGATACAGATTCAAGGTTTGACACAATGGCAAATGGATGGCGATGGGAAAATGTGTGTTTTTTGTTGTTGTTGCTTTTAAGGTCAGTCGAGGCCTTTATGACTGCGTTGGTAGTAGAGACAGAGCTGTAATCAACAGACCCTCAGGTTTCTCTCTGTTCTTCAGGAGGCAGACAACAGCAACAGCTTTCCCACCGCATGGTGCAACATGCCTGTGACAATCACGTCAGTCTGGTCCTTTGGCTAACGGGTTCTGTCCTGTATGACATCATTAGCACCACCCCACATTCCACCCCAGGCTTATTGCTATAAGGATACACCTCTCCTCCAATCAGTGTTGGCTCTTCTGTTGCACTGTGGGTCCGATTCAGTGAAAATCAGTTTGACTGGTAATGTGACAAAAGATTTAATTAATAAAATTTGTTAATAAAATTTGTTTCACTGGCTTCATTTGTTTAGGCCAGGACAAGGTCAATTCCGCTCGTTTGTTAGATATAGCCTATTTAAAAAAATATATATACCACAGCTTTCAGTTTAATTTCGTCTGGCAAGACCTTTTGTTAACGACAGACCTGTATGTGGATCCATGCAGGTGAGCTTGTTGACTTGGAGATGCACAATATTATACAGGTATGCACAGATACCAAAACACTGTACAGATAATTTGGTTGCATACATTTTTTATATTCCAGTAGCTGCCATCATTTTTTTAAACTAATTTAATCTTTATATATAAATCTATACCCTCAGGAGTATCTTTCATTCTTGCAAAGTTAACTTGGCAGAAGTTGAAATGTCTGGAGGGTGTCATCATTGCTGTAGCTATTAACTACTATAAGCTCTCAGTAATTGCCAGTCATAGGTCATTGACTTACGGCTTCCTTTGGTTTAATACTATTTAAAAATGAGATCACCAACTTGTTTAATAGATTTATTGCTAAAATGTTGCATGAATTGTGTATGATGATATTCTTCTACTCATTAAATTCTATTAGCTTCTTTTTTTAAATTACATTTAATAAATTGAATTAGTAAAATAGTGAGGATTGTGAAGTTGGAGACAGACAGATTCTTTGCAAAGTGAAAGTTTACTTGCTCTTTAAATAAGGTCCCTGCTCCATCCCAGGCACCACAATTTTCAGGCCACAAACGTTGACTAAATACTAAACAGCTTATGTCTTAAACTAGCTAGATGCATTCAATTGAATCTATGGGTGTATGTGGATTGTAGGGTGTAAAATAGTTACTGACTCTCCAGCAGTACTGCATGTCACCTGTAGTGTGCGTTTCAAGGTCACGTCTCCTGTCTGTTCTGGCCCCCCAATGGTGGAATGAGCTTCACACTGCAGTCACTAAACGCAGAAATCCTGCCCAATTTCTGACACAAACTGAAGACTCACCTCTTCTGATGGCAGGATGGCTCCCCCTGACCCTCTTTAGATATCCTTTCTTTTTCTCTTTCTTTCTATTGATTTCCGTTTGGTTAATATTATAATTATGTACAGCTGTTTAATACAAGTTATCTATATAGTCATACCTTCTTTTACTACAATACAAATTGTTTGTTAGGTTAACATTACACTTATTGATTATAAATGAGCCTCTGTGCCATGACCATTTGGTTATGTTACAGATTGGTTAACATAGGGCTGTCTTCTAAAACAATGGTTTGATTACCTGAGTGGCAGAATGCAAAATGTACAGGTTGATGGTTTACTTTTTAGCCCACTGAGTATTCAAAATGGTGTCCACAAGGGTCCATATTAGGACCTATTTTATTTACAATTGTAATGTTACAAGCACAAATTCAATTTCGTTACAAGTTAACTTTTTATGCGGATGATACCATTATGTACAGCTCTGTAGCAAGTAGCAGTCAGATGAAGGAACTGCAGTCAGCTTTTAATGTTATACAGAGAAATGTTTGTGAGTTAAAACAAAAGAAAAAATTATAATTGACGTCACGTGGCGCTGTAATGGCGACATGTAGTCCAGCTGTCTCTCGTGTATTTTGTTGTGTTGGGCTTTTGTCTTTTGTTTTTTTCATGCGCTGTGTGTCTGTTATGGGATGGGGAATCGGGGTGGAGATTGTTCAGGGCACTCATGCTGCTCGTTTAGATAATATTGACAAATTGTATATTCTGGATAATTTTGTTTGTGGTCGTCACCATGGAGACAAATTCACAACACATGCTCGGGAATGTCCGTTGGATCTGCAGCTACACAGTTTACCATCGCTGGTGGCGGAGTTCGTGTGTTGGACTGCTTAATAATGACACTGGACATCTCGGAACAGCCGGGGCTATTTTTAATCATGGCTGTATTCCACTTTCACTTAATTAGTTTGGTTAATGCAATGATTATATTGAATGTCTTTGTTTGATATGTTGTTGTATGTGTGTTGTGGGTCTGCCCCACTGTTTATGTCTTTTTTGCTGTTGCTGGGGCTACAACTGAAGTTCCCTAGCGGGAAAATAAAAGTTATTCTTTTCTATTTTATTCTATAATGCACACGTCCATCATTAATTCACAACAATGGCATGGCTTACTTAAACTAAACTGAACTGGCTGATCTTCTTGGTTATTTTGTCTCCAATGTCATAGAACCTGTAATATAACCTTCTTCTTGGCTCCCCCATTTAGAATTTATAGGCTACACGGATAGCATGACCCACACATTAACTTTATTTAGGCTACCTAACAGTATTCCTTGCAGACAAAACAATAGCATGTCTTATTGTTTATAAGTCTCTTTGAGATTGACCGCTACCATGAGCACAACTCGGATGAGCACAGAGCACCACTGGGCTCCTTATTTCGCCTATTTTAACCCTTAATTATATGTTCAATATTTTAGATTTTCCTGAAAGTCCGATTTATTAAACAAAAAAGTGACAGCCCTAGTGTAAAAAAAAAAACACTCTGTAGTAATGTGTGGCCTGTCAGGTGTAAAATAGTCACTGACTCTTCTGTAATACTGTGTGGTACTGTGTAGCCTGTAGGCTGTAAAATAGTCACTTGCTCTCCTGTAGTGCATCCTGTAGGGGGTAAAATCATCACTGTCTTCTGTAGTGCTGTGTGGCCTGTAAGGGTGTAAAATAGTCACTGGTTTTCCTATAGTACTGTTTGTGGCCTGTAAGGGGTAAAGTAGTCACTGGCTCTCCTGTAGTGCTGTGTAGCCTGTAGGGTGTAAAATAGTCACTGGCTCTCCTGTAGTGCTGTGTAGCCTGTAGGTTGTAAAATAGTCACTGGCTCTCCTGTAGTGCTGTGTGGCCTGTAGGTTGTAAAATAGCCACTGGCTCTCCTGTAGTGCTGTGTGGCCTGTAGGGTGTAAATAGTCACTGGCACTGGTATGGTGGAGGTGGTGCAGTTCATGATTCCAATCTAGTAGTATAAAGGATAAAGGCAGAATGTTGCTCAGAGAAAGATGAGATGACTGCCACATCTAAGCCCTAGGGCTCGCCCTGAGCTGGGCCAGCCCCATTACCGGCTGAGCCCCTGTGAAGCTTAACCCACTCTAGTAGAAATAATTGGACTAGTTTCTGCACAGACACAAAACCTGACACAAGCCCTGTTGACTAACACAATTACTGAAAGGAGCGTAGCACTTTCAAACTTCCATTTAAACAAAACACAAAGGTTTTAAAGAAAGAAAGAAATAAATTAAAAAGTGTTTGCCGACTGACCTATCTGTCACACATGGCGTAGTCGGGATCTGATAGTTAGAGGAGTCACACTGTAACTCCCTGGCACGGTAACCTCTCTTTGTGTTTCCCCAGCTTAAAAGACAAAAAAAATAAAAAAATAAAAATAAAAATAAAAATAACCCAGCAGAATGGTGGGACTCAGTGGAGCGCCGGATTTATTGAGCACAGATCTCCGACTGCAGTCTGGAGTCAATCCAATCGAACGTGTCAATTCCTGTTTGGTGCTTGTCGCCGCTTGAGTCCTGAGATGTCCTGAGATGCACAGGTGGAGGTAGAACGAGAAGTAAGCGGAGGTGGCGGCTAATGTCAAAGCGGCTTTAGTCGGGAGGTGGGGGTGACTAAATATAAGCTAGGCATAAATATAAAGATGAATGGGGTTGGGGGGAAAAACAAGAGCTCATTAACTTCAGCGCACAGCTGCATGCGTTCTTCTCGAATAAATGCTGTCTAAAATGCAAAGTAAAATGAAACCAAAATGCAAAAAAAGAGGATTTGAAAAGTCAATCTCAAGTTATGCTGCTTTACTTTTTTTGTTGGTTCTTTTTGTAAGAAACGGAAAAATCCAGAGCTCTCCCAGCGAGTGACGCTGTCGCAGTGAAAAGTCAGTATTAGCTTTCCCAAGTAGCTGATTAATGGATATTTTTCTGCATGATTACTCTTTTTATATGTGACATGTACTGACTCCTCCGGAGGGTTGATATGGTTTAGAGAGTTTTAATATTGTAATAGTATTAGCATTCCAGGGGAGGAAGAGATTGGGAGATTAGTAGCTCCGATAGCTCAGGGGGGGAGGAAGAGACTGGTAGATTGGTAGCTTAGTTGAGGCAGGGGGAGGAAGAGACTGGTAGATTGGTAGCTTAGTTGAGGCAGGGGGAGGAAGAGACTGGTAGATTGGTATCTTAGTTTAGGCAGGGGGAGGAAAAGATTGGTAGATTGGTAGCTTAACCTGTGCAGGGGGAGGAAGAGATTGGTAGATCGGTAGCTTATTTTAGGCAGGGGGAGGAAGAGATTGGTAGCTTATTTTAGGCAGGCGGAGGAAGAGATTGGTAGATTGAGTGGGATCGATTTAGTGAACCGATGCGTCCGTTACACCCACATTGGTGACGCTCCCTGGCGAAGACGGGCGAGGTTGTTGTCATCATAACATTATGCCACCTGGTGCATCAAGAGTATGCTGGTTCTTTTAAATCGCACGCAATCAGTACTAATCCGGTTAACCTGGTCCATGCCCAGGCGCTTAATCGAACCCACTCATTGGTAGCTCAGCTCAAGCAGGGGGAGGAAGAAATCGGTAGATTGGTAGCTCAGAGCTCAGACAGGGGGAGGAGATTGGTATCTTATTGGGCTTAGGGTTTAACATGAAGGCACATATGACATAGTCCAAATACAGAATGGGGCTGGTACAGTAGACTTTAGTCTTCAATTTCGACACAGTTTGCCCGTGTTTAAACATCAACACAGTACAAAAGCAGTTTAGAGCAGTACCTTCATTTTAAATGATTAAGTGGTAGTAGTCAATCTCTAGAAAATAATTAATAAAGTTACTGTTTATTACCAATATCTCCAAAAATAATTCTGCCTGCTGTTGTAATTGCTTATTTTCTGTATATCTTTCTATATTAATCTGTACAGTGAAAATAACCAACACCATATTCACCTAGAATACATTAGGTAGAGTATGAAGAAACAGTTCTCCAAGCTATAGCTTCATGCTACTGATACAAACATAGAGAACTGATGCTATATACGTAGCCTACTGTTTGTTGTGGTGGGATTGGGGTGAGGTTTTGGGAGTCAGTGCGTGGCTTTTGACCATTTATTTGGATTTCTCATGTCTTAATCATTATCAGGAAACAATGTGATACAAATAGGATGTTGGTCCTGCTTTATTTACAGAACATTATGTGAACCGTACCAAAATATAATGTCCAATTTGGGTGCCTCAATTAGCTTGATTTTTGTTCACAGATCAAATTATATCTCTACAAAATAATGTGATATTAATGCTCATCTTATCCGCTTCTAACGACAGGAAACATTTCGGAACAATCTGAGATGGTGGGTGTCGGAAATCTACTTTCTTGTATTAAGTGAAATGGAAAGACCCATGGACAGTCCAGATAAAGCAGAGATAACATCGAAATAGTAACGGTGAAAAGGGGAGGATGGCTAGCCCTGGCAGTAGGCTAGGACGTAGGGAGAGAAGGGGATGATAAATGAATGGATAGCCGTCCTGCTCTCATTTGATACAATTTATATTGTACCACTGCCTTTAATCACATGAAAAATGTGTATTCACTTTCATTCCGTTTATTAAATGGAAAAGCTTATTTCGAATCATCTCATTTACATTTCCAGGGTACATGCAGGTTTGAGGAAATTAAATTTAAGACGTTTTAATGACATTTTAAATACTGCCTGGCATGCAAGTTTTAAATGGCAAAATAATAGCAGAAAGACATGTTGACAAGCAATTTAAAGTATTATACTGACTGAATATAGTGGCAAATATGAATTTTCAGTCCTGAAATTATTTAGTTAAGGAACGTAAATGGATGCCAATAACTGAGGTTTATGGGCATCGTGTCCTTTCCTGTTTGAAATGGAAGATCAAAAGCGACATTGTGTACATGGACATTATTTTTCAGAAACCAAACTAGAGGAAAAAATCTCCACATAAAATGTTGTGCATGTTAATCTTCCAGATGGCAGACACCAGGTAGACACTTCCCAACCTGAGTGAGTAGGACATATTTCAGTCTGACCACATACAGTACCAGGGCAACAGTAACCTTACAGCTAACTGGACACCTGTGCACACCTGCATGTTATGGTACGAGTCTCCATTCTGCTACATTACTTTCAATCTGCCTCAATTTATTATTTTAAGTGATTTTATGTTCATATTCTCTTGAGTGTGTTTCACTATGACGTTCTCCTTTCAACTTTTTAAAATTGTTACAGCTAGGAAAAGTTATCATTGCAGATGGAGGGTTCAAATATGACTGATGAAGTTTTATCAGGCTGTCATAATAGCCAGAATTTACATGGGGTTTCAACAGGCAGTGAAACATTTTGCCCTTTGCATTTTGCAGTCCTTGACTTTACCAGTTCATCCCTCCCACCCTCTCCAGCTCTGTGTTCCAAATGCGCACATTACAAAAACTCTCACAATAACCTCCACAGACTGGCCTGCCACACACACACACACACAACGCGGTGTTAGTGAATTGGCATGCATTCTTCTGCTGGTTGCCAGACAAATAGTTTAAGACCTTTGAAGACCTTTGAAAACTATATTTAGAATAAAGACTTTCTGCGGCATTTAAGTTAGAAATATGAGTTTAAGACAATTTAAGACTTTTTTTTTTTTTTAAAGAATCCATGGAAAACCTGATTTTATACCTGGGTGCAAATGTAGTTCCCCTTCTTTGTACTTTTTAAAGAGCCCTTTATAACTTTTGTATATCTTCTATAGTGCGGAGTTATTCCAAAGTGACAGCTGAGGAGGGGGTTCAGGTCCTGGATCAGGAGGGCTAAGATGGGAGGGTGGGGTGGAGGGGGTAGTGATGGTGCGGTTGGGGTTGGTGTCAGTGCGCGAGGGATGCTAATGATATCTAAATGAGCAGGAATGGGGTATTTGTGAGAAGGGTAGGGTACCTTGTCTGCAGATAGGAATGCCTGGAATGTGAAGGAGCAAGAAGCACCACAGGAGCCTGGTTTAAAGGGAGGGCAGTGGCAGATTGAGATTTGTGGGATCCTCATTAAGATTTTAATTGAGAAAGGGGGCTATCCTTAACCACCCATTCCTAGTGAGTGGATGGGGGGTTGGGGTGTACCTTGTACGTGCATATGTGTGTGTGTGTGTGTGTGTGTGTGTGTGTGTGTGTGTGTGTGTGTGTGCGTGCGCACGCTTGTGTTTGTGTTTGTGAGTGCGTGTGTGCGTGAGTAACTTATGTGTGCAAGCACGGGTGTGCATGCATGGATATGTGTGGGCGGGGGTTGGACTAGTTTAATTACAGACTCCTCTTTACTTTTTTCATGTTTGTGCACGAGATCACAGAAAAAAGATTTATATTTTTACACAGATGTGCTGTTTTTTTCTGGTTGTTAAGGTCAATTTTATTCTGATACATTCTGGGTGGGTTTTCTGTGTTAATTTGGTATTGAAGGACATGTACCTGGAATTAAAAGAAAATGCACGCACTAGTTTTTTTAATCGAAAATTACAATTACTACAATTATAAAAATATATTACTAAGACCTTACTTACCTGCATTACTGTTACCTGCAGGTCCAGGACAAGTGAGATATGGGATATTGGATATTACAGCTACTTCATTAATACATGAAGAATGTATAATTATGTTCAGCTGGAGTACAATGAGGTTAATAGGTCTCCATAAACCCATTTGCTTTTTAATTGAGAAACTATTGTTTAAATTGCAAATTGTTTAAAATCTTCACTGATTTTTCTGTGTGACACAACCTGTCATTTCATTAGGATCTTAATTAAATTGACACAGAATGCAAGTTCAAGGTGATTCTCCAGACACATTTTTTGAATAAGTTGGATGAGGTTTCATAGAAAAAGATTTGGCCTTTTTAATATTCCCTTTCAGGATTTGACAATTCCATATTTGGAATATATTTCAGAATATAATTCCTGAAGATTACTGATGATTTCAAAATAAATTACATTTTAATATTCAGTGCATAATTCAAATTTTCTAGGATTGTAAAGTTTGAAAAGAACCATGTTTCCATGTACATTCTCAGGGATCTACGATCAGGACGAAAGCCAGATCAGGGTGATTCCACAGAACCAAAATGATGAGAGCCAGATCAGGGTGATTCCAAGAGTTGATTGGAGCCTCTAATGACCCACAGGAGCCACTGAGATGAGCTTTTATAAAAGCCTGACTTGTGTGTGAAGATGAGGAGAAGGTCGCCTGGATCCGGTGAGATGGCCTGGGATCTCATCGACATGTGATTGGAAAGTGAGCAGAGGTCAGTCATGGAGAATGAAGACAGGAGGTTAATGAAGGGCTCTGCTGTTCGCGGCTCAGTACTGGAGGGGTTGGCCTGTTCAGGTGGGGGTTGGATGGTTTTCAGTACTGGAGGGGTTGGCCTATGCAGGTGGTGGTTGGATGGTTGTCAGTCCTGGAGGGGTTAGCCTGTGGAAGTGGGGGTTGGATGGTTGTGAAGAATGGATGTCTGTGCTTCATAGGGTACACGGACGCGCTGCAGAATAAATAATAAATAAAATGAATAAAGAGTACAAAAACAGTGTGGTGATCGCCATTAACAAGCCAGAGGCACAGTGGCTATTTATGGAAATGTCAGTCTCTGTAAGTCAAGGGAATGTCCCCGCATTGTGTGAGAGGCATCGCAGCTCGATCCTAGCCAACGGTATTCTTTCACTGGGCTGTCGCTCTTTGAGGCCCATGGTGGCCACATGGGAGGCCGCCTGATAGATTTAATCCCAGCAAAGGCGTTGTGGCAGAATAATTTCCGTCTTCGGCAGCATTTCATTACTGGGCAGGAGTAACTCGGCGTCCCGGCTCCTGAGCGTCAACACAATTCTTTTCCAGTTCATCCGCTTCCCCAACTCATTGCCTCTCTAATGAGGTGGCACAGAGACTCCGTCGAGCTCACTCTGGGCCCTATTCCGTCATTCCGCTGGCTTTTCCTCACACATTCCTCGCCATCAGCACGGAGCCTCGGTGAGCTATCCAACTCTATCAGCCACTCGGATTAACAGATTTACCAGGAAGCACATGGAGAGGTTCTGCAAATTTTCTGCCAAATATCCCAAGGGGATTTCGGAGCAGGCACAGCAAAGACCTGCCTGCGTATTCAGTTTTCAGTGTATTTTTTGTACTCGTATATTGGATGTTTTTTAGTTTGAAGTTTGAGCCCGTTTGTCTGAAATGGAGGCTGTGGAAAGAGAGGCCTATTGGTGGCAGGGAGAGGTACAGAAAAGATAGAAACAAGTGAAACAAAATGGGTGTGACTAGTCAATGTGGAGTAGTCTTATATATACAATATATAAATATTGTATGCTGTTTTTCAAATTGCACGATTTCTCTCAACAAGGAACGTATTGATCACCTTGTCTTCATCCATTGAACATAGACTCTTCTGTAGACTCTTCTGTTCTCATTTGTGCACTAATCACAGAAAGAAGTGATTTATGTTTCTACTCAGATGTGCTGTTTTTTTGTTTTTGTTAACGTATTAATTTTATTCAGATACATGTTAGGTGGGTTTTCTGTGTTAAAATTGGTATTGAAGGATTTTTACCTGGAATTAAAAGAAAAGAAAGACATACACGCGCACGCACGCACACACACACACGCACACACGCACACACGCACACACGCACACACGCACATACGCACACACGCACGCACACACACACACACACACACACACACACACACAGACAGAGAGACAGACATGCACGCACACACACGGTTTAAAAAAATATAAAATTTATACCAAATTTAAATTACTATAGCATTACTAAGACTACCTGCATTACCTTCAGAGCAGCACACGGTCCAGGACAAGTGATATATGGGATATTGGATATTACTGCTACTTCAATAATACATGATACATGTATAATTATGTTCAGCTGGAGTACAATGAGGTTAATAGGTTGCCATTTGCTTTATAATTTTGAAACTATTGTTTAAATAAAAAAAGTGCACTGTGGTTTTATTCAATATTGCATATTTTATGCAATTTTTAACCCAGGCCGACTATCAGCTGTGCAGCAATCTTACCATACAGTGTCTATTTGATAACTTGTCGCTGTGGCAGTGATCCATTGTAGCCTTTTTAAATGTTACCTTTATAAATGACAAAAGAATGCTATTGCATTATTTTGCGAGATGCAGAGACTATAGGCTATAAAATGAAGTATCCGTTTCACTCCTTTGAAAGTATTTTTAAGGCAACTCTACTTTTTCAGCTCTGTGAATTACAGTATCAATTAATCACCTATCCCAAGTGCCCTTATCATAAAGGTTACAGCCTTGTAGCTCATTTTAATTACACTTTCCTTTGATTTTTTTGTTTTTCTCGCGGTGTTCAGCGGCGGGCGTGTCCTCACACGACCCATCCCGGGCTTTAGCGTAGGCGGAGGCGAGGAAACGCTCGCGCAAACGCGGAACAAATGGAGCGTGCTCAGTACATCCGACAGAAGGAGGAAGCTAATCATTCAGACAGGCTGTGGCGCTTCATTTCACACACCGGTTTCTCCCCAGGGACACACCTCCCATTGAGCCCATCGTTGGAACCCCTCGAATTGAGGCTTGTTGGAACCCCTCGAATTGAGGCGTTAACTACTTGGCCCACATATGAGTGAAAGGGATTATTGGTAGGGGAGAGGGGGGGGGGGGGGGGGGGGGGTGTACACAGTCACTACATGACTGAGATGCGGTTGCAAGGTGCGACGGGGAGGGATACGCTTCAGTCCAGCCGTTGTGAGGAGGAGCAGACTGGTCCTCAACAGCCAGGAGAATCTCATGTTTAACGCTGCGGGAGGCACAGTAGACGTTGAAATGTCGGGCTCGTATGTCACGTTCAACATCTCAAAAGTTCTGTGAGATGCAGCTGTCCTCATTCTTCAGGTTAGTCTTTTTTTTTGAAGTTACCTATGTAGTGTTTCTTTTCTGAGGTAAAAGCAGGTCAGGCTCATAGTACTGTAAGGTTATGAGAAACCTGGTCAGGCTCATAGTAACATATGATATTAAACCTAACAAGCGTGGCCATCAGTGGAGTAGCATAAAAACATTTCTGATAATCTGAAAATGGTTATATAAGGCCACACCAGGGACAAATTTGCTACATTGTTTTCAAATTATAAGTAGGTACACCAGGGCCCACATATATAAAACTCTGAGTAAAAGAATGTGTAAAAGAACGGTCAGGGTGAAAGTCGAAAATCTGTTTAAAAAAAGTTTAGCATTTTTACTTTTCTGTCACGGTGTCACCATATCACACGGACTCCAAACATTGCAAACGTATTGTCCATCGTGTGCAGAGGTATGCAGATTCTCACAGCATGTGTTATATTATACATAATTTATGCATGGAAACTCGCTTACGCGGCTTTCTAAGGGCATTTTTCTGCTCAACACTGTTTATACATGTGGCCCCAGGTCGAGTGACCCAAAGTGATTTCAACTTGCATTACCATCTAAATCGCCATGGGGTCACTGTATACATTGGATTGTTACAATCACAATAATTATGCAATTAGAGATCAATTGTGACCCTTATGAAAGCAATTCGTTTATAGGCTGCTAATTGTAATAGGCTTCAC
Source organism: Synaphobranchus kaupii (assembly GCA_029718625.1). Lineage (NCBI taxonomy): Eukaryota > Metazoa > Chordata > Actinopteri > Anguilliformes > Synaphobranchidae > Synaphobranchus > Synaphobranchus kaupii. The sequence continues at coordinate 6,611,372 of CM056387.1, forward strand.
TGGGTGAGAGGAAGTAATGTGACATGTGCTAAATGTCAAAAAGTGATTGGCTAAGACAATACCTTCCTGGTACACTTCAGACCAATGGAGTCAATTTATTTTGCACAAAACGCAGCAATCGACAAAAACATCACTCCGTCTGAAATAACTAATAAAGGATGGGGAATCCTCTGTCAGTAGGGGAAAAAAAACAGAATTGAGCTGTGGACAGGTGTCATCTGAGATTTGGCAGGTGCGTTTTTGAGTGAAAACATTCCACTTGAAAACTAGACAGTCCTAAACTACCTGCATTTTTAAACACACATATAATAAATGGTGGGAATTTTCCCCAAACCAGCCTTGGCAGAAGTGTGTCCCTCGGGCTGCTTACTTGCTTAAAGAAAAGATGGAAACAGACGACACAACAGATGGCTCAGGCAATTATGGTTTGCACATTTTATTTGTTCTGTAAGGAAAATCAATTGCATCCAATTTAAAAGTTATTCTTGTCGAGACTGTGTACATTGATGCAATAAGTTACAGCTCAGTCCTCAGATAGCATCAAACAATGCCTACCGGGCTGAGGTAGATTTCAACAATGTATCCAATGAAAACCCTCAAAAGACTTGAGGCAAAATTCTGTAATTGTACATGTGATGTTCACATTGTCACACTCTCGAGTGGCATTTGGGCCAGAAATTTCCCAAAATTTGACAAGTTCGCAGGAGTAGTGAAAAATATTTTCAAGCCGTTTTGACCATTAAACTAGACCCCACTACTGCTGGATTCCAGATTTCATGAGCACTTTACTTCTGATAGTCATTGACTAGTGGCACACGAATAAGGCTGTGCGCAGACACTCAGAGAATTCTGGCACAGAGCTGAACAGAGAAAAGTTTCAAATATTGCACAGACTAAAAGGATACTTGTTAGTTCCAACCGAACCAACTCGTTGATTCAGAAAGATACACCAGTTCCAATGGACAGGTTTGTAGTAAGGACTGTCGAAGAATGACAGAGGAGAAAGTTGACCGTGATCAAATGTAAAAATCAAGTTTAAATCTTGGATTTTTATTTAATCTGAGTTCAATTTAGCCTTTCATTTTTTTTTATAAGCTCCACCACGGCAAACCATTTCATTGTTATGATTAATCTTATTAAAAGGTTTTGCACATGTAATGTAATTGTATTTTCTATGTATACGATGCATTGCTTAGAAAAACAAAAATGTTACTGCTAAAATAAAAATGTGATGAAAATGTCGTTGAGTTTTTTTTTGGACTGAAAGCAGTGGCAGTGTGTGGACACGTGGCAATTATTGGGAATTGAGTTGGTTACTGGGTAGGGACAGTGTGATAAATTATTGACAAGAAGACTCTATCGGCCTCTTGCTGTGGGATGAACTGCATGTGATAAACTTCTGTCCTATGAGAAAAACTTTGTTTTTCAGCTTTTTTTATTACTCCTGTATTCTAATGCAAAATTATGCCAGGTTTGCTTTTACATATTTATATAAGAAATGTTGAAACAAGACTACTTTGAAATACAATCAGGAATTTAAAAACAATAATTAAATATCATACACATTCTTAATTTGAAAAAGATAAGCTTCTAATGGAATTATATTTGCAGTCATAGTCCTCAAGGGATTTTAAACATCTGCAACATTACACTCAAATTATTTGTTGAGGATGCAAATACAAACAATAGTTTTAATTGCATTGATATTTTCGGCTGCATCAATTAAATTTTACTAATTGATTTAACCAATTTAGAAAATAATTCGAAATTTGACCTAGTGATTGATACTATAATCATTTAAGATCCTAATCATTTCTTCAAAGCATCCAATAATGAATGAGCGCTGCTGATAGCTTGGGGGGAAATTGGAAAAGTGTGTTCAGTGTTCCCTGCTCTGAACCTAATTATAGTTTGAGTTTTTTGGGAGTGTGTGGGCATCTAATGGAACTTACTTCAACTGAAAATCAATATACAACATTGTTTGTGTGGTTGTCAAAGTACTGTTCAAGTCCATTATTGTTCAGTGTTCTTTCAAAAGACTTGGGACCTGATTTACTAAGACCTTTAGCATGTGCAAAACATTTTAGCGCAGGCAAAACCAATGACATGACTAATGATTGGTCATGGTATTTGTTTCACACCAGTCATTGGTTGTGTTATTAGTTTTGTGTGTGCTAAATGCTAAATGCGCATGCTAAAGGTCTTAGTAAATCTGGCCCTTTGTGGTTTTAAAGATTATTCAAAAACAATTGATTGAATAACTTATAACAAAACAATGGACAACTGCAGCCTTGAGTTTAAAGTCTGTCTTAACAATGGCAGTGGCTCCTGTCATATATGAGAGAGGAACATGTGCAGAGGAACCAAGCCATTGATGCATCATTCTGGGGAATTGTGAGGGCTAGCAACGGTTTGCTGGGCTAAATGAGCTCTTTTGCCTTTTGCCTGGTCGTCTGCATTCATCTCTGTGAAATTGTCTGTGGAACACTACTTAAACATATTTATTTTATACAAAGGGCACATTGTTTCCTGTGAGAGAGATAGAGAGAGCACCTTTCATAAAAAAGAAGACACGCTGTTTGATCCAGACAAAGCTGCCTGTGTTCGGCGTACTTTCCCTACCAAACGCGAATGACCTGATGCTGAAAACCACCTGGCACTGCTCACGCCTCCACAACCAGCCGCTTGTGGAAGTGTCTTCTATTTTTTATTGTTTATCTTTGTCCAGTTGGAATAAAATAAAAAAAATTATGAAAGCATAAGATTACATTTTATGTTTGGGTTGGGCATTTGATGGGTTGGGCAATGGGATGCTCCATCTCTCCCCGAATGTTTGTGGCCACATTTGAAGTCAACCTCATTGGATCAAAGCAAGTGGCAGGAGGGTTTGGGGTTTACCATTGGGCCCGCTGAGCTACATGGAAGAGGTCACAAGCCGACTAAAGACAGCCCCATGCACAGCCAGACTGCTGAAGAGAACGGACGAGCTGATACCCTGGGCGAGGATGACATTAATCCAGACCGAGCAAGGAGCCTCTCTCTGCAGAAAGGAATGGACAAGGCATTTTTTTAACGGTTGGCGTGGAGGATACACCACTGATCGTAGACCAGCCCTTGTGGAGTCTTGGAAGGCAGACTATGAAGGAAGGCACTTGGAAGGCAGTCGGATAAGAAGACGGGAGGGCCTTGTGCCATCTCCTTCCATCAGCCATGCAGCGAATCCAGTTCCTCAGGCGAGGGCAGGAAGCCTTAGAGGGCCGCAAGATAGCCTCCACCTTACAAGTTCCTGACAACTAGGGCAATGAGGAACGTGGAGGTGGACCGGGGGATACAGTTGAGGTTACCAGCACTTCACTGTGACCAGATATCGTGTTGTGGTCCACGGAAGCCAGAACTGTTCTCCTCATTGAGTTGACTGTTCCCTGGGGAGGAGGGTAAGGAAGCCGCCCATGAGAGTAAGAGGCTGAAATACAGTGAGCTGGCTGCGGAGTGCCGGGAGGGCGGCTGGAGGCCTCTGTTCCTGCCAGGTGAAGTGAGGGCAAGGAGGGCTTCATGAATGCCCCGGCAACATGCCTGCCCAAGGACCCGGGAGTACGGGGTGCAAAACTGAGGAGAGCCAGGAGGAGCGAGCAGAAGAAGGGCAGATTCTGGCTCAGGAGAAAGATCAGACTTGGTACAGCAGCTGCTAACACCTGAAGAAAGGAAGGCTGCAGGGGGTGGGCAGGGAGACGTCCTGGGATAAGGAGAGAAGCATTGATGAACGGTGGTCTCCGGCCTATGACCTATGATGATCTTTGGGCACTGGTGCAGGTGCGTCACGCTCTGGGAAACTCAGCGGGAAGAATACCTACCTATTCACACACTTTAAAAAAAAAAAAAGTTTTCTTCAGAATGCATTCAAACTGAATTTTAAACAGTTTGTCTGGAAAGATTTATAACAAAATGGCTTTACGCAACATAAAATAGTACTGTGACCTTGAAAAAAAACAGAGTGGGAAAACAAACAAAAGAAGATACATTTAATCTCTCCAGTAGCTTTGCAGGCACTTTTCCAGACAAATATCCTTTCACAATAGAGGCAAGCGACACGCTCGCATACCGCTCACCAACTGCTGCAGCAATCATGGACACTTCCAATTAAACGCACCAGTGAGAGGCCTCTGAATTTGATTAGTACGGTCTTCCGTATGCTGCCCGCGGTTTAATAAAAACATCTTACGTCTGACATGTCTATGTGGCTGGCTGTCAGCCTTTGAACGCCCTTAATCTTAACCACCTCTTCCAGCTCTTTCTTATTCCTTTATTCATCCTCCTTCATCCGAAGAGGAATTCTTCTGAAAGCTTTATCAAGGAACCACTGAAAGAATTCTGAATATTAATCTTTTTTTCTACAGATAGCTTAAACCACAAGAGAGAAAACCACTGCCAAAGGTTTCACCATTGATGTAACCTTGGGACTACTAGGGTGCTGTATGGAGCTGAATTATGAAAAAGGTTGTCCATTGCATAATCGTCAGTGAGCAGGTCATACCCGGAGCTGTGTGAGGGGATCAGCGAAAGGGGTGCAGCAACACACTCAGTTATAAGCACAGCTTTGTCTCTGCTCCTTGATGATATCATTTTGTTAACACAACGTTCTGGCTCCACACGTTGCAGCTGTCTGAAATAATACCGTCACATTTTTCCACAACGGCACATGACTTCATGTTGTATGCTTGTGATGGGACTGGGAACCCTGTTAACCCAGCAGTAACCTTGAAAGGAGCACTCCCAATGTGACCGGATAGTACCAAAAATAATGAAATTCCACTCCTGATATCCTGAGAAGTATTGTTTTTAGTTAGTTAATACTAACAATTCATATAAGAGTGTTGACAATGCAGTGTTTTTCTTCCACCTTAGCTTTGCACATTAAACCTATCTTTGCACATTAAATCTTACCATGTGGCGAGTCGTCATAGTCAATAACGTAGTGCATGGCGCACTGGGCGTGGCTACTAAATGTAGCTATTTTCGGACCCAGAGGCGAGGAGCGTGTTTTTGTGTATCTGGCTTCTATGCTGTATGCCTATATAAGGGGAGTACATATTAGGCTTGGTATGAGTGACACACACTAGATCAGTTCATTACGCCTCCTTGAGTAAGTGTGACATGGAGACGGAGGAACAATCTTAGGTATCAGTGCTGATTGTAAGGAGCATAAAAAAGGCGTAAAAGAAGGGTCCATTGCTCCTCTTAGACTGTGGTCACCTAACGGCGTTTTTCTGCAGGGGTGGCAAGATCATAATTATCCAGAGGAACTCAAACCACCATTAAGTACAATTAAATGGAACAGAACATAAGACTTGTTGGAAATTATAGTTATTATATAATTATGTATTAATTATCACTTGTCACAGTAGACCATGTTCTATTCGATCATCCTGAAACAACCTGTCTTCATATTTCTTTTTTGTTTTTAACTTACTTTCTTCTGTTCTTATGCATCCATTGAGACTGGCTGCAGTCCCTCTAGGCCAGGGGTCTTCAACCATATCCCGCAAGGGCCGCGTGGGTGCGGGCTTTTGTTCCAACCAAGCAGTTACACACCTGATTCTACTAATCAATCACTATAGTCTTTGCTAAGGACCTTGTTAGTAGAATCAGGTGTGTAACTGCTTGGTTGGAACAAAAGCCTGCACCCACACCGGCCCTTGCGGGATAGGTTGAAGACCCCCTGCTCTAGGCAGTAGCTGCTCGTTGTCGAATGACTGAGGCCTGTTGGGATTTGGGCCAGAGCTGGCCAGAGGAAACCATTTCATTTTAGCATTGCAACCAACCACTAGTTGAGAAGCAGGGTGTTTCATATATCTATGCTACTGAACATTCTATTAACTGGATGCTATAAACTGTAGCATGTGATGAACAGACAAGATAAACTCAGTAAAGTGCTTGGCTGTTTTGGGCTTAAACCGCAAAGTGATTCATCTTAAATAATTTGAAAAGATAGAGCCAAAAGTGCCCTGCTACAAAAAGGACAACAATAAGAATCCATTGAGTTACAAGCCACCATTCACACAAACCACGTGACAAGCCTTTTATTGAAAGCAGTATTTTGGCAATGGGTATCAGCTGCTCTGATTGGCCACTGCTGCTACCCTGCGGTGATTGTAGTGGACAAAATGAGACACCTCAGGTGCTGAAGGGACATTGCCCCAGACACAGGAGGAGAGAGAGATGGTTTGATTGTTTGACAGTATAATTGATTATTACTCTTTGGCATTATATATTTCAAAATGTCAACAAAGCTATTTGAATTTGAGAGAGTAGAAAGTATTCACCTCCCTTGAAGTTTTTGTCCTGTTACAACACAATTTAATACATTGAGCAATACATTCAACACATTTATTTCTTTATATTTTACATTTGTCATTAATGTACTTTTGTCACATTTTGTCCTGTAACGTCTGTTAAAATCTTTATGCATTGAAATATTTTTTCCCCTTCACAACACAATAAATTCAACTAATTTATGATGCAAAATATATTTATTGAATCATTTTTAGTTTTTATTAAAAACAAAACAGTTACATTTTCATTTACAAATGGATTCATCCCCAGAGTCAATACTTTGTAGAAATTACAGGTCTGATTCTTCTTGCATATGTCTGCCTGAACTTTATATACATTTAGATTTCTCCATGCAGATTAGTTGCAACTCTGCCAAGTTAAACAGAGAGCACCAGTGTCATTCTGCAACATGATGCCACCGACATGCATGATGGTAGCGATGGTTTTATCTGGGTGACGGTTTGTGCCAAACACATCGGTTTACTTTCAGGCCGAATAACTTCATTCTCATCAGACCACAGAATCATCTTCCAGAAGATCTGGGGCATTGTCACGTGATCTTTGGCAAACTCTGTGCATGACCTTTCTCAGAAGTGTCCATCTGGCCACTCTCCCAAAGAGGCTGAATCTTTGAAGTGCTAAAGTGATTGTTGATCTTTGGCCAGTTTCTCCCATTTCAGCAAATGGGCTCTGTAACTCTGTAACTATTGTTGCTGGCCTCTTGGTCACTTCTCTGACAATGGCCTTGGTCCAATTTCTCAGTTGGTATATGGGCGGCCTGATCATGGTACTGTCTGGCTTGTGCCATAGTTTTATTCCATTTTTCTTGCAGTGAACTTACTTTTGGCAAAGCTTTGAACCTAGGAAGGTTAGCTTGTTAATACAAAGGGGCTGAATATTCATCAAATCATTTTCAGGGTTATAATTTTTTTATATAATTCTGAAGGCTAAATACTTTATTTACATTTTGATTCATGGAGAGTTTCTTATACAGTAGAAAAAGCAATGCAGAAAAATCTGAAATAATCAATGAAGAGATAAAACTTACTGAAGTTGACATATTAGCCCCCTAAATTGTGTACAAAAAGGGGTGTGATTCCTACAAAGATCACTTGTTATGGATCTAAATACCCTCAAATTACAGCTGACAGTCTGCACTTTAACCTCATATGCATCGCTTCATTGTGCTGGAGTACAGAGCCAAAACAACAAAAATTGTATCACTGTCCAAATACAGTGGACTGCACGATATATATACTATAACGGGGGAAAAACTGCATCAGGTCAGAAGGTGCATATCCAGAGTTAAATTGGGTTGTTCTGCACCAGGAATCAAAGGGTTGCATGTAAGTGGAGTCTTTATCATCAGAGCGTTTTCATTGCTTTGTACTGCACCAGTACAGTAACAGAAGGATTCAATGCCCTCAGCACTTCTCTCTGCATTTTTTCAGCACAATGAGCTGCAGCCACTCAGCAGTCTCCCAGGAGGAGGGATTTCAAACGGCCACATCGCCGCTGTAGCGACGCAGATCTGAGGAACATTCCTTAAAACATTTGTCACTTCAGAGGTTTTAAAAATCAGCGGAGCGTGTAGAACACCAAAGAGGAAATGGACAATAACAGCAGATGAAACCTGACTACTCTGCTTTGTTTTCATCTGTTCATAAAATTGTGGCGCAAAATATTTGTATATTCTTAATCTGATCTGATGTTACAGTAAGCTTCAGCCTTAAAACCAGTTCAGGTTTGCCCCCCCCCCCCGAGGGGTACGGGAAGAAGCGGCAAACATAAAGAAAATGGCAGTCACACACCGCGTCTACGGTTTGCCCACCAACTTGGATCTATTTTTTTTGTTGCTAGGTTTACTGAACTTTTCTTACCGTGGTCAGCATTTTTTTAAGCTCCAAGTGACAAATCTGGGCTTTGAAGATTACTGTGAGGACATTCACAAAGTGCTCCCCCACCCCCCTCCCCCTAGGACCCACATTGGGTCCCTTCATTGCAGGTTGTGTGTGCGTTTCGATACCACGCCCCTGCCTGCTGCACATGCGCACAGCCCGCTGGCTCTCACCATTCTAACGATATTCTGTAGAGAACAGACCGACGCACTGATCAGGCCAAATATATGATTTGTCACAAGTAACAAACAACCCTGTGACATAATTCTGCAACGTCATTGGTCAGTTTGAGAGAGAGAGAGGGCGGTCCTCTGAAGCGCATGCCTCTCTCGTAGTCCGCCTGGCAAGCGTTTGACACCAGATTGCGGGGTGTTGTCTGTACCTCGAAACCCGCTCATTTTAGGATGTGCCATTTCACAGGCCCTGCATGTACTGTCACTTTCATACATTAAATATAGAGCAAATGTTTGAGACGATACGACCTAAACAGATTGCGGCTAAATTTGAGACGACCTCGAGCACCGCTTTGTCTTTGCCGCTGTTCCTGTCACCGCTGTTTCAATCAAGTCATTTCTGTTTGCAAAGAGTTTGACTCCAGAGACAACGGGTCTGCCGCTGGGATTTTTTGTACAGAGAGTGTAGGGATTCTCCGGTATGTAGCCAGCTGTATTAGGACTGGCCGATATACCGCAACCATAATTATCAAGTGCAATAGCGATAATCGCCACAATGTGGTGTAGTCAGGGCTGCCGGGTGAAAGACAAAACTTTGTCCTGTGTATCATTCATAAAATTACCACAAGTTCACAGACCATTGGGCCCCCTCCCTTCCTCCAGGGCCCCGGACAACGTAGGTCCTAAATGTATTTCCTTTCTTTTCATTTTTATACCTAATGCGGTAGTAAACATCCGAACTTCAGAGGTTTCAGAGATTGAGGTATTTGATGGAGTTCATGATGCCATGTATCCTAACAAGGTTCCCAGGGCCTTTGGAGGAAAACAACCCCAGAACATTACAGATCCACCACCATACTTCACAGTGGGGGATAAGGCTTTTTTTTTTCATAACTACGCCTCTTATTACGCCGAACCTACCTTTGGTATTTATTACCCAAAAGTTCAGTTTTCGTCTCGCCTGACCATAGCACCCAGTTCCAATCTAAATTCCGGAAACATTTAGCAAACACCAGGAGCTTACGTTTGTGGTATGATGACACCAGAGACTTTCTTCTGGAAAACCTTCTAAAAGCTTTTTGCATATAGGTGGCATCTACTTGTACTTTTGGAGACTTGTTGACCCCACGATGCAATGCAACCAACTCCTATAAAACCTGTTTTGCTTCTCGAAATGTTTGTTTCTAAAAACCATCCTCTTCACTATGCGTGGGGGAAACCTACACTTGGGTCCTCTTCCAGGTAGGTTCACCACAGCTCCAGTTGCTTTAACTCCTTAATTATTGCCCATTATTGACCATTCATGGTAGAAATTGGGAGTTTCAGAGGTGAAACTATTTTTCAACAATCATTGCCTGCTTTATGAAGATCAGCAACCTTTTGTCTCATTTCATCTGTGTCTTCTCTGGTCTTCCCTATGTTTATGGATGACTAATGGGATTTGGCCTGTGTGTCACCTCATATTTATACCCCAGTGATACAGGAAGTTGAGAATGACCCCAAAAATAGTTCTCAGGTGTGCTTAAACAAATTAATGGGAATATACTTTAATACTACCTCCAGCACTGCATCAAGCCTGATCTTGAACACCTAGAGATCTGTCTGTACTACATGCCATGGCAAGCTGTTTCATGGATCACCACATGGTCTCCATATTATATAAATAAAAAAATAAAAATAAAACTTCCTGATATCTGTATGGAATTTGCGTATAAGTAATTTACACCTATGCCCCTCTGTTCCATTGACAGAACTCAACAACAAAATCTTTGTAAATCCCTTTTTGAAATTTAAATCCCTCAGTAAAATCTCCCTTTAGTCTCCTTTTGCTGATCCTGAAGATTGAAGAATGTGCCAATGGACTGAACTTTAAATTAAATCAAAGAATGGTCTAACGCAATGAGGGAGATTAGGTATGTACCCGTGTGTCAATCACCCAGGGATATGGCTCTGAAAACAGAGGATGTAATAATCCATAACTGACTGGAGTAATTAAGTGTGTGCAGGTCATTGGCGTGGTCGCACATTTCGAGCTCGAGCTGCATTGCTTGTAGAAAGGACAAATAAAGAGCCTCTTTGCTCTCTGAGCTGTGGACTGGAGATGATGACGTCTGGCTTGTGACGGCAGTGAGACGGTCTAATGGCTTCCTGAGACCCTGTCTAAGACCCTGCCTAATCCTCGTATGTCACGTAATATGAGGCCAAACTGATGAAAGGGCAGATTTTCCCACAGCTCCAAAAGTTCTTAAAAGGTTTGTTCTGTTTTTTTTTTGTTTTTTTTACATTAAGCTGAAGCCTTTTCCTCTCGTTCTTCACGTCCCTGTGTTAAAAGGCATTAAGGGACTTGTGATAAATTCACATTCTGTTGTAAATTGGAGTCTGGTGTGAGAAATAATAAGGTTAGAAATGATATCCATGCAATAGATAGCCACATTGCTTCCAGGCTGTCAGTGCGCTTCAGTTTCTGCAAACAGGGGCTGAATTATCCAGGTAATATATGGGTATTGTTGTTAAAAACCACTCTTTGATGCAATATTGTACATAAATGCGTGCACAAATTCTTTGGTGTGAGACAGGGAAAGTGCATTACTTTAAGACTGCCTTTAACAGCTAGACCAACAAAAATAAAAGTACTTATTATTATTATTATTACTATTATATTTTTCTACCATTCATAATAACAATACCAAATAATATATTACTATAATACATTTTTATAAATATTTTAATAATATATAAAATACAATGAGCACCATAATTCATTGGACAGTGACACATTTTTTGTTATTTTGGTTTTGAACTCTAGCACTGGGTTTGAAATGATACAATGACAATAAGGTTGAAGTGCAGACTGTCAGCTTTCATTGGAGGGTATGTTCATCCATATCGGATGAACTGTTTAGAAATTGAAGACCGTGTTAAAAGTACTGAAGTCACAAAATGTCTATTTTGAGAAAATCGAATCCGATACTTCTTGTGTACCAGAATACGATAACCTGTTGTTTTCATGGTGGATGAAAAGAGACTTAGGCACCTTTTCTGTTAACAATATTTATAGGGTGGACTTAGCTAAACAAATACAACATGTTTCTATGCTCAATTTGAATTGTCTAAAAATGTGACCAGTACTTTTAGCACCCAGGTCTTCAATTATACAACCTTTTGTACATAGTCCCCCCCATTTTCGGGCATCAAAAAATATTGGACAGTTTAACATAATGTAGAATAAAGTAATCATTTTTAATATTTGGTCACATATCCTTTGCATGTCATGACTAATGTTTGTGACTCTTGATATCTTATTTTCTGGTACTCCTACAAGCGATACTATAACATCTCTGCATTTGAGATTATGCTCAAAGTGCTAGAGTACATAACCTAAATAACAAAAAATGTGTCACTATTCAATTAATTATGTGCTCACTGTACAAAGACAAATCGTTATAGCAGCATAAATTATATTCAGTGTACTTTTTCAGTGCATCTTCAATGCAAAAGCCTGTTCTGTAATTGGAAATCCATTAGCAGATCCATTAACACTTGAACGTGAACCTTTTACTGTACTAAGGGCATAATGAGAGAGAGAGAGAGAGAGAGAGAGAGAGGAGAGAGAGAGAGAGAGAGAGAGAGAGAGAGAGAGAGAGAGAGAGAGAGAGAGAGAGAGAGAGAGAGAGAGAGAGAGAGAGAGAGAGAGAGAGAGAGAGAGAGAGAGAGAGAGAGAGAGAGAGAGAGATAAAACAAACATCATCACACAACACTACAGTTCACAAAAACACACGCATGAACACATACACACTTTCCTGCACAGACACACACACACACACACAATAACATGACATGCATACATACACAAACACATTGTTGTTATTCTGGCTGTTATTACTGACTTACTAGTTTATTATCATTACTGTTTATGTGTATGTATGTATATGTGTATATATCCAATCATATTGTTATGTTATTACTTTATCAAATTTTTCATGTTTCTTGCCATACTTTGGCAATACAAATGCAAATTTTGTCATGCCAATAAAGCACTTTGAATTTGAGAGAGAGTGTGAGAGTGTGTGAGAGAGTGTGTGTGAGAGAGAGAGAGTGAGAGCGAGAGTGTGAGAGAAAGAGAGAGAACAGAGGCAGAGAATCTGCATCAGCAAACAGGTACCAGGGCTGTTCTCCACCGTGTTGTGCTCTGGGTATACATCATATCATTTTGTGATGATAGCCTTGCCAAATGTATTAATTTAATGAGATAAGGTCCAAAGTATCATACCAATTTCAAAAGAGGATCATAACAGTTGCAAAGGGGAATCTTAAGATGGAAAATATGAGCTGATATAATTGTGTGTGTTAGATTGAAAAAGATTCTTAAGCTACTGGGGATAGGCTGCATAAGATTAAGCAAAAAATTCATTTTTATACAGTGCCCTAATTAATGTCATAGGTTATGCAAACGGCAGACTTCTCAATGTTCATTGGGCATCCTCCATGAAACGTGAGCAGAACGAATTTGTACGTAAATTGTTCGTATTCGCAAATTTGGCCTTATTTTGGCATTCATCAACGTTTTTGTATCTGAGATTTGATCGGACATACTAACAAATTTTACACGTGCTCAAGACCAAGCATAGGCTACTGCATTCGTAAATTCAGAATGCCACTAAATGTAGCTTCTGAGTGATAATTAGAATATGAATTTATTTTTATTTTCTGTTAAATTCACATGAGAAAATGTAGCCTCTGAAATACACAATACAAACGTAGCTAATAAATTATGATTGTAAAAAAGCAAACTCATTAGATGATGCCTATTTATCATTGTAGGCTATGAACTTGTTTAATTAGTCTTATAAGCATAATGAATTCTCCCAGTACTATTTTTTCTAAATTGGTAAGATTTAAATGCTAACTTATATGATGTTAAATATGCTATTTTAAAACACACATTTGACCAATGAACAAAATTTGCTTTACATTGCCTACAGGTCTGTAGCCGGCGTTGCAATGGCTGACCTTGTGCTGTTGAAGGAGTTTATAGGCTAAAGATCACGGAAAATATATTTGTTGGCTGAGAGTGATATATGGCTGGTTAGTCATTTTCGGCTTTTTATGAAACTGACAACCTGCCCAGCAATGTTATTGGTGCCGTAACTGTACTGCACAAACGTAGCCTCAAGGCTCCATCCGAAGATACGTTTGCAAAATATGAATAGAGAGGGCAGTCACATCTGTGCAGCTCATGTCATGCGAAATGTAGGCTATTGCTCAACGCCCTGGCTCAATTGCCTGGTGGGACCATAGACGGGTGGGACCCACAACAGCTTCAGTTGGCTGGCTAGCGTTGCTTATTAGTGTAGCTACGTCGAATTTCTATTTCAAATTTACTGTGTCAGACAGAAGTAAGCCTGCCTCTTTCCATCACTCTTTCAAACTACCTCTCGCACGCACAGAACACCAACAAAATGACGAAATTAATAAATTGATCACTTTAATTCCAGGCTGCGAGAAAGACAGCCTAGTGCTTGGCATAGAGGCAATGCGCTGGTCCGATGCAGATAGGCCTGCACTTTAACAGCTTGTGTAATGGGAGGTTCTGCACTTCCTGCATGTTAGCCTATATCCTCTTTTTATTTTACCATGTAGGCTCCTTTACTATTTACTTTATGACACGCGAACGGAAAATACTAAACTATTCATTTTCCTTGATTGAACATCTGCTAATAAAACTTTGATTTCAGTGTCGGAATAATTCTTTCTTTTGCTTTTTTCTGGGCCATTTTCAGTTTGTATGGAGCTTTAAATGGAAGCGACAACATCCATATAAGGCAATTAATGGGCGTGGATTTATGCTAACCACATAACGTGCATATTAAAAAATCTACCTTTTCCACACGGTTTGATGAATCTGACGTAATTTTTTCGTACCAACTCGTTTCGTACATAAATGTACGTGCAGATTTAGGAACGCTTCATGAATGAGGCCCATTGTATATAATGATAATTCATTGACCATTCATTGATACTAGATGTATATTTTGAACATATTGCAAGCATTTAGACCATCCTGTTTTGGTTTCCTTTTTGCTGCATCTCATTGGTTCATCTTGCCAGCTCAGATGCATTTGATGCCGTTGATTCCTGCTATACTTCAAGCAGCTTCAGTTCTCCTTCAGCAGAGAACTTCTTTCATTGTGCCTGTTAGAGGTGAAGCAGAGTTCTCTCCGTCAATCTACCTCCATCAGCAATCACAACGCTTCATGTTGGAATAATGCTGTTTCTCTAAATTTTGACAGACGGAGCATTCCCTCAGAAATCAATCACTTTCTGACCTGACCCTTTTAGATTTTAATGAATTTTTTATACATGTAGTTTAGTATCATTATTATCTTCCCCATCATATTGTTCATATCACTCCCCTGTCCTGTACTACTTGTCTTTCCTTTTCTCCTCTTTTTCTTACTACCTGCTTACCTATCTGCTCACCTGTCTGTCTACCTGCCTGTCTATCTGTCTAATTCGCGTTACTGTGATCACGTTGGTTTTGGGGAGGCGGGAGGGAGAGGGCGGCGGGGAATTGAAGGGTAGGGTTGGAGTAGCGACTTCACCACTTTTTGTAATGTATGTAAAACCTCAATAAAAAATAAATAAATACATGTAAACCTATGTAGAATGTGGTTTGATTAACCGGAATGACAAACCGTTCAGGAGACATGGGCCCTCAAAGTTGACCCATATTGGACCCCCCCACCCTGCCTAAAGACACTCAAAAATAAACATAACAGAGTGGTTCTCTTTTTATCTGAAACTGACAAATAAAGCTATCCACAATTTCAATACCCTTGGTCCAAAATAAATAAATATGCAATTTTTTTTGTCCTTAATCACGTAAACTCAGTTTTTTTAAATAGGGTAGACACTTCTTTACTTATATGCTGAAGTTTTCTTGTTGTGCCTGCTAATGGTTGAGCAACGACTTCTGAGTATATGGTGGGTAGGTCAGTCTAAAACATGGATCCTTAATGTTGCCTATGATTTTCTTTTTCACCTCAAATATTACTTCAGTTTTCCAATTTAAGAAAAAATGTATGTAGTGCAAAGCCACGGTCAAGGGCCGATGATGCTTTGCTCATCTCATTTGGACTTAGACAGTGTGTTCTGCCTGTTGCTGCGGATGGCTACACTGATGTAGCCCAAAACGCCCAAATCGACTACGAGATCATCAGGATGCCTAGGGAAAGAAAATGACCTGGAAATTATCTTTGGGTGTGAGAAGAGTTCATTTCTCCCTGATGCTGCTTCAGATCAACAGACGCCACTACGCTAAGCCACCACTCTCTGGCATACTGAACTGTGACATAGCCTTTTGATTTCTTCAGACATCGGTTGGGATATCGTCTTCAACTGTCACTGGTTCTTCTATTCGAGTTGGTGCATCGATGAACTGCCATACCATGACCTTCGTCCTGGAGATGGGTTGAAAGTAGTGAAGATTCCTAGTGCCTGGTAATGTTCTCGCCGGACTGAAACGTAGCTTCAGAAATTAGTTCTCAGCCATTGGGATTGTCCTTAGCAAAGAGGTACAATTGATGTGGAGTCTGTATTTGGTCCTGAAATGGGCATTGTATATTAGCTCTAGAGACTTTTGCATGGCACGGCAGTTTTCCCATGTATAAAAAAATTTGTTCTGCAGGGCAGTTCACAGCAGTTCTTCTACATTAAAAAAAATGTGTTCAAATCAAAAAGGGTGAGGTCAGAAAGTGATTGATTTCTGATGGAATGCCGCAACCACAGTTTGTCAGCATTCTGAAACACACAAGAAAAAAGAAAGGAGTAACCTTTTAGCATCAACAATTAAACATTTATTGATGTTGCATTGGGCCCATAAACTGTGCAGAAGACAGGCTGAAATAAGTGGGTTAAAGCAGGTATCTCTGGTAAACTGGCAGGTTAAAGCAGGTATGTCAGGTAAACCGATGGGTTAAAACAGGTATCTTGTAATGTCCCGTTCCCATCTTGTCCGTTTTCCGTGTTTTGCCCTTTCCCTCCGTGTCATGTTTGATTCCCTTTGTCCGTGTTTTCCCCGTTGCTGCAGACTGGGCGTGTTCCCTCCGTTTGTTTCACTCCTTTTCCCCACTCCTGTCTCAGCCTATCTCCTTTCTCCATTGCAGCATGCATTCCTCTCACTCCGCTTTGTTAATTACCCACTCACACATTCGCATGCTTTTCCTGATTGTTACCAATTACACTTCCCTATTTAACCCACCTGCTGTCTGCTATCCAGTGCTAGTTCATTACCCTTGTTTCGACTCTGTAACGTTGTTCGTTTGTATCCTGGTCTTTGAATCCCTGTCCTGTGCTTCTAAACTTCAGTTTGGTTTTGTCTCAGTGCTTAAATGCTCACTGCCTACTGTTGTTTGCTATCCAGTCCTGTCTGTTTGCGGTTATTCCTGCCTAAAGATTGCCTGTCTCGTTAACCAACATTCTACTGTTTCTGCCAGTCTGTAGCTGTTTGTTATTCCCTGATTTTGTTCCAGTTTTACCTGATCCAGTTCCTGTCAGCCTAGTTCCGGTGTGGAACACCCAGTGTTCCAGTAAAGTCCAGTTCCGGTTTGGAACATCCTGTGTCCCGTACCAAGTCCAGTTCCGGTGTGGAACACCCAATGTTCCAGTAAAGTCTAGTTCCGGTTTGGAACATCCTGTGTCCCGTACCAAGTCCAGTTCCGGTGTGGAACACCCAGTGTTCCAGTAAAGTCCAGTTCCGGTTTGGAACATCCTGTGTCCCGTACCAAGTCCAGTTCCGGTGTGGAACACCCAGTGTTCCAGTAAAGTCCAGTTCCGGTTTGGAACATCCAGTGTCTCGTACCAGGTCCTGTTCCGGTTTGGAACAACTCCTTGTTCCCGTGATCCAGTTCCTGTTAATCCGTTCCAGTTTCCCGGCTTGTTTATTATCTGTGTACAGCTTGGGACTACCCCAAGCTCTAATAAACTCCCTTTCCTTGTACCTCTGCCTCCTTGTCGTGCACTTAGGTCCAGCCCCCCTGTTCAGGGTCATGACATATCTCAGGTAAACTGGCAGGTTAAAACAGGTACCTCAGGTAAACAGGCAGGTTAAAGCAGCAGGTATGTCAGGTAAACCGGTGGGTTAAAGCAGGTATCTCAGGTAAACAGGCAGGTTAAAGCAGCAGGTATGTCAGGTAAACCGGTGGGTTAAAGCAGGTATCTCAGGTAAACTGGCGGGTTAAAGCAGGTATCTCTGGTAAACTGGCAGGTTAAAGCAGGTAAAGCAGGTATTTTTGTGATATGTGGTTGGTTCTGCAGTTTGAGCATCCTCATTTTCTGATGTACTTTAAAACCGAAAACAACTCAAATAATCAACGTAAACAATGCAACAAAAAAAAAAAAATATATCTATAAAAATGAGTTTATTATTGTAGTGAGGATTGTAAACTAAATGCTTTGCATGCATCAGGTCCTGTTCATTTTAAAACACAAAACATTCTCACAGGCAGGTTATTTTCAGTCCTCAAAAATGAATAAACAAACAAATAATGGAAAACCAATTTATGGAAATGCCATTTCCATTTTCCAGAAGACATCTCACGAGATGAATGGACAGAGATGTGGCCACTAATCTGAGCGGAACGGTTGACATTTCATCTGATAGGTAGGGCGTGATTACAACTGCTTCATTAGCAATGCCTAAATGGCGTAAATGTTGTTAAATGGGCATATTTAGGAAAAGTCGCTAACGTGCAACCACTTGTTTGTAACAACATGCAGAAGAGTAATTGCAATTCTAAAAGTGCACATCTCAAAGATGATATGTTTGATTTAAAAGTTTATATCATAGCAGTCTCCTATCATATATGCCATTATTGGATGCGCGTTAGCGGGTGGAGCATTCGGTCGGTGTGAGTGTTATCGTATCTGATGACGAATACAAAATCTGTGACCTCGGAATGCTCATAAATAAGACATTTTTGTGAATGTTTAGTCGTTAAGCTGTGCAAGAGGTTGCGGTTCTCCTGGAAGACACCGCCCGTTTGCTTTCGGCTTGGGCTCAATTATTTGGAACATCATTCATTATTGAGAACTGTGAAGAGCACTTGATCAAAAATGTAAATGTTTTTTGTTATAGCCAAGTGTATGCTTTTAGAGTTAACCACGGAGGTCTATTTATGGGCTCTTGGACATGGAGTGTAGTTCACAGCTTGCCTCTTTGTTTTTTTTGTTTCGAGCATTTTGTTCTTTGTTTCAGTGTTTTATGCAGATAAGTCTCAGGTTATAAATGATGAATGAGCAAGGTTCTGCAGGGAAAGATTGACAGCGGCAGGGGAGGTTTAAACTACACTCTGCATTTTCCTTCAGTAATGCATGCAGCACCAACGGCTTTTTAACACCCAGATGAATCTGTGCTGATCAATAATGTGAACTGTGGACTGTGGAATTTTACCTGCCTGTTTAGAAGCGCTATACGAGTGAAATGAGTTTCCATTTATATCAAGGACAGGGCATCTTCATGCTCAGATTCTCTTCTGCTGCTCGATTTAGCTGGAAATAACTCAAGGTCAATCGAAACAAAGCTTATACCCCTTAATCATAACAGCTCAGTGGAGAGGGAGGCATTTATCTATCCAGTCGAGCTAGGGGGGCCAAAGTGAGAGGGTGAGGTTGAGGAATTCTCTGCTCTTCTAAATGAACGCCCTGTGCTCTTTTATAACTCCAGTCAGCCGGGATCTTTGTTTAATGTCTGACATTCTTTTCAAGTTCCCAAAATCTGTACTTTTGGTTTTTAGTCATAGTTAAGTTTTTTAGTCATAATTAAATAATTAAGTGCGGATCGAGGCTCTCTTAGTCATTTAGGCAGCGCTAAGAGATCACTGCTATACGGGACTAGGTTCGACTGACAAGTAAGAGCTGAAAACAGTTGGCATAGTCACACTTTGGGCACTCACACCCTTAGAAGGCAATCTCAACATCGGGAAGTCGTTACTTAAGGGTTTTCTTTCAATAAGACAATGCCACCGTCCAAAGAGTATGAGTAGTCACTCAGTGCATTGAAGATTATGACAGTGAAAATTTCCAAATGTCATTGCCTTCTCAATCACTAGAACCCAGTTGAGTATTTATGGAAAGATAATCGGGCAGGGTTTTCCACTTCATCTAAGAGGGAGGTCTTTAGTCGTTGAAGAGTGGTACTGTAGGACTCCTGCAGAATTTCATCTATGCCGTACTGCATATAGCAGTTGCAAACCAACACACTGTTACTGTAAATGACTGCCAGGCATGTTTCCATTTTTTTGGTCATTGCCTACAGATTTGGCATTACTTCAGAAATGTGTACTATTTGTGTTGTGTTATAATCAAATCAATTGAAGTAGAGTTTTAAAGTGTATTCATTCTAATAGAAGGATGAAAGTAATCTCTTTTTTACTGCAAGTTAATTATAGAATTTAATCACAATTTAAATGGGCAAATTATAGCTTGTTGAATGCTGGTTAAAGGCACCATTAAAAAATAGTTTAATAAATATGGGGGTGTTATTGTTTCAGAAATCACAAATATTTTTTGTAACTTACATACAAATCTCTCCAAAATGAATGTCTATGTGCATTTACGCATCGCCTGGTGTGTGGAATTTGTGGATTTTTGAGACAATCCTCACAGCAAGATGTGCAAATAAATTACACAACTAGTTTTTTTTCCGACTGAGTCTACTTCGGCCAATCAGATTTTAAGACATCACTTTGCTAACGCCAACATTACTCTGACCAGCAAGTATGTGCTCACTTCAGGGTTCAGGGTCTGTTTATTAGCAACAAGAAGACAACGGGTGTTTCTCAATGTCTGTACTTGTCTGTACTTGCGGACTTGTGAACTTGTGTGATGTAATATTTAACGGCCAAGTTCTGTTCCAAGAACGCAAGGGAACATCGGATGCATCCTCTCCCAACACAGAGTTGCCAGACTGGGGGATTAACCCCTAAATGTAGGGGATTTAAAGAAAAATGGTGTCATTTAAAAGGAGTCAATGGTGGATTTTAAAAGGAGGAACGGGGATGAATTGTGAGAAAATTGTATGGGAGTCAATGGGGGATTTTCAAAATTATTTTGGGGAGGGGAATTAATTCAGGTTTCTGGCAACATTGACGAGAACGGACTTGGATATCTCATTTTGTGATGGCAGATGAGACGGCACCATAGGGACATAGCTTACAACTAGACTAAGCTACATTTTTAGTTATCTCATTTAATCAATGAATGAGACTGCAATCTTTCTACGAATGAAAATGAGGCGAGAAATATGTCTTACAATAGCTGGATATTTAATTTTAAACATGTTTAAACATGTTTCTATAACTAAGCAGCATTCTGTCCTTCAGAGCAGGGGTGCACAAAGTAGTTTTTTAGCGATGGCCCAGGGATATCGATCCATACTTTTCGCAACCAAATGAATTAACAAATCATTGTTCAACTGCTGACAATAGCCATGCCATGCCATCAAACATTTTTTATTATTAATGTTACACTCATCGTCAGTGCATCTCTTTTTGCTGGGATGTAGCTAGCCTACTTTATCCATTTCCCAGTGGAAAACTTAGAACACGTAGTTAATATTTTAATATAGATTGTATATCAAAAGCACAAAAGGACTGGATTGCGATGATTAGCTAAAGCCGTTAATATTATGTTGTTGTAAGAGCAATATACAAGTAGCCTACCTAGCTAGCTTTGTAACACAGACGGCTGCTATTGTATCAGTTTTTTGGTGAATCGGTGCCATTGACATGCCAAAACAAGATTAAATCAAGTAGGCTTTTACGCGATCATATGAAAGTCAAATGTGAATGTTTTTGCATTTATTTTTACAAATACACTAGCATTAACACTGGCGACTACCACTTTATATAGGCCCTATTATATATACCCTATACATAAGAATGTGTTTTCTGCAAGTGCCCTTTTGTCGGGACACTTGACACTGTGTGCGTCACAAGTCCACAAGTCCGTATTGTGCGGACTTGGTATTGAGAAACACCCAACCCCTCTGTTGGGAAGATGGCTGTAATGGATGCCTCTCTGATCAACGAACAAAGCCTTCAAACCTTCAATCAAAGTGAAACCACACCTTATATTTGTTATTCTCCCAATACTCGAGAGGAGCTGACAAATAAAGCCGTAATTTATGGTAATTAATTGTTCAGTTAATTACCTGGGAGAAAAGAAAACCAGTGCCGGGTTTGGATTCAAGTGCTAGATTTGAGTATCCATGCTCTAGGGGAAGCCATTGTACAATTTATGAAATTATAAAAGAATGAACCTTTTAAACATTGAAATCTATATTTTGTTACCTTTTTTGTCACTGAATAATAATAATAATACATGGCATTTATATAGCGCCTTTCTAGATACTCAAAGCGCTTTATAATGATGAGGGGGGAAACTCACCTCTACCACCACCAATGTGTAGCACCCACCTGGATGATGCAACGGCAGCCATTTTGCGCCAGTATGCTCACCACACATCAGCTGAGGTGGAGAGGGAGAGAATAATTTTTTTTTTTTAGCCAATTAAACTGGGGGATGATTAGGTGGCAGATTGAAGGAGCCTGGGTTGGGAGTTTAGCCAGGACACCGGGGAAACCCCTACTCTTTACGATAAGTGTCATGGGATCTTTAATGACCACAGTGAGTCAGGACCTCGGTTTAACGTCTCATCCGAAAGACGGCATCTCCTACAGCACAGTGTCCCCATCACTGCACTGGGGCATTGGGGTTTATTTGACCAGAGGGAAGACTGCCCCCTACTGGCCCACCAACACCACTTCCAGCAGCAACTTAGTTTTCCCCAGAGGTCTCCCATCCAAGTACTAACCAAGCCCACAACCTGCTTAGCTTCAGCCATTCAGCAGGCACAGATTGCATAGTGGTATGGCTGCTGGCCAAGGCTGGAATCAGTTATTCCTGCTGGTTGGCCTGCAGCTGTTATAATGACAGGATAGGAAGGGAAAGCTTAGAGCACTGATAGATACAATACAATGTTTTCTCATAAAAATGTAAAGTAGCCCTTGTGTAGCTTTGTTTGATTATAACCTAACCTTGAATTACCCTGAAATGTTTTTATTGGCTCTTGTTTACTAAGTAAACGCATATGTGATGAAACCACTTCCTTTTCAATATGAAAATACGTGTCATCTTCGCTCCGTTACTGACTTTCCTCATGACGATATATCAGTATAGACAACGGGCTTAGCTTCTTAGCAAGTTTACTGTTAACATAGGGTGACCTTCTGTCTCAATATTTGCGTGTATCTCATCGAAGGACATTTACGATCAAATGCCTCCCGTTAACATTTTGCACTGCCACAATGGCCGATTGAGTAGGCTGCTAATTATTATTCACCTGTGAGGTTTTGTGTTCCTTCACACGCACACATATCCGGTAATAGCTGTAACAGCTGTGATGCCGTGCTGGGGCGGTCACCATGTCAGGTGGTGAACGGAAAAGCCGCACACAGGATAACGCTCGTGGCTACCGCCTTTTATTTATCCCTTGAAGTGTGAAGAGCACAAAGAGATTAAAATGTCCATAAAATAACCATTTCAAAACCGCTGCCCAGAAAAGGCACTCGTTTTATGACAAAGAACACAAAAATGGGCCTACGGATTGGTGATGGGTACCACGCGGGGGCTGCGTTTCTAAACTGTAAGGACGAGTCCCTTATCCTCCTGGGACCTGGCAGAAAAAAAAGTATTTCAATTTTTGTCAGAAGAAAAGTGTCTAGGATATCAAAAACGTGTCGCGGTGAAAATATTTTCAAATACATTTATTTCATTTTGAATGTCCCTTGTAGTGTTTTTTTTCAGCATAGCAGAAGTATATGATTGTTGAGATTAAGACCAGAGACTCATGTCCCCTGAAGGGGACGAAAATGAATTGCCACATCCGAGGAGGTTATAGCCCGTGAATTTAGGCAATTAGTAGCAGCTGCCGTGATTTTCAAGGAGCCATTGCTGCCGCCCTTCCTCCGAGCGGGGAGGGAGCCTGTGGCCCGTGCAGCTAGCCGCGACCCGGGGAGCTGGAAGACCAGTCCCCCCAGGACACGGGAGCTGCCCTTGAACTGGTGTGATGGGTAATGAGTGCTAATCCACACGGGGAAGCCTCGCTCTGAGCCACCCATCGCTGGCGCACTGCTGAGTACCTCAGTGCTGATAAACCATTCGTTTTAAGGCCGCTTCGATGCACAAGCCCACGCCAGGGAACTCCGGTGAACGACGGCTTTAAGGTCTTACCCCCAATGCTTTTATGTGAAAGGAGAGCAACAAGTGGCTTTTATGGCTTTAAAAATTAATTAACTCAAGGAGTGGATTATTTATATTTGATATAACATTTTTAAATGCATGAAAATGCCACATGTATTTTATTTTTTTTAATATCTAAACTGAAAGTTTTATAATGGCTCCAGATGGGTTGAAAATCTTACAGCCACCAGCTACTACATGCAGTCTCTCTGATGCATGCTCGTGCATGCTGATAGAAAGCTTTCCTTTGTTTTAACACTGACTTTTAATTAATGGGGAATTGGTAAGTAGTGAATTTCACTTATGAATGGATAGAGCACAGTGTCCCTGTCAGCAGTGCAGGGCACTGATTTTGTCCTTGGTGCAGGGGCAATACTGCCCCCTACTGGTGCACCAATACCACTTTGATTAGAAATATTGTTTCCCATTCGTGCTCCCCATCCATATCGTTATTGGGTCTACGAGTCCATCGAACCATAAACTGATAAACCACCAGAGAACCGTGGGCTTTCATCAATAAATAATCCCTCTAGAAAAAGAAAAAATACTGACCTGGGAAGTTAGTCCTATGAAATTTTAATTAGGTTCATTCTCATTTTATGAGTGAGATCCAGAGGTATAATTACACTGAGGTGAATCACACCTCCCTTGTAGGGACATGCGGGTATCCCATGGACTGGTACCGTTCTGGCCTACTGCTCCTCACCTACTGTATATGAATGAGCCAATCTGAGAGGCAGCTCATTGTGTCTGAAAGCGAATGAGCAGGTGGTTTCAAATTAGTATGTGACAGTAGGGGGGATCTGCAGGAAATTAGACCGGATGGCCAGGATCAGAGGCGCTGGAGAATCCCAGCTGGGAATTAGACACGATGGCCAACATGGGAGATCAGAGGCACTGGAGATTCCCAGCTGGGAATTAGACACGATGGCCAACATGGGAGCTCAGACACTGGAGAATCCCAGCTGGGAATATGCAGAGTCACATAGACAGGGATGCATCTCTGTGTTCAAGGCGATGTGAGATACTGAGTAGAGTTCCTCATGTAACTGATTCAAGAAGCTTCATTTCATCTCTCTTTCGCACACACTCCCTCATTCCCAGGGCCTTTTAGAAAGTTTTCACCCCGACCTCCGTTGATTATTTCTTGTGCTGCTGTGCTGCAGCATCAAATTAAAACAATATTTAAATGGGATTTTGTTTCTCTATAATGTGAAAACGAAAAAGTATTTATGTGTCTTTAGAATTATATCAAAAATAAAAAACCTGAAAATGACTTGATCGATTCACCCCTAAATTGGATCAGGTGTATTCCAAATTCCTGAGAGAGGGATCACACTAAATAAAATTATGACCTATGATTACAAATCTACCAGTAGCATGGTTGCGGAATAAATGGCATTGACTTTGTGAGGTCTCCCAGCTGAAAAATCTGATTAGATCAGTCACACTGTCATGAAGACCAAAGGACCTACAAGATTAAGTTAACTGTCATGAAGACCAAGGGACCTACAAGATGAAGTTAACTGTCATGAAGACCAAGGGACCTACAAGATGAAGTTAATAGGAGGGGAGATGCAGAAGATGGTTTTAAAAAAGATTGGCCGAGCCGTGACACACCCTGCGATTTGGTCATCTGATGAGGCTGAAGTCGAGCCTTTGGCTTGATAGCGAAGCGCTACGTTGGGCGCAAACCGAACACAGCCCATCGCCGAGGTGACACGGTCGTGGTAGCGTCATGCTATGTGTCCGCTTTTCAGTGGGAGGGACTGGGAAGCTAGTTTCCATCGAGGGAAAGGATATGGAGAAATCATCCAGTTTCAGCGTGCAAGAGAACGGAGTCTTCTGAAATACGTATGTATAGTCAGAGTAGTGATTCCTGCCAAAGGCCTATCCATACAAAGGCTATTAATCTGAAAATTTATTTAATTTAATTGTCAATTTAACTAATTAAATAAATGTCATTATTTAATTATTATTATTTTGCTAGTAAAGGCTTATAGTTTGTCAGACAAATGATTGAAATTCCGGTTGTATCTGTTATCAATGTGTGCAAGATAGGCAGGGGCGTTTAATGATATGAAACGACATAATCTTGCATATTTGGACTTGGAAAACAAAAAATTATCATGGAAATGAAAATTGCTAAATTTGTAGATATGCTTCAATAAACAGGGTGAATTTAGAAAAAAAAGCTATTTGCATGTGCATGCGTTCAGTGCATTCGTAAACCTTTCATGAACAAAAGAAACTGTCATGATCATTACTTGTTTATTGAAACCTATTTTTCTTCCGAATAAAGAGGAAGCATCTCGTACTGAATAAAGATGAAGGAAATCTCTTAGGCTAATGAGCACAATTTACTCTATTCATCATTGTGAATATTTGGATGGACTATTTGGATAATAGTGCATTAATTGGCTTTAGCCTGCAGTGTAGGCTAATGCATTTAACAACAAGACAATAAAACAACAATTTGCTGCATTATATCAAGCCTATTTAAATTAATCAACTTTTTACAGAGTAAAAATGGCCTTTTCTTATTACAGGTCATTTTATAAACATTCAGGGTATGATTGATAACTACAACTACCACGTTATTTTGGCTATATCCTTTAATTTGCTGGGATACATCATGTGATAGTGTTTTGGGGGTGCAGACTGCTGGAGGGTGATTTGGGGGTGCAGCCTGCTGGATGGCCATTTGGGGGTGATAACAATTATAAGTTACTGTGCTTCTGAGGCAAAGGTTGTTTCTCCTGACTCATATTCCTATTGAACTCTATGGAAAAATAAGTCAGGAGAAGAAACCCTTCAAGTTATCCATCCATATCTACTTTATTTATTTCTGGCAGCAGAGTGATGGTTTAAGGCTTGTTTGATACGTAAGACCCTTGATGACTTTTAGCCAACCATGTGTTCCATACTGTTCCAGTGTAATTTACAGCTAAATCTAGTCCCACCCCCCAATTCCCATATAGATCCATTCAAATGCAGAGAGGTTATAGTATCGCTTGTAGAAGTACCAGAAAATAAGATATCAAGAGTCTTTTGATATTTTTGGGTCACAGACTTCAGGAAGTCATGGCATGCAAAGGATATGTGACCAACTATCAAAAATGATTACTTTACTCTACATTATGTTAAACTGTCCAATATTTTTTGGGGGGGGACTAGGTACAAAAGGTTCTATAATTTCTAAACGGTTCATCCGATATGGATGAAAATACCCTCAAATTAAAGCTGACAGTCTGCACTTCAACAACATTGTATCCTTTCAAACTCAAAGTGCTAGAATACAGAACCAAAATAACACAGAGATAATCAATGTTATTCACCTGTCAGTGGTTTTAATGTTGTGGCTGATCTGTGTATATATATATATATATATATATATATATATATATATACTGTATGTATATATTACTGTGCAATACAACTAAATAGTGAGTTACACATTCATTGTCAATGCAAGTTTCCGCTTCGCTCTCTGTGCATAAAAAGTCTACTTTCTCCTCACTCGCATGTAAAGGAATTGCTGCATTTCTAGATATCTCTATTTGACAGCTTTTGTCAAATAATTCTCTCTTGTATTGCGGAGATGTGAATTGTTGAACAGATGTCACCACAACATTACCATGAAGAACCTAATAAATATTACATCAAATGGCATACTAGTCTTTTTAATCCTGAAATCACAGCCTGGGGTTTAAAAGCATCTATCATGATAATCTGATCCACGTGTACAAGCGTGAAGATATTTACAGAGAGATTACAATCGGGATGTTGACCTTGTGAATTTTTCCAAATACATTCTACACTGCAAAAACCAAATCTTTAACAAGCATTTGAATCTTATATTTAGACTTGAGAATCTTATTTCTGTTACTTTTTTGCTAAATAAGACAAACTATCTGCCAGTGGTCTGAGATAGTTTTACCCATTTCAAGATTTGCCAGTGGGGTAAGATAATTTCACTTGTCAAGCAAAAAGTAACTTAAAACAAGCTAATATTTTATATCTATATTTTTGAGAAAAGTAAATTACAAAACTAAAAACAGACATTTTTTGCAGTGTATATTACAGGGCCATTGTTTTTACAATTTTCTAATTTCTCGCTCTCACCCAATTTGGCATTTTTCACGGAGTGTCTGGAATCGGCGCTCTGCCACCTTCACCCACAGAAGGGGCTCTGTGGCAGAAGCATGTGTGTCTCAAGCCAGTCTGTTTTTCACACTGCAGGCCAAATAGCACCACAGTAAGTGACAAGCCAATTACGTCCCACCGATATGGACTCGGATAATGACACCCCCCCCCCCCCCCCCCTTACCATACAGGGCTCAGCCTGAATCACTGCGGAACAAAAGTCCATTTCACAGTAAGAGTAACAGATTAAATATGATTATGGCCTGCATTCAATCAACATTGGTCCTTAACTGTGACTTACAAGTAAGTGCAATTATTTTCCTCACAAACGTTGTCTGGCGAGAGAGTTTAGTATTATAGACTTATAGACTATAAAGAGGGCCCAGTGTAATGGAATGGTCTGTATGCATGTTCGCTTACTGATCAGCTTGTATTAAATCTGATCAGTAATTTGGCAGGCGGTATGTCTGTCTTTTACATTCTGTAAAAAAAAGACTCACCTTTAGCTCAGTGTCTCAAAGATAATGATAAAATTTTGATGAATTCAATTTTGTCCCCGGCAGAAAAGTGAGACATCCCAGTGAAATACGGGCAATATTCCGAGGCCATTGCAGATAATTCCAGGAATTTGTAACAGTGTAGCCAACAAGCTGGGCTTATGGTTTTGGTGTGTTCTGCTAAAACATGCGCTTCAATGAATGCAATCTTTTATATTTAAGATATAGATTTGAGATACATTATATACAGTATACAGATCCTTTCCAAAAAATTAGAATATCGTGGAAAAGTTTTTTTTTTCCATAATTCCATTCAAAAAGTGAACAAAAGTGAAATATTTCTAGCCTTTATTTGTTTCATTTTTAATAATTTTGGCTTACAGCTCCAGAAAACCCCCAAAACAGTATTTCAAGAAATTAGAATAGTGTGTCGAAAATCAGCATTTACTTCAGTTATTTCAGAGAATGAATGTTTTTAGACTGTCACACTATCATCTAATTAATTTTAAACACCTGCAAAGTTTATCTCAGTTTGGTTCAGTATGGGAAAGACTGCAGACTTGACAATTGGCCAGAAGACCATCATTGACACCCTCCAGAAGATGGGTAAGCCACAAAAGGTCATCGCTAAGGAGGCTGGCTGTTCACAGAGTGCAGTGTCCAAGCATATCAATAGAAAGTTTAGTGGAAGGGAAAAATGTGTCAGGAGAAGGTGCACAAGCAAAAGAGATGACCGTAGGCTTCAGCGGATTGTCAAGCAAAGACGATTCCAAAATTTGGCGGAGATGCAGAGGGAGTGGACTGAGGCTGGAGTCAGTGCTTCAAAAACCACCACGTACAGACGTATCCGGGACATGGGCTACAACTGTCGGATTCCTCGAGTCAGGCCACTCCACTCATTCTCTGAAATAACTGAAGTAAATGCTGATTTTCGACACACTATTCTAATTTCTTGAAATACTGTTTTGGGGGTTTTCTGGAGCTGTAAGCCAAAATTATGAAAAATGAAACAAATAAAGGCTAGAAATATTTCACTTTGTGTGTAATGAATCTATAATCTATGAAAGTTTCACTTTTTGAATGGAATTATGGAAAAAAAACAACTTTTCCATGATATTTTCCTCTCATATGTCAGCTGAGGTGGGCCCCACAGTCTGTCCCCTCCCCCGAAAGCTGCACTCGAAGTGTCTGTGGATGTGTGGATGTGTAGAGAAAAGAAGCAGCCATTTCTGAGAAGCGCATACTTGCCCGCACTCTCCCAAACTGATAAAGCAGAGCTCGGTGAATATGATTGGGCACACGGAACTGGCAGAAAAAAAGGGGTAGAAGCATAAAAAATGTTAACTAACCTTCCCCCAGGACAGCAGACTATGTGAAATAATCACATGGCAACCAGTGGTGTACCCACCTGCAGGCTAAAGCCTGATTTATACTTGTCATGGTTTTGCAGCTCGCCTGTTCTGTGCTGCGGACGTTGCTTTTCCATTCCACGGGACGGCGCTCCTGCCGTGTTTTTCCGTTGTTCCGGCACTTAGTGAGCACACCTGTTCAGGTGCCCTTCCGGCTTTATAAGCGCTGCTTCCTGTCTCTGCGTTTCTGTGTTCGTTTGTTCAAAATCGTTCTTGCCACAGAGCCGGTAAGGTATAGGCTAATGGTGAAACAATCACATGGCAGCCATTGGTGTACCCAGCCTCTGACTAATGGTGAAACAATCACATGGAAACCAGTGGTGTACCCAGCTACTGGCTAATGGTGAAACAATCACATGGCAGCCATTGGTGTACCCAGCCTCTGACTAACGGTGAAATAATCACATGGAAACCAGTGGTGTACCCAGCTACTGGCTAATGGTGAAACAATCACATGGCAGCCATTGGTGTACCCAGCGTCTGACTAACGGTGAAACAATCACATGGCATCCAGTGGTGTACCCAGCTGCTGGCTAACGATAAGGTATAGGAATGAGGCGACCACTTCACTTTAAAGCTTTGCTCTAAACTAACGCGGGACTTGCCTTTAGTTGCATTAGAGTTTCCTTTTTAGGATGTTGCTTTCTCTTTTGCACTTGCTGTCCCTCGTCCTGGTTTCCTTTTCTGTCTCTCTGAGACTGTTTCCTTTTTTACCATTTTCTCATTACCTCCTTATTTTTTGCTCTTCGTATATTTCAGAGCTAGAGGTAGTTTTCCTTTCTGCTCTCTACTACTGCTCGAGTCTACAAGTTTTTCTCGCCCATTTGTCTGGGTCGCTATTATTTTGTTTCCTTTCCTTTCGCCTCTTTATTTGCTCTCCCGTAATTTTGAGAGCAAGAGGTATATTTTCTTTCCTTTCCTTCTACTGCTCCAGTCTACGAGCCTTCGCCCACTTTTCCTGAGTTGATTCTTTTTTGCGCTACGCCAGGAGTTTTTATTCCCTATTCTTTATATTTTCCTGATCCGCAGTGAACATCTTCCCTCGTCTGTGGTGATTCCACTCCCGTGGATCACTTTTAGATTCCTCCTCAGTCGTGTCTGGTCCTCCGAACCAGACCCCCTCATGTACTTTGTCGGACGACCCTTTCGACAAGTGTCCTGTAACAAAAATGATGTAATTTCAACTGAAAGTGTTGCCTGACACCTTTTCTCAGTGTTGCGCACTTCTTGTTATTATTGTCATGGGCAACGTTATAATCAGATGGGTGACATCAAATATTTGAACTGCCCGTCTTCCTCCAGGATTTTGAGTTTTTTAATTTTCTAAACATATTTGCCCTGGTTTTCACTTGTTTTGTGTATGGGACGAACGGACCACCTTCTTTTTTTCCGTTCACATAGTTTTTTTTTAGCAAAAGTAAATGTTTGTCATGCTCCATGATCTCAATAATTTCACCAAGCGGCGTCATGTTTTAATGAATGTCAACAAACGGTCAAGAGTTTTGCATCTCGTTAAGTACCTAAACGTCATGTGACGCCTTCATTTTTGTCGTGTGACAAGGGGCGTGTGACGAAGTATGAATCAGGCTTACTGGTGAAGCAATCACACGGCAGCCATTGGTGTACCCAGCCGCTGACTAACGGTGAAACAATCACATGGAAACCAGTGGTGTACCCAGCTACTGGCTAATGGTGAAACAATCACATGGCATCCAGTGGTGTACCCAGCTGCTGGCTAACGATGAAATAATCACATGGCATCCAGTGGTGTACCCAACTGCTGGCTAACGATGAAATAATCACATGGCAGCCATCGGTGTACCCAGCCGCTGACTAACGGTGAAACAATCACATGGAAACCAGTGGTGTACCCAGCTACTGGCTAATGGTGAAACAATCACATGGCAGCCATCGGTGTACCTAGCTGCTGACTAACGGTGAAACAATCACATGGCAACCAGTGGTGTACCCAGCTGCTGATTAATAATGAAACAATCACATGGCAGCCATTAGTGTGCCCAGCTGCTGGCTAATGGAGAAACAATCACATGGCAGCCAGTGTTGTACCCAGCTGCTGGCTAACGGTGAAACAAACATCATGAGCAGTAAAATTAGCAGCATAGATGTGCTTTCTCTTCCTCAATGGTGTCTAGAGCAAAACAATGCCTTTTTCTTTTTCCTTCCTGTGGTTTGTTTTTGTCTTGACTGTTACACAGAGAGCAACTGATTAACCAAGTCAAATTCCTCGTATGCATAAAAACATAATTGGCCAACAAAATCTGATTCTGATCTTTCTGAAGGGGGCGAGCTGACGCCCTGTGGTTCATTGGCTTACCCATTGGACTGAACAATTTCAAATTAATCAAAATGCCTTTGTGTGTCATTTATAATTTAAAGAAGCAACTATGAAAACCCAATTCTCTATTTTACTTAGATGATGCCCTCAAACCTGGAGACAAAAATAATCTTAAATCCAGTCAGGTCGCTTAGACATCTCTCTGCACCCTCAGGCAAAATAAGGTTTTGCATAAGACGGTTGCTAATTAACGGCGTGCGAGAGTAACAGTGGTGTTTCATTAGCCCTTCAAAGTTTTCTTCGCACACTGAATCAAGAGTATGTGGGTGCCGTTTGAAACTAATTTAACCTTGAGTTGGATCCAACAGTTCTATCATGACTCACCCTTGTGAGAACAGCTGACGGATGCCCCCAAGAGTGAGAGTACTGTAAACAACTGTGTGGGCCCTTGTTTATCACAACATTGCTTTAGCTTGATGCTACATTTTATTGAACAATTTAAATCTGTCCTTGGCTTTGCCAGTATATATCCTGACATTTTTAATCCGAGACATTCTTCTCTACGTACAGTTGCACTCAAAATTATTCAACCCCCTTCACTTTTTTGCACACTTTATTGTGTTGTAGATTAAATTTTAAATGGGTAAATGTTTTCCCCATAGCGTTCTATAGGAAAATGACTCAGGAGAAGAAACCCTTAAAGTGATCCATCCATATCTACTCCATATCTGGCCGTAGAGTGATGGTTTGGGGCTCGTTTGATACCTTAGACCCTTGATAACTTACAGCCATTTTGCCAGCCATGTGTTCCATACTGTATCAGTGTAATTTGCAGCTGAATCTAGTCTCACCCCCCAATTCCCATAGAGATCCATTCAAATGCAGAGAGGTTATAGTATCGCTTGTAACAGTACCTGAAAATAAGATATCGAGAGTCTTTTGATGTTGATGGGTCACAGACTTCAGGAAGTAACAGCATGCATAGGATATGCGACCAAATATGAAAAATGATACTTTAAAAATACATTAAAGCAAAGGGTTTGAATACTTATGCACATGAGGAATTCCAGTTTTAGATTTTTAATACATTTGCAAAAATTTCTAAAAACATGTTTTCACTTCGTCATTATAGGTTATTGAGTGTAGATTGATGGGCAAAAATGGCAATTTTATCCATTTAAAATTAAATGTACAACACAATAAAGTGTGAAAAAAGTGAAGGGGGTTGAATAATTTTGAGTGCAACTGTATGTGTTTTATGTTAAAACCAGAAGTGCGTGCGTTCAGTTGAATATTGTTTTTCTTCGTAAAATTCAGCACGGCTAAGAATGCATGACCAATAGTATGAAGCCAAGGAAGAGTCATCCGGTTGAGGGCTAACCCCACCATGCCTTAGACCAACACAGTCTGATGCTAGAACCCTTACCAGAACAGAACCCTTTCCATTGTGAGAACCACATCCAGCCAGATCGGCAATGTAAAATCACATTAAAATGTGCTATTCTCCATTGTGTTGGTGTTTAGCTTGGTGTTTAATCTGAAAAAATCTATTTAAACCAGTGCTAAAATTGAGAATACATATTTTTTCACAAATGTACTGTATGTTAGATGCATCATTTCTCAATTAAAGAAATGAGCAGTTTTCCATATTGTCATTATCAACCCAGTATGTCAACCTGTAAATAGTGCTTTCCAGAATTTAATGAGGAGTAGTAATGGAGGAAGATATCTATGATGGAGTATATTGTTGCATGTCTTGTGAGGCCTTCGATCTTGGTAACAGAGGAAAAAGGCGTGGTCTTGTTTTCGCCAGCTGCCCTGCTATATTATCCATTTTACATAATGAAGTCTGAGGTGTTTACTGAGAGCCTATGGGTACGCTGCCTCTGCTGGTAGCCAGTTGTCACATTCGTTTACTTAGGAAGTGCACCGGGACCGCAGTGATGCACAGGGTCATTTGGCTGGTCTTCGCCTGCAGTAGCATGCTGCGGTAGCGCGCTTATGTTTGTAAATACATGCAGTCAGGTCAAAAGATTGCTGGCAGGACTGCTCTACATTAAAAATTCCATTTCATTATCTGCTATATGCGGTGCTGGAAATCGGACATGAGTGGTGAACATTTTTATTTATTTTTTGTTTTTTTTGCGTATTCTGTGGACTGTCTCGGTTGCTGTGTGATGTGTTTGGAAGGATGTAACCGTACGTCTGGTCTGTGGCTAGATTGTACCTGCCCGTAGGAAGCTTCAGGGCTCAGGCTGGTTCTGTCGAATTAGTGCCTCACATTCTGTCTGTTTTTTTTAATTTTTATTTATTTTTATTCACTTATTCATACCTTCCATTGACTCTGGCTTGACAGAAGCACTGACATTAAAGGGGATATGAAGCATTCGTTAATGTGTCTCTGGTTCGTTTGCTCTTTACTTTAGATAAAATATGGCCCTGTATTAAAATCTCAAATGGAGCCGTATTTGCTAGAAAAATAAATTAAAGTTTGCTTTTTTTGCACTAGATTTGGTTGGTTGCCTTGGTTGGTTCAGCTCGGCTGCTCAATGTATTCATATGGTAAATAGCTGACTTTCAATGAGCTCAACAATGTAAAAAAACAAAACAAAAAACGTACAGTCAGTCCTTTTGTATTGCCCCCGGATGCAATAATGAATATTACCAAACAAAACATATTAATTTTTGCTTATAAATTTTCACACACACACGTGCACACATGCACGTACACACACCGACACATGCAGAAATGTGCACCACGTATGCACGAACACACACACACGCTTCAAATCTAATTTCCAGCCGAAAATTTAGCATGGGGAAAAAAAATGTATCGCAAACAGCGCGGTCCCACTGGATGTCATTTTGAAATTTTCCCATTAAAGAAGCCAAATTGCAATTGTGCTTTCCGTATGAAATTCCCACCATGATTTACTTTCCTACGAAATTGGCAAGACACATTCAGATTAATTATTCTTCTTTTGAGATGCAGCATATACTGTGCAGATTGTAATTAGGAAAATAGGCAGTCTGCTTGGATGTATTTAACATGGGACTTAATTAGATCGCTCATACTGTGAGCTGTAAGGAAGGGGAGTCTCTTCTCCATGACATGGACAGGACTGCTCCAGGCACGACAGGCCTCAGAGATTTCCGCCTTCCTTCTTGTCTGAGGTGTGAAAAATGCACTTGCATGAACATGTGTCAGGAGTGTGTCAGGAGTCACATGACCCGTCCTATTCTCTCCTCAGATTGCATGCTCACCTAACGAGACGCCTGTGCAAAGCTACAAGCCATGGAGGAGTGGAGTTACACTACCCGTCTCTGCTTCACTGAGCACCGTGGAGTTACGCTACCCATCTCTGCTTCACTGATCACCATGGAGTTACACTCCCTGTCTCTGCTTCACTGAATACCCTGAAGTTACACTCACTATGTCTGCTTCACTTAATACCCTGGAGTTACACTCACCATCTCGGCTTCACTTAGTACCCTGGAGTTACACTACCCATCTCTGCTTCACTGAATACCCTGGAGTTACACTACCCATCTCTGCTTCACTTAGTACCCTGGAGTTACACTGCCCATCTCTGCTTCACTGAATACCCTGGAGTTACACTCACTATCTCTGCTTCACTTAATACCCGGGAGTTACACTAACCATCTCGGCTTCACTTAGTACCCTGGAGTTACACTACCCATCTCTGCTTCACTGAATACCCTGGAGTTACACTACCCATCTCTGCTTCACTTAGTACCCTGGAGTTACACTACCCATCTCTGCTTCACTTAGTACCCTGGAGTTACACTACCCATCTCTGCTTCACTTAGTACCCTGGAGTTACACTCCCTAACTCTGCTTCACTGAGCACCATGGAGTCATACTTCCCATCTCTGCTTCACTGAGCATCGGAAACCCTGTTACGGGATTGGGCATGCCCCCGAGGCAGAGCGGTGGCTTCTCCCTCCACTTGGCGCTCTTTGCACTTTAATTTGCGGCTTCTGCCAAAATTGACACAAACTGGCACAATCGAAAATACGCCCTGGGTTGATGAACGCTCTTTCGGTTCCAACTGCTTTGTGGCAAAAGTTTTGAAAAACAAATATCACAATTGTGAAGCAAAGGAATGCGCATTTGTAAAGGGGCATGCCCTCGAAGGATGTCTTTAACCACGTTTCACCTCCTGAGTTAGCTCTTCCTTGTCTCCTGGGCAGACCGAAGGGGAAGAGCAGAGACGACGACGTCGGAGCGGTCACTCAACCGCTGGACCGTCTTTGTCATTCCTCAACCATCTTCCATCCGTTTTCCTCAAACTAACATTGAATCTTTGTCTTTTGTCAGGCAGTGTAACTCGATTACTTAGTTTGTAAAGTTTTGTTCATAATTTAAAACAAAAAAAAAAAACGGAACATAATAAAAACTGAAGCAACATTATTTGAGCATTTTCACAGAACACTGTCTTCCATTAAGGTTAACCAGCCTGTAATGCCAGGCCTTTTTGGATGATTCAGAGCTGTCAATATAAAAGAAATATAAAAAAAGAATGACGTTATTAAATCACCTACACTGTGTAAGATGTTAGTTCCCTCTCTGGCTGACATCAGATGTGGCTGGACCGGCTCCGCCTTCCCTCGACAGCGAGGGCCAACGATCCGTGTAATGAAACTGAGTTTGTTTTATGAGCGTCCCCTCAAGTGTTTCCTTTTTAGATGGGGGGAAGTTGAGTGTCTCCCCAGGTGGGAGACCGGATCGAGGCCCGCCCTGAATCA
Organism: Synaphobranchus kaupii; assembly: GCA_029718625.1. NCBI lineage: Eukaryota > Metazoa > Chordata > Actinopteri > Anguilliformes > Synaphobranchidae > Synaphobranchus > Synaphobranchus kaupii. Next base: position 6,648,191 of record CM056387.1, read on the forward strand.
CTCAGGCAGGCAGGGCTTTGGCCTGGGGTCAGAGGATCCTGGGAGCTCTGGTCAGGGCCAGAGTCTTGGAGATCTGCTGCTCAGCCATAATCAAGAAGGCAGACAGAAATGCCATGGAGAATAGAACGCAGCGTGTGAGCTTTTGCGGGATTGGCTGGGCAGGTGTAGCGAAATGTGTGAACATGCGCGTGATTGGATGCGCGGGTAACGCGGAGTGTGTGAGCTGTTGCTGGATTGGCTGGGCGGGTAAAGCAGCGTTTGTGAGCTGTTGCTGGATTGGCTGGGCAGAGAGCAAGGCGGGGCTCTGGGCGGCAGACAGCGTTTTCTGAATGACACAGCTGCGGAGATGGGTTCTGTCCACAGGGGGAAGCACAGATTTGATGTGGAGAAAATGCAAATGAGAACAGATGTTGAGCAGCCATGCCCCCTGGATTTACACCAAGAGCAAAACCCACCTGTTCAAACTGGCATATTCACTTTAACTGTACCCTCTGTATCACTGCATTATACTTCCTGCTGTTTGCTTTGTTTTAACTTTGCTGAAAATTTGCCAAGTCCTCTGTTTTTAATTTGACTGTCTTGTTTTATGCCCTGTAAAAGGTGTCCTTGGGTGTCATGAAAGGCGCCCCCAAATAAAATGTATTATATTGTATTAAGAGCGGCAGTCCCGCGTCAGTCTGGCCGAAAGTCATTCAATTCCAATGGAGAGAGGGCGACGAGGCGCGATCCTGCCGATGTCGCTGTCAGCGGTACGAATGGCGATTACCGCACTGTTCGCTCTGCGCAAATTGCCATGACCCGCCAGTGCGCAAACCAATCATATGAAAGGAGGAGGGTCATCTCATTAGAACACGTCATTTCCCTTCAAACTGTCGTTCGTAGCTTTGGCTATTAAATCTTTCCTAACCAATTTGCTTAAGCTATGTTCCAGCTTGCATAGCTGGCTAATTAAGGAGGTGAAAATCGTTTTACCAAGCTAGCTAACCAACTATGCTGTAGATGCAGAAAGCAAATGAAATCTCATGCAAATCTCCTCTGAACCTGACTGACACCAGAAGGGAATGCCCACCTTACAACTTCAACTTCAATGCTGTCCTTGCAACAGTTTGCTAATGGAGATGGAGATGTAGCTGCTTCAAGCAATTATATATACAACTGATAAAATGGTTAGGATGGGTCAAATGCAGAGGACAAATTATCCCACGGGGTCAATAAAAGTGAAATTATTATTATATACATAGACAGAGGTAAGGCAGACAGACAAACAGCAGATATGTTACAGACAGACACACAGCTGATAGACACAGACACAGCCGATGCTGATAGAGACACAGCTGGTGCAGACAGGCAGACACAGAATGGACCCATATGTAGGCACGGGCAGATATATGCCCACGGAGCAGACTCAGGTGCAGAGATAGACGCGAATATGTTTGGGCGCAGCACAGTGCAGATGCACACCCGCAGAGCAGCTGCACTCAGACTGGAAGCTGACAGGAGCTCAGACAGGCAGCCTTGACCGCACGCCTCTCCTCTCGTACGACTGCCCACACAAAGGTTTTTGAGAAGCGAGTTTCAGAGAAGTGAATCAGAACAGTAAGGAGTAGTTTCATGAGATGCGGTTGTTATGGTTAGAGTTAGCAGAATGAAAGCCAGCAGATACCACCCCCACTCCCTAAACAATAAACAAAATCAAGGCTCAGAGTCTGGTTTCAGCCTGCTGTAACTTACACCCACATATACCAGTACACAAATGGCAAAGGACCACATTCAAAATTATTATTATTATTATTATTTATTAATTTTTTTTTTTGCATGGTGTCCTGAATCGTGTGAACTGGGAAAACAAATCCTCTAACCTTCAGGCGGCCGTTCACATGCCACAGAGCTGGAAAAGAACCGATGTTCAGCAGCACGGCTGAGCCCGCTGCTGCCACTGTCCCGTGGGAAACAAGTTGTGCTCCGAAATGGCTTCCCCGTTGCCTTGATGGGCGGGGCTTGTGCTGACTTTCCCCTGACTTTCTCCGCCTCTAAGAGGGTAACGGCCTGTGCCGGCTCTGTGGTGCAGACAGCGGCCTTTTGCCCGTCCGTGACCATCACTGGGAACTGCGGGCCTGGCACGGACTTTGATGTCCCGATGCTTCATTTCATTACATTGCTGCCAGGCATACAAATTTTTCATTTTTTTTTGCCAGGCATACAAATGGATCTTAATGCTGAAACTGGTTAACGTCACCAAATGCATTTTTTAAACCCTGAATCAACACGGGATTTTCCTTGTGCCCATGGTTTCCCTTCAAATGAAGAAACGAATCACAATACAACCTTTGCAGAGTAACACCACCCAGATATAGGTCACATCGTTGCAGATTTGCAACCCTAAGGATTTGTGTGTTGCAGTTCTCCTTGTGTGAACCGATTAGAGCGCTCCGTAAAAGTTACTTATAATTAGCCTTTCTGGCTTACTGCTCATTATCATGTTTCTTGCATTGGTGACAGCTTTGACGTTTTTTTTTCATGGTTTCTTATTTGAAACCTGAAGCGAACGGCAAATGCACAGTGGGGCTTCCCGGTACAACTCTTGCCGAAAACCTTTTTTTTTTTTTTTTTGAGCCTGAGTAATTCGCTACCGAGGTAGAATGGCGAAGACGACGTCCCTTTTGGAACAACGTCCTGCCCGTTTTGGAAACGTGGACAGCCACAAACACAAGCAAAAATGTAACGATGACGAATGCCCTGTCAAAGTCCTGTGTGAATCAACTGGGTGTTTCCGGTTGTGATCGAATCTCTGTCCTGGAGAACCCTGCCCTGTTTATGGAATTGTCAAATGAATTGAAACTTTGGAGGATGTCTATTGTATCTTTATGATTCTATCCTATACAAAACAGAAGTGGGGCACTGTGTTTATCAAGTTTTATTGTACAAAGTGATAACGAGTTAAGCATATATTTGGCCTGCATTAGGAATATACAGTGCATTAGACAGGCATAGTGCCTTTTAAAGATAAAAATACAATATGTTTATTACATTATTATGATGTGTATGTATTCTTTCGAAAATATATTGGAGCAATTTATGCAATTCATTTTTTAAATGAAGTGCGAGTTAGTTTCTTTGCCGCAGGGGTATAAGGTGGCATGGGCAGGTGTGGATGTGAGAGTACGTGCAGGGCTTTTCCAGCCCAGCACCATTTCCATTTGTGCTTAACCAAAAAAAAAAAAAGCCTTGGGTTACTGCTGTGCTGGTTTATAAATCTTACCGTTTCGCTAATGGCAAACAATAAAAACTGAATCGATTCCCGATTCCGTTCCCCATTGGCTTTTTGCTGCAATTCCCATAAGGCCTTGCGTGTGTCACACAGCGATATGAGCTCGCTGACTCGCTGCGTAAGAAGGCCCTGTTTATGGTAACAGCTCCACCCCCCGGGAGCTTTGGTGACATCCCTGTGTAATTGTGACTGATGTGGTGTTTAAGATGCAGGAAGCGTGGTTCACGCTATCAGGTAGAGCCCAGGGCGATGCATCTCCCAGGGTGATGCGTCTCCAGGGCGACGTGCCTCCAGGCCTGCTGACGGTCGGAGGTTTATGGCTGTCACAGTGCGGAGCGACAGCAGGATTGATCGGCTGGACCAGGTGAAGCAGGAACCCTATCAGGGGAAGATATGCCCGGGGGGTCATTTCCATCAGCGCGCTGACAGCCGCCCATCTTCACACACTGTACGGCCATACCACACATTCTGTAGGCCGGGGGTGTCCAATCTCTTCTGAAAATAAGAAATCGGGCCGGTGTGGGTGTAGGTTTTTGTTTTAGCACTACGGCACCTGATTCTACTTATGAGGGTCTTGATTGAAGACCATGGCTAGTTAATTAGTTGAATCAGGTGTCTTAGTGCTGGGCTAAAACAAAAACCCTGCACCCAGACCGGCCCTTTTTTCGGATAAGATTGGACACCCCTGCTGTAGACCCACCAGATGTGTAGCCCGATTTTCTAAATTATGTCTCCGAACCATTGAAGTGGAACCATTTCATTTTTGAAATGTGGTGCATTTCAGGTAAAGGGGCTATGACTAAAGTCAATGCTATGGCCTTAGTCATTCTGTCCTGCAGTATAGCATGAAACTCTCCTGTTATCAACCAGAACCTCCTGATGGAGCCAATTATTTGGTTTGACTGAAGAATCTGGTTATGGCTACATCTTCAAACCAAGCTTTATTATAAAGCAGTGCTTGTCTTCAACTTTGCTGCATTTAGTATAATGGTATGATGTCACTGTATGACTAAACGTATGGTGTTACTGTATGATTAACGGTATGATGTTATTGTATGATTAAAAGTATGATGTTACTGTATGATTATTAGTGTTGTAGTAATCATTTAGTATAATGCTACTGCATGATTATTAGTGAACTGAGCTGACATTAGCAAGCTAGCTAGTTGTGCAGCTGGTGAAGGTAGGTAACTAGAGTTGGGCTTAATGCAACAGTAGTCAGATTTGGCTGAAGTACAGTTGGGCTTAATGCAGCAGGAGTCAGAGTTGGCTGAAGTACAGTTGGGCTTAATGCAGCAGGAGTCAGAGTTGACTGAAGTACAGTTGGGCTTAATGCAGCAGTAGTCAGAGTTGGCTGAAGTAGAATTGGGCTTAATGCAGCAGTAGTCAGAGTTGGCTGAAGTATAGTTGGGCTTAATGCAGCAGTAGTCAGAGTTGGCTGAAGTAGAATTGGGCTTAATGCAGCAGTAGTCAGAGTTGGCTGAAGTAGAGTTGGGCTTAATACAGCAGGAGTCAGAGTTGGCTGAAGTAGAGTTGGGCTTAATGCAGCAGGAGTCAGAGTTGACTGAAGTACAGTTGGGCTTAATGCAGCAGTAGTCAGAGTTGGCTGAAGTAGAGTTGGGCTTAATGCAGCAGGAGTCAGAGTTGGCTGAAGTAGAGTTGGGCTTAATGCAGCAGGAGTCAGAGTTGACTGAAGTACAGTTGGGCTTAATGCAGCAGTAGTCAGAGTTGGCTGAAGTAGAATTGGGCTTAATGCAGCAGTAGTCAGAGTTGGCTGAAGTATAGTTGGGCTTAATACAGCAGTAGTCAGAGTTGGCTGAAGTAGAATTGGGCTTAATGCAGCAGTAGTCAGAGTTGGCTGAAGTAGAGTTGGGCTTAATACAGCAGGAGTCAGAGTTGGCTGAAGTAGAGTTGGGCTTAATGCAGCAGGAGTCAGAGTTGACTGAAGTACAGTTGGGCTTAATGCAGCAGTAGTCAGAGTTGGCTGAAGTAGAGTTGGGCTTAATGCAGCAGGAGTCAGAGTTGGCTGAAGTAGAGTTGGGCTTAATGCAGCAGGAGTCAGAGTTGACTGAAGTACAGTTGGGCTTAATGCAGCAGTAGTCAGAGTTGGCTGAAGTAGAATTGGGCTTAATGCAGCAGTAGTCAGAGTTGGCTGAAGTAGAGTTGGGCTTAATACAGCAGGAGTCAGAGTTGGCTGAAGTAGAGTTGGGCTTAATGCAGCAGGAGTCAGAGTTGACTGAAGTACAGTTGGGCTTAATGCAGCAGGAGTCAGAGTTGGCTGAAGTACAGTTGGGCTTAATGCAGCAGGAGTCAGAGTTGACTGAAGTACAGTTGGGCTTAATGCAGCAGGAGTCAGAGTTGACTGAAGTACAGTTGGGCTTAATGCAGCAGTAGTCAGAGTTGACTGAAGTACAGTTGGGCTTAATGCAGCAGTAGTCAGAGTTGGCTGAAGTAGAATTGGGCTTAATGCACCAGTAGTCAGAGTTGGCTGAAGTAGAGTTGGGCTTAATGCAGCAGGAGTCAGAGTTGGCTGAAGTACAGTTGGGCTTAATGCAGCAGGAGTCAGAGTTGACTGAAGTACAGTTGGGCTTAATGCAGCAGTAGTCAGACTTGGCTGAAGTAGTGTTGGGCTTAATGCACCAGTAGTCAGAGTTGGGCGTAATGCAGCAGGATACAAGATGTGGCTGAAGTAGAGTTGGCCTTAAGAACTGCATGGGCAGGCCTGAAAGTCAGGGGTAATGAAAAGACTAATGAGACAGGTTTACCCCTACAATACAAGCATTTCTCCTAGGCTGACCTCAACAACTCAGCAACTATAATATGGAAATGATTCCAGCTGAAAACAGCCATATTTAAATTAGAGATTTTGCGTGATTGGAATGGTTAGGTACAGGCTACTGTTACACTGAACAAGCTGGCGGTTTGCTACAAAGTGTTTCACTGGATGTCCCCTAGTTTCTGCCAGGGGTAAGATGTTTGTCAGGGCTGAAATTATAGTAACTATACATAGCACAACAAAGTATACAACAATGAGATCTGAACGAGTAACGCGATTGGCCGAGACGCATTCCACCAGTACTGGTATTTTGCATAACTGCACTGCCAGTGCGTACACGCGTTTTATAGAGCGTTGCCTAGGAAGCATAAACAGAACTTCGGGAGGTTGAACACAAGCCGAAAAGCCGCGTTCTGGACCAGTTGTAGGGGCAGAATGGCGCAGGCTGGTAGGCTTGCGAGAAGGGAGTTGCAGTAGTCCAGACGTGAGGTGACCATGGTCTGGACAAGAAGCTGGGTGTGGTCAGGTACGGCCGAATCCTCCTGATGTTGTACAGGAGGAACCTGCAGGACCGTGCTGTTGCCCTGATGTGTTCTTTGAAGTCCAGCTTGTCGTCCAGGACCACCCCCACGTTCCTTGCAGAGCGGGAGGCGGTCACCATGGTTCCGTCGACGGTGATGGACAGGTCTAGGAGCGGGAAGGTCTTGTATGGCATGAAGAGCAGTTCAGTCTTGTTGAGGTTGAGCTTCAGGTGATGGCTAGACATCCACTCAGAGATGTCAGCCAGGCAAGCAGATATCCTCTCCTTTACCTGTGGGGTAGAGGGAGGGAAAGAGAGGAAGAGTGTCATCAGCATAACTATGGTAAGAGAAGCCATGTGAATTAATAACCAAACCAAGAGACATAGTGTAAATGGAGAACAGCAGAGGACTCAGTACAGATCCCTGCGGGACTCCTGTAAGAAGTGGATGAGGTGCAGAGACAGAGCCCTTCCAGGAGACTTGGTAGGATCTATCTGTGAGATAGGATGTAAACCAAGAGAGGGCAGTTCCAGAGATGCCCATCTCAGCCAGTGTTGAGATCAGGAGTTTGTGGTTGACCGTGTCGAATGCTGCAGACAGGTCAAGGAGAATCAGGACAGAGGAGAGGGAGGATGCTCTGGCAGTGGCGAGTGCCTCGGTCACAGCCAGGAGCGCAGTTTCAGTGGGATTCAGTGGGAGGATTCGACCGTACCTGACCACCTACTCCACCCAGCTTCTTGTCCAGACCATGGTCACCTCACGCCTGGACTACTGCAACTCCCTGCTCGCAAGCCTACCGGCCTGCGCCATTCTGCCTCTTCAACTCATCCAGAATGCAGCTGCCCGGCTTGTGTTCAACCTCCCGAAATTTTCCCACGTAACCCCCCTGCTGAGGTCTCTCCACTGGCTGCCAGTTGCAGCCAGGATCAGGTTCAAAGTTCTGACCCTGGCCTACACTGCAGCAAATAGGACAGGCCCCGCCTACCTGCAGGACTTAATCCAGAACTATGTTCCTGCTCGACCACTTCGCTCTTCTACAGCAGGGCGACTGGCACTTCCCCCCCTCCGTGTCAAAGGCTCTCGCTTGTCCCGACTGCGGAGTTTTTCCACATTAACACCTCAGTGGTGGAATGAACTTCCCATTCCCCTACGTTCTACTCCAACCCTGCCTGCATTCCGTCGAGGCCTGAAGACACACCTCTTCAGACTCCACCTTGACTGATATGCTCACCTAGGAATATCAGTTCCCTGTTCCCTGTGTTTTCCTGTCTGTTTATTATAGTTTATAATAGTATTTGGAATGGTTTATAATAGCAGTTTATAATGGTATTTGGAATGATTTATAATAGTATAGTTTATAATAGTATTTGGAATGGTTTATAATAGCATAGTTTATAATAGTATTTGGAATGGTTTATAATAGTATAGTTTATAATAGTATTTGGAATGAAAGTGTGGTGTTGCTGATTTGCCCACAGCTTACTGTGAACTACAGTCAACGTTCATTGCTAGGGATAGCTGCTACATTATGCAAAGGATGTGCCTTGCCTTGTCTGTTCTGTAATGATGATGATGTCTCTGTACGCACTTACTGTACGTCGCTTTGGATAAAAGCGTCTGCTAAATAAATGTAATGTAATGTAATGTAATGGATGCCCAGTTCTGAAGCCGGACTGATGAGGGTTGAGCAGGTTGTTCTGGTGGACCACCCGCAAGGTGGACCACCCGCAAAGAGTGGTTGATCACCCGCAAAAAGTGAAATGATGAGTTTGCACGCAAAATAACGCCCCTTATTTTGGATCTTAGTAAATCAACCCCAAAGCGTACATAAAACTATTCTCGCATTAAGCTGACACCTACTGGTCAGCCATTGTAAGTAACAGTGTGTATCCTTGTGATTATCTGACATGCCCTTGTAAAACATTCTTCCCAGCGGGATGTGCGAAGGTTACTTCAGTTTATTATCCAAGCGTATCATCATTTGAAAGGTTTTCAGCCCCTACCTATGGGCACATCTGTTTCATAAACATATGTTTCAAACTGGTTGTCTCTGACAGAGTAAAAAAAATTGTCATATTATGTTTGCATTCACAGGTGTGGAAATAGCAAGGTCAAATACAATTGCTTATAATTATTATATTTGTCACTCATTAAATCACATTGAATTGATGCAGAGAATAGCTTATTTATTGTGTCAAATTGCAATGTGATTGGATTAACAGCTAGCAATTAAGAGCTGATCTTCATTCCAGGCAATGTCAAACCAAAATAAATGCATAAATAAAATTTGCTTATGCACATTTCTAAAGCAATAGACATTTATTAATAAAGATTAGGAACTTCTTAAAAGTCAGGCATAACTTTGATCCACCCCAGATGAAAAGGCAGACAATAGAATTAAAATGATTGAATTATGCTGGTCATTAACATTCAGGCAGCATGCCCTTTGTGGCAGCCACTTCCCTATGGGAGAGCGCTCCTCTTTGCAAACAAGGCCTTTGACTGTTTTGTTTTTTCTCAAAGAGGCCCAGTGATTTCCTTTACTTAAAGAGATACTGCAGAGGCTTTTCTAAGGCCTTTTTTACCACTTCAATTTGAACTGGAACTCATGAGTGGGTGTGGTCATATGACGACGGTGCCACGTAGTCATATTATGAATATTCATACGGTCAAGGAGTGAAAGGGTGTGTCTTGGTGAACTGACTCAGGCCCCCACTGAACTCAGCCCCCTTCCTGCTCTCTCCTCACAACTACGTCTTCGCGATCGAGGAGAGGACCGGGGATGTAACCGAATGGTAGAGCTAACGTTCCCTAGCTAAGTTAGCTTTTTGTCTGCCTAAAGTAACGTTACTATTAAATACATTCAAATACACAGCAAAACCCAGTCACACAGTAACGTTAGTATATTGAACATAGCTGGTTGTAGCGCCCAGCTCCACTTGGTCCGGAGAGAATTGTTATTATTTATTAGCTAACATTATTCATAAATGATAGCGATAACTAGCTATCTAGCTAAGTTACCAGTTCTCTGGACCAAACGGGGCTAAACTCACACACAATAGACTGCTTTGCATTACCTAATTTATCGATACATTCCATCTCTCGACAGATTATGAAAGCTAACAGAGCCAGTGGCGTTACACCGAGGAACGATATATCTCTGACTCCTTGGCATAATGCAGGCAAGTTAGCTAAAGATACCAAAGTAAGACGTTGTAGATAAATAACTCTCTATGGCTACATTCACACTGCAGGTAAAAAGGGGCACAGATCCGATTTCTTCCTCAAATGTGACACAGATCTGATTTTTTTTATGGAAGTGTGAACAGCGAAAATCACATTGAATCTGACATTTCAAATTCTCATTTGGGCACTTTTGAATGTGGGATTAGATGCCGATACATAACCGATTGTGTCAAAGCGACCGCAGTCTGTCAGATCGGAATTAATGTGACTTTTTATGTCATTTTTGATGCAGCTAGCAGGGCATTAGAACGTGTACGCACGGGCTAGTTAACTCACTATTTTACAGGGTAGGTTATCAACAGATTCACATTATATTATCATGTGTTGTCATTTTAGATAAGTGATAAATGTGCAAAGCAGTGGATTTTTTTTGGGCACAAACGATACACCTTGATAATAAGTCGGAAGTAGGCAACGTTTTTATATCATTCGCGGACAGCTGCGTTACCGTTTTGTGATTTAAAATAATGTTAGAACTGTCCATATTATTGTCTTGGTTTGTTGCACGGTAGCCTATTCATTATTCACGGTTTTCTAATGTAGCTGCTTACCGAACGTTATGGTTGTCGGTCCAATAGTGTGTCAATAGTTTAATCTAAGGGTGCGCAGTGATGTTAGGCTATACGTTACACATGAAGTTGAACAGATGTGCCATGTGATAGCTTTTTTATATTGTGTATTTTAACACGGCTGGAACGCTGTATTGACCAATCTTCATCCCGGAACTATCCGTTTTATAAATGTTATATCGACTGGTCTCACTAGCCAAACGGCCGAGCGCTCCATTTTCTTAACTCGCCCGTCCTCATAATCACTCGCCCAGGCGAGTGAGCGAGGTTAATTTCATGCCTTGCTTGAGTTTCACTGAAACCGCACATGTCACGGTCCCCCCATTCCTGGCTCCGATCTCGCATTCACGAGTCACTCTGCACAGAAGTAGCAGCCATGGCAGCACAAAAAGCTAGTAAAAACCTTGGCTTTTTCCCCGTCTCCTCACCCTTATCATGAGCTCCACTGCACATCAACTTTAAAATTAACGCAGAAGCTGTGACTTTGATGACTTCCTTTTTGTTGTTGTTTATTTCTGCAGGCTGTGTAACAGGCGCTATGTCTTTTGTTTTTGTTAATTTGCACGGGTCATTTGAGGAGATTAATCGGTTCACACTGGAATCAGATATGGGCCACATTAAAAAATTAATGTGAACAGCCAAACAAAAAAAAAATCGGATCTGAGCAATAAATCGGAATTGAGCACTAATGCCTGCAGTGGGAACGTAGCCTTAGTAGCTCGATATAAGTCATAATATTAACGTTAGCAGTAATACAAAGCAATTCGCATTTGAACTTGAACTAACTAGTTAGCAGTACAAGGGTCTCAGTCTCAAAGAGGAAAAAAAAAACCCGTTGGTCTCTGATTTTATACCACGTGCCCAGCCGAGACTACCCCTAGGACCACCTCAACTCCACCCATTTTTACGTTAAGGATCTTGTGACGTCACAAATCCCCGGAAACCAGCGTTTTGGTAAGCCTACACAAAAACTCCTATAAAACTAGTTTGACTAAACATGAGATTTTCGGACATAGACAGTTGTGTATGAGTATAATCTAACCCAAAACATCGGTTTTCAACGGGAAAAGTCGGTTTTTGACTGCAGTGTCACTTTAAAGCAGTTCCTTCTTTATGTTGTATACAGACCTGGGTCAAATATTTATTTGATGTTTTTAAGGACTGAAATGCAGTCTTTGCAAAGTATTTGTTGCAAATTGTCTTAAAATACAGTGTATTACAGTAAATTTCAGCCATCGTAAAAAGTATTTAAAATATTTCAAATACTTAACCATTTTTGAATATAGAAAATAAATAGTTCTTGACTTTTTTTATATTTCATTATTTGAAAAGTATTCAAATAATAGTCACCTCCTCCTCTGTATCCTAGCAGCCATGAGTCACATACTCCTCTGTCTGGAGCTGCCTTTAGTCACCTCCTCCAGGCTAGTCAGGTGGCCATCTTGAGCAGCACAAGCAGTGCTTACAAGTCCACTTTTCACAATGAGGTGAGCATGAACGGTGTTGAGGATTCACTTGTGTGGACAGAGTGTCCATTCTTTTATGCGGTTCACTTTATATTGTGTCTGCCTCCTTGTCTAAAGGGTCAATTCTGGCCAGCACTGACTGTTCTCATTTGGTAGCAAGTTTGGATTCGGTCTAGAGTTTTGGATTCAGTTATTTCTTACGTCACAAGATCCTGCTGCCTGGGAGGTTGTTTCCAGGCCTCATTTAAAAAAAAATCAATTTTCACCTCAGGGAATGTGTGAAAGGAGCACAGTTATATTGGTTTGAACAGCAGGTATATATTCAAATATCATCTAAAAAAAAAAAACAGAGGCTTCGGGAAACAAATGTATATTATTTCATAAAGAGGACTCTGTGTGGGAGCTCTAAAAACTTGTCTTTTCGTTTTGCTGCTCACTAGAGTCCCCCGCATGTGTGGGTTTTAAGTGTGTGTGTGTATGTTTGTGTGTGTGTGTGTGTGTGTGTGTTTGTGTATGTGTGCGCGTGTGTATGTGTGTGTGCGTGCGTGCATGTGTGTGTTTTAAATGTGTGCCAGTAAGTGTGTTATGCAGAGATCAGCCTGCACTGTGAGTCTTTACAGCAGAACTTTACAGCAGAGTGGCCTGCAGGTGGTCATGTTACTCGCTCTGCAGAAAGCACACAGGGCATGGTGACCTTTCCCTCCATAGTCCAGATGAAGCCAGCTGGCCATGTGGTTGCCATGGCTACCACAGCCAGCAGTGACCTTAACAAGTAGAGCTCCCTTGTGCGAGAACGAGGACGTGATTCACCTGCACACCTAGTATGGCACATGACCCATAAAGGATTCATGAAAACACTGTAGAGATCTTCACAGGTCCAACAAATCACACCTGACATGAATTAGACCGACAGACACCCATAGCAGACCCGAAGATTCCAGACCTGAACAGTGCCGTAGTTTACTACACTGATATTAGCCTCATTCTACAAATATTTGCTTCAACTTTGCTTCAACTTCAGAATCGTAGTGAATACACACATTACCATCAACCGTCAGATTAAAGCTGAATTCCACATCTGGGAATGTCAGGACTCTTGGATGTAAATGCATAGCCAAGACCCAAGGCAGTAGACCGGAACCTGATCTGGATCAAAATAGCATGTTATCGTTCTGGACCAGGACACTCTCAGGTGTTCAGGTTCCAGTCGACTTGTAAAGACCTCTAAAACAGACGTGCTTGTTAGTCGCGATCAAAGGGATAGTTCACCCATTTTGAAATCTGAAACAATCAGACAACGACAGTTGCTGGTTTAACAGCTGTTGTTAAACCTTATTTGAGTGGATTTTGGTGGTAAATTTACAGAAAATTATATCAAATGGCAAGATGCTAATTGTTAGCATTGCTCCAATTCAGGATTTACAATAATTTAGCTAACGGTGAGACCAGGACAGCTTAACATACTATTTCGGGGGTGACTAAAACAATATCATTTTTGCTGCGGGCTAAGGCGCAGACTGTGCAGTTGCACTCCGAGGATCGGGGGTTCGATCCCCGGTCCTGCCAGATCCAAGCATGGCCGGTACCCTGTGGGACCGGCAATTGGCGGCTGGTGGGGGGAGGGGCTCGGAGAGAATTGCTGCGCACAGAACAGCCCTGGGCGAGTTGGAACCATGGTCAGGAGCTCGAGGAGTCACGCCTTGCAGTGGACATGGCGCCTTCCTTCCTACTACCAGCTGACAGGGTTGTGCAGCGGTGATTCTCTAGTGGTTGCTACACGGGGGGAATTGAATTAGGATAGGGATTCAGTTGGCTACCAAATTGGGAGAAAAATGGGAAACAAAAAAATGGGTGAACTATCCCTTTAACACTGCTAGTGACTGGAGACCGTGGGCATAAATAAAAAAAAACAACTGGTACGTGTTGTTATTTTTTATCATTCAGTCAACCACGTAACTCCGAAGCCCATGAGTTTAAATGTAGTAATACATTTTAACATCTTAGTAGCATCTAACGCCTAACAGTCTTCTCAGTGACTAGTTTCATCGCTCAACGATTGATCTCTCTCCTGCTTACACTCACTGAAAGGTGGCAGGGGCTTTTACCAACACAACGCTGTGCTGATAGAAGCTAAGGGAACAGGGTGAAGAAAACTACAGGCAGCAGGGCAATTAGTAGGGGGGTAGGGGGGGATTACAATTCAGGTAATATCACATTACAGCCTTTTCTCTGCCTACACCACTATCCATGGGGACCATTCATATCTTGCATTTTCCCCCCCCTCACAGCTAGTAATTTCTTTGATGAAATGCAGGTATCATGTATTGCTTGATGTTACTATGGTAACACATATGATAGCACTATCAAGGGATTTAACCTGTAGCCTTTGAGTTGCAAACCCACTCCTTGTGCCACACTGTAACCAGCATCACCTGTATTAATATGTCATATTCACTGCTATATCGGTATGTAAAATGCCAGGTATTTGTGGAAAAAGCACGTAATATTCAGCTCTTATTCCAATGGGTTTGTCAATTTCTACAGAGCCATCGACAGCCGCCTCTTACTGCAAATAGAAAAATTCCAGGACATTCCAGGACCGTGAGGGCAAAATGTTCCCAGTATTCCCATGCACTTGACTGGTTTCCTGGTTATCCCTTGAAAACCTTTTTATGTCATAAGGAACATTGCATTAATAAATTTGTCTCTGTTTCTAGTCTGAATTCTACATAGTCCATCGTGTGCATTCTAAAATAACATTCTGAAAATGACTCATAACCGTTGTTTTTTCACAATTAAATGAAAACCCTCAGGAGATGTTACCAGTAACTGTGTATATGACCTGACAAGAATGCAACCTATGTGACCTTGGCGAATTGTGTGGAACAATAACTGGTATTTGAAAATAATGTCTCCTTATAACGTTGCCTGCCAACTGGAATTTAACCAGAATGTTCTGCAATGTTTGAAATGATTCTTGTTCCCTTGACTTTTACTCGTCTAATGAAAAATAAAACAAAACAAAACTCTCCTTTAGTGGCTCATTACAGAACCTGTGTGAATTTCTCCCATCAGGGAGCTCTCTGATGCAATTTTAATGGAACGCGGGTGATCTGGGAAAAAGTTTCAAACCGCTTAATGGCCAGAACAGACTCAGAACAGCAGCTTTTAGCTTTGTCATGCTGGCTAATTGGGGGGGAAAAAAAAGCTCTTCTTCCAAACCAAAAAGAGAGCTCCCATTATCTGGCAGTAGTGTTGGCCTAGCAGAATAAAGCCTGGGTCTTCACTTCTTCGATCAGTGTCGGATGGGACAGGGAAAACTGAAGAAAAGATGGTGAAAATAGCATATTTGTGTTTAGTAATTACCCAGGAGGAAATATGTTTTCAAACGTTCAGCGCAGGATAGACTTTGGATGTGTTTTTATTCGGCGCAGGCTCCTGTGAGTGGACTGTAACAAGAGGCTCGGCTTGATAATGGTGGACTGTCTGGCAGGAAGACCCTCATTTCCACTGAGTGCTCTGTCACATTTTGTACCTGGCCAGCGGGGCCATTTCAGCCCTTAACGCTGCACTTTCAGACGCGGTGTTTTCACCGCGGCCAAAGCGCGCTGGAGACGCTGCGAAAGGGCGCCAAATTCCCTTCGCCGTGTTCGCGGCCTCGAGCTTGTTTGAAATAACTCCCTCTCTATTCCCAGAATCTGTGTTTTTTTTTAATTCTTTTTACCCTTTCGGAAAAAAAAAATCAACAACTGGGAAAGAGTTTATTATTAACTGAGCGGCGTTTGCCGGAGAGAAGCAGACGCGCTCCTGAGATGCTGTTTGCCATGGGATCGAGCCGTTTCCTTTTGTGTGTCTGCGCTTGGAAGGGGAGGGGGGCAGAGCTGGTGGGCTGACGCCTAGCTTCTGGAGCTGAGGCAACATGGAGTCTGTTCAGAAAGATGAGGTCCGTGCGACTCCGTATCTCCGCTTCCCCGTGCGACTAATATACGTAAGCAAGGAACACTTCAGTTCCTCGGTTCGTGTTGTACTTAAAAAGGAGGAAAACGCAGCAGAACTCTGCATTTTAGAAGAAAAAAAAAACACTGGAGTTAAAGGTACCCAGTCAGGTTACCCAGCATGCCCTCTCACAATACAGAAAAGGCCACAAGTATATAATTATGCAGATGAGAATACAAACATCACATTCACCATTTTGTGTGATAACACAGAATACTTATGCATTTTCTCTCCTTTGGATATATGAGTTTGCATTTACATGGAGGCATTGAGCAGATGCTTTTCAGCAGAGTGACTTACGTTTGTGGATTTTGGAGAAAAAAAATCTAAAACAAAGAAAAGTTATGACGTGAAATTAAGAGTTTTTTAGATTCTGCACTATTTCCAGGCCATTAATCAAATTTCCTTGAGTCTTATCCCTTCCATTGAAGCATGTGTTCAGACGACACTCGAGTGGATTTCATCTACTGAACAGTGGCTTGTTAGTTAATCGGCTTGCACCATCAGAAGACCAATACATAAAGCTTTGTTCACTGAGAGAGAACATCAACTGCATCACAGATACGGAATGTGCTGAATAAAGAACGAGAGACTCCAATCAGTAAAAGTACTGTCAAAAGAAGGTTAGCTAGTAGTGGTCTCAAAGGACGAGTAGCAGTCTCTAAACTACTTCTCAGGAGGGAGAGCAAGACCAAACGATTGGCATGGGCTAAGACATACCAGCATTTCACAGTGGATCACTGGAAAAAATTTTTACTGATTAATCCAAGTTTGAGATTTATGGCAGTAACAGAAGGGTTTATGTACGGAGACGAGCTGGAGAGCGATTGATGCCACAGTTCATAAAAAACAACAGTGAAACATGGTGGTGGGAATATTCAAGTCTGGGGCTGTTTTGCCTACTCTAAAGTTGCACCGAATGAACTACACCCTGACAAAAGAAAAGTACCACTCCATTCTTCAGAGACATGCTATACCCTCTGGTTTGGAGCTTTGTGGAGAAGGATTCATACTGCAACAGGATAATGACCCTAAACACACCTCAAAGCTTTGCAAGAACTACTTGAAGACCAAAGAGGAGCAAGGAGTGCTGACTGTCATGGACTTTCCTCCACGGTCACCTGACCTCAACCCCATCGAACATTTATGGGGGCACTTGAAGACAGAGAAAGCCAAGCATTCAGTAACATCACAAGATACTCTTTGGAACATTGTCAAAATCATTTTGGGATAACATAGATCATCAGGTTCGGCACAAACTTGTGGAGTCCATGCCAGCTCCAGTAGAAGCTGTCATAAAAGCAAAAGGGGGACATACCAAATACTAAAAAAGAATTTCATTCCTGTGAAGTTTTTCAAATATTTAACCTTTCATTCAAATTGTTATGCTGATAATACCATTTCTAATGAAAGAAATTGCATTCAATCAGAAAAATAATGCAAAATAGAAGCATTTTCACTTGTGGTCTCAGACATTTGAACCCTACTGTACTGTATATACCTGGAAGCGATTGAGGTTAAGCACCTTGCTCAAGGGTAAAACGGCAGTGCCCGACCCGGGAATCAAAAGCCGAAAGCCCTGGGTTACCCAGCACAGTTCCCTGACCGTGGCACTACGCTGTTTTACGGACATCTCCAATTTGGTTACAACTCACCCTTTGGGTCATTCTGGGGGAAATGGACACCCGTAATGTAGCCTTGGAGTAATGACCATTGTTATTCGTTTGAGGAAAGACAAAAAACACAAACCATCATTAAGAAAATTAGGGACAAAGTGTCCACATTCACTCCATTTTCTGGCCTACCCACCTCTACTTTTGAGACCGTCAGTTTGACAGCCGTAAATGGTAAAAACAATATCTTGGTCTCGTTGTAATCGCAAAGACTTTCTCTACAATCATGTTTGAATACTTTGACATAATTCTGAATGACCTTTTTTATAATATACTTCAAGTACTAGTAGTACAGCTCCACATTAGTCCACTGACAAGGTTTGGTTAGTGTTAATGTTGTTTTTTCAAAGGGCAATTATTAATCCATTACATACCCCACTGTATTCTCAAATTTGTACTGTACCGTTATGTGTTTGCATTGCGCGTTTTTAAAACGTTCGCGCAACCTCCTTGAAGTGGCCTTTTGAAATGGAGATAACAGGATTTCAGTGGAACGTTGGGGTTTCTGGTAAATTAATACATACGAGCTGATACCGCGCAGCTGAAAGGGGGTATAATTCAGGCGCCGCTCCTAATTACCATTCCTGGCGTTCCGTTGAATTAGCGCTCGGAAATGTTGATGCGGTATAAAGCCTTGCCCCGTTTTGTTCTTCCTGTCTGGGACAGCTCGAGATGCGCGAAAGCCGACCGCGTCCCACATCTGCCCGGGTCACTCTCTCTGGGGAGTAATGGGCCGTCTTACTGCCGCCGATAAAGCGCCGTATCCATCATCGCCTCAACATCTGGGGGATGATTATTTTATGGCCTCGGCAGGATGGGGAGGGAACGGGAGAGCAACGGCGGTGCTTTATGCGAAACGTTTAACTGGTCTTGAAAAAGGTTTCTTGTTCGCTGATTGGCTCGATGCGACATTCTCCCTCCGTGGGGGTGTGGCTGATTACCCAGGCCTCTCCATTCGAAGCCCCCCCCTCCCCCCAAGGTTCTTTGAGCCTTATCCTTCGGCCTCTCGAACGTCGATCCGCTGATCGAGCATGAAGTCTTGTACCAGCACAGCCTGCTGTAAACTGTATGGGAATAAACAGGAATAATTTAACAGAGGGGGGGTCATGAATCATGTATGAACAGCAGTAGAATGCGAGCACAGCGCAGGATCACTAAATATTTCCGAGATTTTGGATGTCGATCATAGCCTATGTTATAACGTCATTCATTTGTATTTCCCACGTGAGTTGCTCGTGCCTAACACTTATGACGAGAACAGACCACACAGCGCATCTAGATTTGCCATTTACTTACAGACAAGTGTATCTGAAGCTCGCCATGTATATACACATAAATGCCGCAATATAGCTGTAGCAATCCGAGGCAGTGTTTTGCTATAATGTAACAATGAGACGCATTTTCATTTTGATATTTGCATTTAAGGGTTTGCTTTCCTTCTGCCAGAATAAAGCGTTCCAGAGGAATTTTCAGGCCTCATCAAACTTTGAAATAACACCTCAAATAGCGACGCGCCAACCGACCAGCTTGCTTCGCTGACTGTTGCGACAAGATACAGGGCGAAATGCCGTTCAGGCAAGCAAAGCTGCTGCTCTAAAGCCAAGGAATAACAAGGGGAAATAAGGGCAGTGCATCTAATTGCTAATGTGTTTCCTTTGAAGGAAAAAGGGATTTGGAGGAGATAAAATAAACAACATTGTCTGCGTGGAGTCGTTTGTACTCCTACTCAGACCCTGCTCGGCTTGCCAGCTTAGGCGGCGAAGCGTCACGCCGCAATCTGTTTATCAGCCTCCCGAGCCGGCACTGGGAGAAACAGAATGCGGGCTGGAAGAGTAACAATGCGTCCCATCTGCTGTCACTGCGCAGGACACTTTTACATTGATCACACCTGTCAATCAGCTCCCCTTCCACCTATGCGGGAGGTGAAGCTAACTAATTAATAACAGGATTATGATTTCATTTGATAATGAAGCTGCTTAATTTGATTTTGACTACTTCCTGGCGCGCCCTCGGCAACATGGTGGAGCGTTTGTCCAATTTGTAGCGCATAAATTAAAAACATAATAAGTAGCCCAAACATCCCCATGCATCCAAACAAAATGTAACTTGCAGTCGACGGTTTGAGCATAAGCAAGATTGCTTTACAAAACTGGGTCACGTCTTGGAACCACCTCAAATCCTTCTGCTAAGTAGCTACCAAGCTAAGAAACAGTGTGCCGAGGTGCTTAACAAGTTTAATGTATTTTCAGGATTTATTTTTAAATGGCCAGAAGTCAAAAGTATATTATAACAGGAATTATAACTGCAATTGTCACCGTCCTCCATTTCAACCCGTTTCCCTGCTTTATGAATCTGTGAAATATTCAGCACATTTGTGTCCCATCAGCACTTGACAGGACACAACCTTCAAAAGTGGATGTCTCTTTAGTACCCTTTGAAAACAGGAATACTTTAGATACTATTTTATGCTAGATAATATCACGATTGGGCTTTGTAGTACTTGTTCATTGTGATGCTCAACATTACTACTCCCACCTAAAGCAAGGCACTCCACTCAACGTATACTATATCAATGTACAAATAGTACAATTAGCAGAGGGGGATTGTGGGAACCACAAGGACACAGAAACAAGCCTATACACCTACTGTCTTTTTTTTTAACCCTGTTTCCCTATGCGGTCGTTTCCCTTAGTGGCCACGCGAGGGCGCTGCCCTTTTGGTAGATGCTTGCTCCGCCCTGCTGAGATTGCAGAGCTTCTGTTAGCGTCCACACCTGTGCGTGGTCACTGAGAGCTATTTAAGCCTCCCGTTTCCTTCGTTCGGGGCTTCTATATTGATTGTTTGTTGTGGTGTATTGTGCTGTTTTGTGTGTGGTGTTATTCTGCCCTTTGTATGTTTAAGTCAGTATTATTTTGGTCTAGGTTTTTAAGGAGACCGTTTTGCTCCGTTGTGCGTCATTGGAGTTATGCGGGACTCGCCTATGTGGAAGTAGCTATTAGGACTTGTCCCCCCTGGCGTACCTGCCTATGTGGATGTAGTTATTCGGACTCTTCCCCCCTGGCTCTTTTCTGTCCTCGCTTCCTGGTTTTCTTCTTTTTAGTTTGTTGCCTAGATTTTGCCTTTCGATGTCTCTTTCTCCTCTCTCTGTCTGCTTTCTTCCGTGAAGGCGAGAGGAGTCTTTGTTTGTTTGCGTGTATCTGTATAGTAGGTTCTTACTAAGAGACAGGGCATTTTTATCATACTGACTTTAGGGCTTTATTTGGTGTGCATTATTTGTACCTTTCATGCTACTCGCCTGTTTTAACGTCTCATTGCTGAGGCAGGGCTTTATTCTTGCCAGCTCTTTAGTTACTTATATCGTAGAAATATGGGACCACAGATCTCTGCTCTAATTCGCCTGTAAAATGTTTCTCTCTCCTGGGAGATCAGGCGTTCTCGCTTCTACTTAGTTACTTAGCTCGTAGAAGTATAGGGTATCAGTTCTTTGTTCCATTTCGCCTCTGTTTGGTTTTCTTACTGAGAAACCAGGCATTTGAGCTTCTACTCATTTCCTTGTTACAGTGAGCCGGTTAGTAGCTTCGATATGTTTGTTCCCTGTTTTTGTCTCCTTCTCGTGGACTACGTTCCCCTTTGTTGTGAGTCAGGGTTATTTATATTATATTGAGGCAGTGCTTGCTATTTTCTATTGACTGCGTGTTTCTGAAAATAGCCTCGGAACGTTAGCTCTCTGTTCCATTTCGCCTCGTTACATATTCCTTTACTGAGAGGCTAGGACGTGTGTTTTCAATTAAGCTTGCGTTAGTCATGTTTGCTAGTAAAGTTATGGGACGACGGTGCTCCGTCGGCTCGCCTGTAAAATGTTTCTCTCTTCTGGGAGATTGGGTGTTTACCCCTTTACATTTTCTGGATCAATGCGGGACTTGCCTATGTGGATGTAGTTATTCGGACTCTTCCCCCCTGCCATATTTGCCTATGTGGAAGTAGCTATTAGGACTCGTCCCCCCTGGCTCTTTTCTGTTCCTGCTTCCTGGTCGTTGCATTTGACTGCAAGCCTATTAAACTAGCCATGGAATATTATATCTGTTCCTGTACGCCTCGTTACATTCCTCTTTATGGAGAGGCAGGGCGTTTATTTTAAACTAATCTCGCTTTGGTCTTTAGCCGGTAAATGTCCGGTGCAGCCTGTCCTGTTCGTTCCTTTCGGTACCTTTCTCCTTACATGGAGTTTTGACGATTTTGTTCGGAACTGCTGTTCTGTTTCGTCTTTCGGTGCATGTCTTCCTATGGGGAGGATTGGGCGATGTTGTGGACATGTTTGTGTGTGACCGCGAGTCTGAGAGTAGCCTTGGAACGTTGGATCTGTTCCTTTCGCCTCCTCATTCTATCTTATTATTTTTGCAGTGTTTGTTATCTGTTTATTTTTGCCATTACGCTACTCGCCCATTCTTATGCGTCTCGTTTCCGAGACAGGGCACGTATTATTTCTGGCTATTCAGAGACCTGTCCTTGCGTTCTACTTATTGGCGTGTGACAGTGAGCTGGTTAGTAGCGTCTGTAGTCGTGTTCATTGTCTTGTCTCCTCCCTTAACTGCGGGGTATCCCGCCTTAGTGGCCTTAGGGCTTAAATAATCCCCTTGCTGCGTTTGGCTCCTCCCACCTCACACGTCACGCCCCATTACACCTACACATTTTATGCTACACTACTTCTTATGTGCTGAACACAAGTCAGATACTTCCTGCAGCACAATATCTAAACAGTAGCAAGCAAAAAATGTGCCCGCACTCCTTATAAGCAGGTCAACTTTGCTAATTGACAAATTAATATATTTCATAACAGCTGGTGGCGCAGGTAATTTCATATTGCAATATTGGAAAGTTACGCCTCGGCTAAGAAATCAAAAATGAATTTGCTGTAGATGAGGAGAGGATCACATATAAAATGTTTTCTTTTTTTTTGGTAATAAAATTAAACGAACACCTGGATTCAATTAAAATGTCTTTTTTTTTTCACAAACAGTTCAGTGGAGTCCACAAACACCAATATGAACTCGCCACACTGTATTTGTGAAGAAAAATAAATAACTGAAGCTTACATTTATTTGTGGGTCGCTTAAAGACAAATGCATGATTGCATTTAGGCCAACAAAAAGTAAGTTAAGAATTAAGCTGATGGTAGGTATTATGAGTCTCCCCATAGACTAAGTATGCTGTATACATGTACTTTGTACATCAAAGTTGTAGTTGTAGTAGTAATAGTAGAATGTAGGTAGAGATTAAGGCCAGGATTCAATTAATATTTGATCTTGCGCAGGAAGGGCAAAAACAAAAAGGCATTGTTATTTTTGCTTTTTTTTAGTGAACAATCTTGCATCGTCGTCATCGACACAATATTAGTGGACAAAAGGTTTGTCTATTATTTTACCAGCCAGTTGTCACAAGGTGTAAATCATATACTTCCTCTGGGATAATTCTGAGAGACAATTTTGTTAAAATAATAATACATGTCCACATGTATTAGCTCAAATTTGAGAAATGTAGGAGGTTTAAAACCGCACTCTGTCATCTACAGATTCTACGTTGTGTAAATGGCAAATTTGAATGGCCATTATGTGCTAAAAATGCTTCCAACAAACACAAATGTGTTGATTGCACTTGCCCCTATAGTATAAATATATATTTTATGACATTTTGTTCTGGCTACTTCAACTCATAATGACTCTAGGATGGGGCTCTTCAGCTCAAGGGTGCTAGACTCAAAGAATTGTTGATATTTTGGTTTTTTGTGCATATTTGTCACATACTATTTATAAAACAATGTATGAATATAATGCACATGTGCATAAACAATGTAGATGCCTCATTGAAATATTAATAGGTATCAATTCATGTTGTGTCACTAGTAGGAGGTACGCTAACAATGTGAGTTAAACACAGTCTCTGATGTTCCCTTTCATTCTCAATGGTGCAGTATGGATGTAAAAGCCCTCAAATTAAAGCTGAAGGTCTGCACTTTAACCTCATTGTCGCTGTTCCCTTTCAAACCCAGTGTGCTGTAGTACAGAGCCAAAACAACAACAATTGTGTCACCGTCCAAATACTTATGGACTGCACTGTGTCACGCTGTAATATCGCAGCTACAAATCTTAGTCCCCTCTAACCCATCACCGGCAAAATCGCTGTCAATCACCTGTCAAAATGTCATATCTGCGTGGCGGCGTGGGAGCAACCGACCTCCTTTGGTACCCCTTGCTTCATTTGGTACGAAGTTACCTCGCACATTAGTTTTCTGATGCTGACGTTTTTTCTTATAATAACCAAAAGTGTTCAAATGCATTGTAACCTTCCGAGACTGCGGCCTCCGAAGTATGTACTGCCTTCAAGTATGTACTGCCTATCGCTTCACATGTTAAACATTCCATTACATTTAGACGTTTAGCCGACTCTCTTATCCAGAGTGACATGCAAAAATGTTTAGGCAGCGAACGGAGCTGATGTCAAGTCATCTGGCTCATGACCGATAGTGGTCGTTCATAAAAATTAAGGGCCATAGTATGTGTTTGAGCCCCCCGCATATTTGTTTTTATCACGTTTTATTAAATGCTTGGATGCTTTTGTGGTTGCGAGTAAAATATGCGAGTAAAATATGAAATGTGTAAAACGGGACATTTCGCCGCATTTGCTCCTGAAAAAAAAAATCACCAGACAAAACAAACTAGTTAGATTTGGCTCCAGATCTGACGCAGTCCTGAATTTCAATCGAAGCAGCCGATCTATCTGCGTGAACACTCCGTGCAGCGTATATTTTCCTGCCGGTGGCATCCTTGAACAGTTGCCGCAGGCGCATCTGTCGAGGTTGACGGACAAATCCCACACTCTGGCTTGTCGATCGGCCGATACGTCCCGGCGGCCGATCCATTGGAGCATCCCTGCCTGTAAGTAGCAGATGGGCTCGATGTCACGTTTAGCGTATGTTGAGCCAGTAAATCCATGATGAGCGCTCAGCGTTCGGCACTAGGCGAGCCAAGGCAAAGTTTAAACAGGTGTGTTTTCTGTCCACAGAGGAGGCAGGTGGCATTATAACTTGCGTGGGCCCAAGAGAGGAGTCTTGAATTTGATATTGGTTTTGTACGGCACATTTAACAGAAATGGAAAAAGTGGGAGAGAGCAGAACCTTGCATGGGAGGCGGGGGGGCTCTCCTTTATACAGCAGTGAGCGGGCGGATTCCCTTCAGCTGTTTCTTCCTTTCAGCACCAGACAGCTCCCCCGCCCTCTGCTCATGTCTCTCCTTTTCATCACCGGACAGCTCCCCTGCCCTCTGCTCACTCTCTCCCTTTCAACACCAGACAACTCCTCTGCCCTCTGCTCACTTTCTCCCTTTCAGCACCGGACAGCTCCCCTGCCCTCTGCTCACTCTCTCCCTTTCAGCACCGGACAGCTCCCCTGCCCTCTGCTCACGTCTCTCCCTTTCAGCACCGGACAGCTCCCCTGCCCTCTGCTCACGTCTCTCCCTTTGAACACCAGACAGCTCCTCTGCCCTCTGCTCACTCTCTCCCTTTCAGCACCGGACAGCTCCCCTGCCCTCTGCTCACGTCTCTCCCTTTCAGCACCGGACAGCTTCCCTGCCCTCTGCTAATGTCCTGTTTTATGGCACATTCAAAATGTGTGGTGTAAAAAATATATAAATAAATAAAAAAGGCGATTTGCTAAAAGTACTAAAGTTTTTACAACTTTTCCATTATCTACTCAAAAGAAAACTCATCATGCATTTAACAGCCCTGTAGGAAAATGTAAATGCCCCCTAGCTTTAGTGACTGGTAAATCCTCCTCATTGTAGCAGTAACTTTCACTAAATGTTTCCTGTGAACGTAGATCAGTCTCTCTCATTACCTAATAGGACTTCTGAACCGCTCTTCCTCATCAAATTGTTTCAACTTTGGCTTTTTTTGCATGTAGCGCTTGCATCAGCTCTCTCCATCTCAATGGGCTTTTGGCACATTTTGATTAAAAACACAGCACTGTATCAGTTTATTTGCTTGTTGTAACTTGGGATCGTTTTCATAAATAATGTAGCGTGCATACCAATTTTAGCAATGCCTTTCATTTTTGAAAAGTTGAATAAAACAATAGTTTTGGAGAATGAACTAGGGGGGTGAATGTGCATTACAATGCATTACATTTTTAAGGTGCAAAATTGTATTTATACTTTCTGAAGTCAGTTTACAGTATATGTATTATATGTTATGCCATGAATACGTAGGCCCAACTGTGTGATGGAACCATGTATAATATCTGGGAATATTTCCCTGGAAAAGCACTTTGGATCCCATCGCGTTTTCTCTAATTTAGACATAGTTCCGGATCACTCATGAAGCATCCTCTCTTTAAATTAAACGCCTCTCGCCAATCCTCCAGCATGAATAGTGGAACAAGCAGATCCCAACGAAAGGCCGATGAATAAGGTGGTCTTTACAAGAATAAGTAAAGAAACACAGGGGGCTCTTTTGATGTTTCCTTGTGAAGCGGGAACGAGAGACCCTTGGGTCTGAAAAGTACCGGAGACATTGTGGCCCTCGGCGTTGATGTGACGCGGCCCCTCGCCCACCGTATGTTAAAAATAACAAATGACGAGGGTGTTGAGAAGGACCTTGTGCCTTTTTCACTTTGGGTCTATTTCTATAGACCCAGATCTATTTCACTTTGGGTCTTCTTGAATAGACTGACATCCATCAGCACCAACAACACATTTCACTGATGGGCAATATGTGGAACTGTTGAATCTTTCAGCCTCATCTTAGCAAAAAATGTTGAGTTTGGATCTTGAATATCCTGTATTTGTAAACCGGAGGCATGTGGTCTGTGTAATGTAACTGGCCACTAGTCACGTACTCTTTTGGTTGCATCTCATATGACCGTTAGTTCGCTAACATTTGCTAACTGCTAGACTACAACAGCTTTACGAGTGTCGTTGTTGAAACGGAAATGCACATATGATTACTGAGTGGACAAGGACGATATTGTATTTGATTATGTCGTCTCAGCCTCTGTCTGTTTAGATTATGAACATCAGGTAAGACAGCCGGTAACTTTTAGTACCACCCCACACGAGAACAGTAATTCTAATTCTAATTCTAATTCTAAACCAGTATATTCCGGCTTGAACAAGTATGCCTCAACAACAAATTCCGCCCTGTCATCATTTTCATAATCAGACATTTTGCTAAGAAAACAAACGCTTCTTATCGTTTGTTTACACGCCAGCCACTGTTCTCGTGTGGAGTGATACCAAAAGTTACCGAATCTCTTACCGAAATGGGTCTATATCAGGACATTGTCGCTGAAAAGCTAATTTCCTGAGGGGCAAGCATATTGAGAAAAGGGTATTCCAAGCAGACATGTAGGCCCAAGTCCAGCCACATCCATTTGCTTACTGTGCGATGGACACTTTTTAAAGGGGTAAGAAACACTAAATCACATATTTTGAGATACCCAAGTATCTCATCTCCATTTTATAAATCACATATATCCAATTGTTTAAAAAGAACTAAAATGTAATTAAGCCGTACCATCGCATTTTCTGCCAAAAAAGAGGCATTCGCTGCTGTCCAAACTGAAAAGTTTAATTTGAGCCACACCCCTATCCGTGATGTGAAAAAATGGTAGATACCTTTTTTCTACGCAAGCAAGTCAATGCATCTCCGCCCATCTTCTTGATTGATGGGCATTCATTTCAAAGTTCAAACATGAACTGTCAAAACTGCCAGAAGCGGGATTGTTTTTCCCTAGCTGGCCTGTGCCTATGTGTTACCGACTGGATCTATCGCCCCTCCCCCCCCCAACTGTAACTCCACCCCCTCACTCTGGAGCCCAATTTGCATCTTTTGAAATGGTGCAGTGGGCGGAGACAGGGAAAAAGCCGGTGTCTATTACCCCTTTAAGTCACTTTGGCTAACAGCACCTGCTAAATGACTTAATTATAAATTGTAAATTTGTAGTGGTGTTGGCTGTTAAATAGGACTCCGCCCCGCTGAGTAACCTGCCTCAGACATGTAATCACAGGTTTCCTCCAATCACAGGGCACCGGTTAATGAATAAACATAACTTGACTGTGTAGGGGGAGCAGAATTGATACTGAAAAAGACTAAATGCAGTTTAACAATGCAGACAGTACTGGCAGTGGTAGTAAGGTAATATGTGCGTGCGTGCGTGCCGTGCGTGCGTACGTGTTCATGCATGCATGCGTGTATGTGTATGCTGGTCCAATATAAGAATATATAAACGAGAACAGGCTATTCATTCCATATACGCTCATAAATTTGCCTACAGTCCAAGTGGCAATTGATGTCAGCAAACTTAAAATAATCGAGTTTTATAAGTGGGCACGAATAAGCTGCAGAGATTAAAAATTATGGAGGGGCAGCTCATCTTTACAGAGTGTCACAGGGTGAAAAGAAAAAAAAAAAATTAAACGGTTCTGTTCTCAATTCTCACATATTGGCCAATCACATTCTGGAAACTCTGCTCTCCCAATGTAATAAATTTATAAAGTGATAAAACTGCAATATAGTTTCTTTGTTATCAGGTCTAGTTTCACAATTGAATATTCAACATGGGGTCATTCCGGAGGAAAGATGTGCGCTTTCATCCTGGAATTTTGTGAAAGCTTGGAACTTTTGGTCCTATGGTATTGCAGTAAAATATGTATATAAAATATAAACAACTCCTGCCGTAACTGCAGAAAAACATTTTCTCCAGGATGCTGTAATGCAGAGTGAGGAATATTGGTGATAAATATATATGTAAACAGTCTCCAGTACTATATTGTTATGATATGTGTTGCTGGGGATGCGTTGAATGCAACACATTTAGATGCTATAGATGAAGACAAGGTAGCTGTCAATGGGGTGCATGCATAAAGGTTTATTGTTATGCTAAACACAACAGAAGCACATATTCTGTCAAAGTGAGTTGTAAAAGCATGCTGTGAAGTTTGCGGAACACTTGGCATGTGCCATCAAAGACAAAAAGCTGAGCACATTAAAGGAAATGAGCGGACACAGAAGGCACAGGGCATGTCACACTGAAAAAAATGATGTTGAATTTACTTTAAAAAAGCAGTGCATCATTTTTGCATACCCCCTTTTAAGTATAGTGTACATATTATTTTTCAGTAAACTTTACTTAAAAATCTCTTGCTGGCAATGCTCAAATTTATGAGTTTCACTGAACTGTCATTACTTCAAAAATTAGGTCACATCAACTTAATTTCAACAACTTTACATTTTTTAAGTAAAGACAGCAGTGAAACTCATACATTTGAGCATTGCCAGCAAGGGATTTTTAAGTAAAGTTTACTGAAAAATAATATGTACAATATACTTAAAAGGGATTAAGCAAAAATGATGCACTTTACTTTTTTAAGTAAATTCAACATAATTTTTTTTTTCAGTGCAGTTATCATGCTGGCCCCTCTCATCTATGTCTCAGTGATCAGACTGGCCACTCTCATCTATGTTTCAGTGATCAGACTGGCCACTCTCATCTATGTTTCAGTGATCAGACTGGCCACTCTCATCTATGTCTCAGTGATCAGACTGGCCAGGGGCGCCCGCAGGGATTTCTTCCCGGGGTACGCAACAGAGTAGGCCAAGCCATAGGCTACATGAAAACAAAGCCACTACTTAGGACTAACGTTACAACGTAATTTACCGATATATTTTGCACTCATAAGGTTGCATATTACAAGACGTTCTAATGTAGGAGTAGGCCTAGCCTACGTTAAAGTCTGATCTTTCATCAGCAAAACCGGGAGAGACGTACTTCAAAATAGAATGGAAATGTTGCGCACAAAAAGATGTTACGTGACTTACAGTAGCCTGATATTTCATCAGGAAAACCGAGAGACCTCACAATTGAATGGAAATGTTGCGCAACAAGCTGTTATGCGGACTTACAGCACAGTTAGTGTTAACACAATGAAAACACTTCTGACAAGTCAATGTAACTATCGAACATGCTCAACAAATGTTATTCACTGCTTAAATTTCTAATAAAATATTATATGCACGCCAATTGTGTGTGTGTTAGAGAGAGCAAGAGCAAGAGCACGAGCAAGAGCAAGTCACTGCAAATAAAAGAACATTTTGGTGGGTAGCTCCGTCTCCCGGTGGGGCTAACTCATCCTCAGCTGAGGACTGGTTCTCCGAAAGCTGATTCTCCGAATTGTTATTTTCATTCTTTTTCAGACTCAGCAGTTCCACAATGCCTGAGCTGCTTTCTTTTCTTTGACATATTTGGCTAACGTAAGTTAGTTATCTTGACTGACAAGTAAAAAGGCAACTCTAAACTTTTCCCGGTCTAAAGAAAAGGTGGTCCTCCAATCACTTTCAACTGTGTCTTCCAATCACTTTCAAATGTTTGAAATATGCAAAACTTGGAAAATACAATAACCAGGCAATACAACGAAGACAATAAGCAAATATCATTCCTCAACATCGTAGAAACAGAGACGGAAAGACTTTGACAATTCACGTCAGTTTTAATGGAAATACTCATTTTGCTGTTGTTGCTAAGGTACGCAGAGCTGCGTACTCTGCGTACAGCTGGGGGCGCCACTGAGACTGGCCACTCTCATCTATGTTTCAGTGATCAGACTGGCCACTCTCATCTATGTTTCAGTGATCAGACTGGCCACTCATCTATGTTTCAGTGATCAGACTGGCCACTCTCATCTATGTTTCAGTTATCATACTGGCCACTCTCATCAATGTGTCAGTTATTCACGCTGGCCACTCTCATCTATGTTTCAGTGATCAGACTGGCCACTCTCATCTATGTTTCAGTTATCATACTGGCCACTCTCATCAATGTGTCAGTTATCACGCTGGCCCTTCCCATTGATGTGTCGGTTATCACGCTGGTCCCTCCCATCGATTTATCGATGATCACGCTGACCCCTCCCATTGATGTGCCAGTAATCATGCTGGCCTCTCCCATTGTGTCACTGGATCATGCTGGCCACCCCCATCAATGTGTTGGGTTATCATGCTGGCCCCTCCCATCAATGTGTGGTGATCAGGCTGGCCCCTCCCATGTGGTCACCTGAGAGTTTGTGCCGGAATACAAGTATGAATTTGAACTGAAGAGTGTTACTGAAGTCAACAGGGTATTGTAAAAGACTCAAAAAAATCGTTGTTTATATGAACATATCAGCAACGCATTGAATCACAGTTGCTGATGCATTTAGTTAGGGTGCTGTAGCTGGTTCGACTGCAGTCTTCCCCTCGAGGCTGGTGCTTAACGCACAGCACTTAAGAATTGAACATCCAGATTTATACACAGTGAAGGTAAATGTGAGTTTCTCTGCTTCAGGGAAATATCAATCAAAATAATGTTCTCCCTGCTCCGCCACCAAATGGCCGTATTGTTGCTGCCAGATATTTTCAGCTTTATGAAAGTGCTCGAGATACTCAAATCACCTTTTATTTGAGCAGGTAATTTACTTTGTGGGTTGATAATCTTTCCAAATGTTTCTGCGACAAATCTCAGACCCTTAGCCATCAACATTGATATTTACTATTCAAAATGTGTTTCCCCACAGTACATGCTGAAGGGACAAGTGCTCCCCCGATTGTCTTTAGAACTCAAGCTCTGCTAAGACTAGCATTTGCACTGCACTATGCGGCTTCTCATTGTTTTCCCTGGGGTGAACGATGCATGAACCGGGCTGTCCTACGCTATCGCTACAGCTGTGTAATAATGTATCTGTCTAAAGCTAGGTTATCACACCAGTCGTGCCTTCCTTTTTGCTACGCTATACATGGCTGACTGTTAGCTTAGCATTACGCGTATTGATTATAAATGGGCCTTCTTGGTGACGCTCCGTTTCGTATTCCTGAGGAGCAACGCTGCGCGTTGTCCGCTGCTATACGTCGCTCCGGAATAAGAGCGCCTGCTAGGCGATTTTACTGTAATGTAATGTAACATAACGTCCTACTGGGGAGGTGGTCAAGCGAGTGAGTTAACATCGGGGGGGGGGGGGGGGGGGGGGCAGCGGTACGCACAAAGTGAGACCTGTGAAAAGGTCGCCGGCGGTGGTGCGGTCCTCGCTTCCAGAGGTGTGATTCAGAGCAACTCGTCCCGGCTCCTTGCCACTTACAGTTTGCGTCTCGGCGCTTCTTTCCTACCGACATATAAAGTCCAATAACAGAAAACTCAAGCCCTGAAAGTTCCCGGTGAGTCCCGAGGCGTAGATCCTCTGGTTAGTCAGCGAGGCAAATTGGCTCCCGTTTGTCGCCCCCCCCCCCCCACCGTGAAGGAAATGGCGGCCGCGCGCCCGCTAAGGTGATTCCCGCTAACCTTTCTAAAAGAGTCTTTTTAGCCCCGGGGCAGTTGTGAGTCAGGCTGGCCTTTTCAACATGCTCTCCCGCCGGGAGAGGTACATTCCCAATGACACGGGACGCACGAAAGCACGGGACGCAACCACCCCCGCGTCTGATTTATATCGATAACGTTTCGACGCGCGGCCTTTCCGAGAGAGGGATGCAATTTCACGTCTCTGTAAATATACCCGCGGGGGGTTGAGAGTCACTTTTCCCCCCAACAAAGTCCACCTGCTCCTGTTGGAATAGAGAACAGGTCATTTGTTATTCCCTGGAGTAGCTGTCGGGGTTGCAATCAGGCTATAGTTGGACTTACAATATAGCAAAAAGTCATGGTCCTGTCAGTGCAGTGGTTGATGCTCATATGTTTTTACATAAAATACAAATGGTAAAATCCATCCCAGTCAATCAGAGAGCTGCTGGAATAATTTGAGCTCATGCATTATTCATGAGCGCCTTACAGCCCTGGGGCTCTATCCCTCATGATTACGAACATGGATACTCACAAGAGGTGACGATTTGTGGGGAAAACAGCTGGACTTGGGCTCCCTGTGTTTCTCGGCATTACTAATCCCCTTCCAAAATCCAGACCTAGCTCCACGCTGTTCCATAACGGAACGGCAAATCGCAGTTTCTCAGACCTCCCATAACCCTGCTGCCTGCTGCCCGAATTAGCTTGTGAAGAATGTTTCTGAGGGAATATATTTGCTTGTTGTGTAATGTTTGGCCAATATAGAGGGATTTGCATTGCTAATAAACCGAAGGTCAATTTCTTCTTTTGATGAGTCATGGACTCGTGTGGGCTGCGTTCCGAATTGAGGCAGCGATTCAATCCAAAATCAATCCATTGGCTTATACTGTAATAATGGCTAAAACTTCCATATTCCAGGATTTTTTTTTTATCAGAAATCAGGTCTTGCACACTGTGCTTTCCCCAGACAATAGATTGAGCTTCTGGGGCCAAGACTAAGTACTATTCTACTTCTAAGGTCTTTTGAAAACAAGATTATTGCTATTTTTCTGTTGTAGAAAAAACATGCTGTATGAGAGAGTGCGAGTTGCCACAAGATAGATATTAATAACAAAAAACTAGGTTTTAAGTGAAAAGTTTGGCTTGTTCAAAAGCCACAAAAGACAGGAAATTCAAACTCTACACTATCAGGGATTTACTTACAGTACTTTGTTTTTTTATATCTGACTGCTATACAGTTCTGTAGCTACATTGTTCTACTGTATTTCAAACAACATGTACTTATCACTGGGCAGATTGTAAATTTTTTCTAAATATACAAACAGGAAAATAATCAAATTTGCCTTGTATGTAATGGTATTTCTCAACTGGGAGAACTGGAGGTCTAACGTGGTTTGTCCATTCTGTATTGTGTACTCACTTCTGATTGGCAGCCCACAAAATGGCTGAACTTCTGATTGGTTGAAATTAAAATTTGTATAAGTCACATGGTGTAGACAAACACTACATTCCTCTGCACTGCAATCCTTCTCAAAAGTGTAAAAGCTTCAGGATACAAAAAATAAAAATAATCTGAACTGAATTAAATATTTTTTCTTTATTTATAACTATTTAAAATAAAAAAAAACATAATATTTTTTCTTTAGATTTTTATTTATGTATTACTATTAAAAACCATTAAAGCTATTACATTTAGATTTTGCACCATAATTATAGTTTTTATATACAGCATGTGGTGTACTGTATGTATTGTGCTAAACAAGAAGGAGGACATGTCCCCTGTGGTTCTCTCTCTTATTGCTCTGTATGCAAAAGCTTACATTTTCATGTTCCTCAAAGCAACCAGCTATAATAAAATAAGACATTTTTAATGTCTGCCCTTGCTAAGAAAACAGAGGAGCTCACCAATCCCAACCAACAAAAAACTGTGACAATGATTGATGGAAACTTTCTGGCTATACATCCTTGGGTGCTAGCCAGGAAGTCGTATCCACCAATCACTGCCAGTGCTGTTCTAGTTACTGACATGCACTGTGATAGGTGGAGCCCCTCTCTGTTTCCAACCAGTAAGTTGACATCATAACTGTCCTATCTCTGTGTTATTATCCCTACCAACAACCATGTCTGTCTGGTTGACCATCTGCTAGTGAGGTTTGGCCGTCATGCTAAGGGCTGCATGCTACTACCTTTCATAAGAAAGTGCCAGAACTGATGACAATTCAGTCCGCTGCCCCTCTCAGCCTTATTCTGCTGTACTGTGTGTCTTGTTTGCCTCAGACTAGTAGATACATACTGTTTCTAGTATGTAGTATCCATTCACTTACTAGCTTAGCAGTTTACTAGATTGCTCACTTGTTATTGTATTTTTCACGAGGCTACCTTTATTTTGCTCATTCAAAGTAGTGAACTAAGTATTCTTCCCCTAGATCTTATCCATGGTCTAGTGAGAACGAGATGGGAATCTTCCCTCTTGCTTGTGCAAATTATAGCTAGTGGCTTCCATATGCAAATAATGGTCTTATGGCTATTTTCAGGAAACCTGGATGGTCTTACACAGATGCAGACATTAACTTGAGGCATTTCAGCAAGGCTTTTTCGGGATCAGTTGAATGACATTTTTATATCATCCTGTTACCAAGTTACCAGTCCCATCTCCTTAGTAACAATGGTGGGCAGCATGGGTCTTTATCTCTGCTTCATTGCACTTCTCACTTACAGTATTGGTTCGATATGCATGCTTTACTTCTGTTAAGCATCTTATGTTAATATGTGTTTTTCCTAACTTCACTTAAGCTTGGATCCTCTGTTTCTCTATAAATGTTTGAAATATCAGTTCCCACTGTAGCTGACCTCTTGACTACCTTTACATTTCTTGAGATTGAATACTCTGCATTGATGCAACATTGATTGTGCCTGTGCTACCAGGAATAGAAAGGGCTTATTCTTACTTATGTCCTGTCAATGAGTACTGAAGCTCTGCTGATGTGAGTGTCACAGGTTACTGAAGCTCTGCTGGTGTGCAGCTCACTGGTTACTGAAGCTCTGCTGGTGTGAGTCTCACAGGTTACTGAAGCTCTGCTGGTGTGCGGCTCACAGGTTACTGAAGCTCTGCTGGTGTAAGGCTCACAGGTTACTGAAGCTCTGCTGGTATGCAGCTCACAGGTTACTGAAGCTCTGCTGGTGTGAGGCTCACAGGTTACTGAAGCTCTGCTGGTGTGAGGCTCACAGGTTACTGAAGCTCTGCTGGTGTGCAGCTCACAGGTTACTGAAGCTCTGCTGGTGTGAGGCTCACAGGTTACTGAAGCTCTGCTGGTGTGAGTCACAGGTTACTGAAGCTCTGCTGGTGTGAGGCTCACAGGTTACTGAAGCTCTGCTGGTGTGAGGCTCACAGGTTACTGAAGCTCTGCTGGTGTGCAGCTCACAGGTTACTGAAGCTCTGCTGGTGTGAGTCACAGGTTACTGAAGCTCTTCTGGTATGAGTCACAGAATACTGAAGCTCTGCTCGTGTGAGTCACAAGTTACTGAAGCCCTTCTGGTATGAGTCAGAGAATACTGAAGATCTGCTGGTGTGCAGCTCACAGGTTACTGAAGCTCTGCTGGTGTGCAGCTCACAGGTTACTAAAGCTGCGACAGTTCCAGCATAGGGCCCTACACACTTTACCAGTGTCCCAGCTCTGTCTCCACCGTTGGTCCCACCAGATTTCGCTCTTGAGATTGCACAGCCAGTGGTTTCCGCCCTGTCTGTGAGCTGTGACAGGGGAACGCTCATCCCTCCCAGGTCTTTTGCGAATGGGAAAGTGGGGATAGCATTCCCATCCCCAGTGGACAGCCCCCGCTTTACTGGCCTTGCACAGGGTTTTTCATCCTGCGCCCTTGGGATCTAGAGTACTGCATATGCAAAGTTTGCTTTCCAACCATAATTACAACCTCTGCATTCTAACAAGCTTCTGCTCTTAATTATACGCTTTTAATATCCGTCAGGGGTGTTTTACCCTCTTAAGGCCACATGTGGGAAATAGCCAGCTATGCCCCACATTCATCAGCAAACTATTGTTTTAGAAAGACTCTTCTTTTGTTCTTTTGATTAAATTAGAGACTGAGGTGAAATCAGAGGGGGTCCTGGTCAAATTACCATCTTTTGTTTAAAGTTTATTTGAATTTAAAGCACATTTTACACATGCTCAC
Source organism: Synaphobranchus kaupii (assembly GCA_029718625.1). Taxonomy (NCBI): domain Eukaryota; kingdom Metazoa; phylum Chordata; class Actinopteri; order Anguilliformes; family Synaphobranchidae; genus Synaphobranchus; species Synaphobranchus kaupii. Next base: position 6,684,241 of record CM056387.1, read on the forward strand.
AATACATAGTAAACAAAGGACCAAATAAAAAAGAACTGAATAACTAAAAATGAATGCACATTATTTCAGTATAGTAATAATAGACATAATACAAAGCCTTGCTACTAACTACCTGGAACTGTCTATTTTTCTTCATTGAGTATGTATGGATAGCTGGAGAGCCTGGCTGAACAAGCCAAAACACATAATGTCAAGTGCTGTTCCACAGTGGTGAGAGAGGTATTGGGGTGGCAGTGTAGTATAGCAGTGGTGAGAGAGGTATTGGGGTGGCAGTGTAGTATAGCAGTGGTGAGAGAGGTATTGGGGTGGCAGTGTAGTATAGCAGTGGTGAGAGAGGTATTGGGGTGGCAGTGTAGTATAGCAGTGGTGAGAGAGGTATTGAGTGGTGGCAGTGTAGGTATAGCAGTAGTGAGAGAGGTATTGGGGTGGTAGTGTAGTATAACAGTGGTGAGAGAGGTATTGGGGTGGCAGTGTAGTATAACAGTGGTGAGAGAGGTATTGGGGGTGGTAGTGTAGTATAACAGTGGTGAGAGAGGTATTGGGGGTGGCAGTGTAGTATAGCAGTGGTGAGAGGTATTGGAGTGGCAGTGTAGTATAGCAGTGGTGAGAGAGGTATTGGGGGTGGCAGTGTAGTATAGCAGTGGTGAGAGAGGTATTGGGGTAGCAGTGTAGTATAGCAGTGGTGAGAGAGGTATTGGGGTGGCAGTGTAGTATAGCAGTGGGTGAGAGAGGTATTGGGGTGGTAGTGTAGTATAACAGTGGTGAGAGAGGTATTGGGGTAGCAGTGTAGTACAGCAGTGGTGAGAGAGGTATTGGGATGGCAGTGTAGTATAGCAGTGGTGAGAGAGGTATTGGGGTGTCAGTGTAGTATAGCAGTGGTGAGAGAGGTATTGGGGTGGCAGTGTAGTATAGCAGTGGTGAGAGAGGTATTGGGGGTGGCAGTGTAGTATAGCAGTGGTGATAGAGGTATTGGGGTGACAGTGTAGTATAGCAGTGGTGAGAGAGGTATTGGGGTGGCAGTGTAGTATAATAGTGGTGAGAGAGGTATTGGGATGGCAGGTGTAGTATAGCAGTGGTGAGAGAGTATTGATATGGCAGTGTAGTATA